>JAWLRI010000787.1:1577764-1614780 GCA_034781795.1 Crypturellus tataupa
CTCTCTCTTTTTTTTTTTTTCCCTCTTTTTTTTTTTTCCCTCCTTTTTTTTTTCCTGGCTCTTGACTGAGATCAGGTTGGACACTACTCAACCACTAATCTTCTATGTGAAGATGGGTTTCATCCAGGAAGAAACTGTCTTTCTAGTTGTGGTAATCCAAGGCTCACCCCAGAAACAGAGCAGGTCTACAGTCTCCTTGAACACCAGCAGTAGTAAGAGCAGAATTAATTAGGCTGTTTTTGTGAAAATCATGGTTTCTTCACAGTTTTTGAGATCATCCTACTGTGTTTACCTCTTCTCATAAGCCTAGATTACAAGTTAGATCCATGCAAATGAAATCCCTTTTTTCTCTAACATTTTGTGCTATTCTAGCCCATGTTGGTTGTACCTGAGGTATCGCATAACAGAAGGAAGTCAAGGAAGAACAGACATTTATGGGACATATTAACATCTTGTTCTTTCCACATGCGATTCAGAAGGTTAACACAGAGGACAGGGTAGTCCTGACTTATCCTGATTTTCTTTATTTTACGGTTGCCTCCATAATGAGAGCTGCAAGGTAGAAATAATTACAGTAATGAAGCATTTTTACGAACATTTCAAACATAATTAAATCCTAATTGTGGGGCATGTTGGTCAGGTCTCTGACTGCAGTTGGTTTCCTTGTTGAGCTTCTACGGCCAGAAATTACCTGATTCATCTTAGTTCTGTCTGCAGATTTGCAGCGGGGAACAGGAATGCAGAATATTTAACCTCCTTACCAGGCTTCTAGCATGACCTTTTCCTCGGCTTCACCACTCTTGGTCAGATTTGAAACAGTAAAATCTACTTTTAGCCTTATTACCACATCAGAGGGCTTTGCAAGGGAAAGGCAAAGTGCTTCCTATAACCCCGAATCCCAGATTTGAGTTGTTCCTCCACTGAATCATCTTCTGTCTAAGCCGAAGGGACATCTTGACCCAGTTTCTAGTCTATCTGCGTTCCTGGACACTGTAGGCTAAGTAGGAGATTTACTAATCATTGTGATTTTCTTTTTGTTACTCAACATTTGATCCAACTTATGTGTTTTACTGCAAACTTATCTTTACATAAGGTGGAAAGTTGTGGTTAGGATCACATTGGAGACCTGCAAGAGGCTGGTAGGTCAGACCTAGAGTGCAGAAGAGACCCATGACCTTCTGGAACAGCAAGTGGAGACCAAATTAATGGGGTACTTTATGGATACATGAAACCAAGTGCTGCTTCTTGGAAAGGGAATTCCAGAGCCTGTGCTCTGGTGACTTCATGTATCTTAAGTGTTTAAGCTCCCATTGTAGATGGAGAGGTCGTTGTGAGGTCTACAACTGCTCAATTGATTCATTGGTACCTACCTTGATCAGCTGAATCTAGACTCCCTAAAGGGGCATCTTGACCTCTCCTCCCTTGTCTTGTTTCTATGTCTGTCTCGTTGAGTGAACTCTGAGCCCATTTAATGAGTCCCCTTAGCTCGTTAGAGGCGTCCGCTGAGCACCAAAGCCAGGGTAAGTGGCAGAGCTGAGTTATTAGAAGGACCCAACCTCACCGCGAAGCTGTTGGACTTGGCCGGCTCCTCCAGTTGCGAAGCCCAAGAGCAATATGTGTTTTGTGCCATGGGTTGCATTAGGGACACGCTGTATTTGTATTTAACGCCAATTTACAACCAGTAATGATGTTTCTCTTGAGCAGAGAAGCGTTCCTTTCCCCCATCGTTAGCGCAGAGGGCAAAATTAATGTTTTGATGACTTTGGCATCACTCAAGAATACTTAAGACCCATTTGTTTTTCAGCTGGTCCTCTGACGAGAAACAGAGGCGCTTGCAATTCTGGTCACGGCTTCCTCCTACTGTTGTCTGTATTCTCCAAGGTCGAATTGAATTCTTGCCTCTAACCATGGAGAAAAAAAAAAGGAAGAGGAGAAAGTGGAGGTGCTGAGGAAGAAATAGAGAGGAAGATGGACGTAAATGTCATCGGCAGCTTGTTTGGCTGCTGGTTTTATCTCTCTGGAAATCCTTGCAGCTTCCAGCCTTACGTGCGACTTTTCTGTTCACTAACTTTGGTGCTGTATTTGAACAGAAAGCAAGTCAGGCCCAAATCTCCACAATTCCATGTTTTTGGAGTGCTGTGTGGTCCTTTGGGCTCCTAAAACACCAATATTCCAGCGTTCTCCCACCTACCAGGGTAGGTTAATGGATGTAGCAGTGAAATCCTTCGAGTTCACAGCAAGTATCAGTCTCCAGTAGCCGGCCTCGTGTTGCATCTTCTCCACTGTCGTTATCTTCTTTGCAAAATTTAATTAGCCTTTCTTTTTTCCTCCTTTGGGGATCCTTCTCTAGGAGGGTGTTCCCTGGAAAATAGCATTTAGAGGCTCTCTTTTTCTCAGTCTTAAAGTAAACATTGGGGGAAAAAAAGGTAGCATTGATGCGAATTGGCTATAAAATAGTGTAGGGGGTAAAATACAGCACATAAATAATGCTGAATCATTAGCAAAAGATGATTCCTGTGTTTGATCATGTCTTCTCAACCAAATAGGTCCCAGAAATGCTTCAAATAACGCTGTGGAAGTGTTCTTTAGTACATCAGGAAATAGTCAATATTAATATTCCCAATCTAAAAGAGTTGTCTATGAGACATTATTTAAGGCAGTGAGAGATTTACCCCATCTCTGTTGTTTGTGGCACATTATTAGTTTGGCTCCTATCAACATAAAAGCAGCAATAACTTGAGCAGGAGAGGAAGGAGCTCTGTTGTGTTGATCTATCTGTAATTCTGTTTGTTAAAGGTGTGTGAGAATAGTCCTTAAATTTGTTTCTTGCTTTATTTAACTTACTGGAAAAATGTACATTCTCATTAGTCTGCTGACATTCATTTTTCTTAGCAGTATGCAAAATGCAAGTACCGCTAATGAATCCAGAGGACTCATAAATCAAATGGGGAATAGAAGCATAAATATATTTAGTTATGATCGCACTTACAGACTTAGAGGTGAGTTTGTTTCAAAATAGGAAGTTTCCTGAGTCAGCTGCACCCTGTGTTTTGCACAAAACTCTTCTCCTGAAATGATTTTTGTATTTCTTCCCTCCTGAAACACTAATCCTTGTCCTCATGCAAACCGATTGATGGGGTGCAATCATCGCGGCTTGTTAGTCAAACCTCATATCAGTCACAAGCTGCACTTGAGCTCCAGAAGTATTTTTAGTTGGAAAATACAAGTTTTCAGTTTGCTTTTCCTTTACGCTTTGCTTAAATGCTTTTGAAAGGAGTTTCAAAACTAATGCAGTTTTCCCTTTGTAGAGCAGCCTCGTTTTCTTTTTTTGCCCTAATATTTATGCTCACCAAGTAATAAAAGAAATAAAAACTCTTAATATATTATTTTTACCCATTCATATGCCCAGCTATTTTATTTTTTCTGGAAAGTAGCCAAATTTGTTGGATACTTCCAATGATGTGATGTTTGCAGAAGCTGCAGCCTTGCATTTCTCAGCTGTCTTTTCAGATCAGATAAACTCAAGCTTTACAGTAGTCTCTTCAAATAATGTCATTATCTGCCCTCTTTTGATCTTAATTATTTAACGACACTGTCTTTATATCTAAGAATCTAGAATAAAACAGCTTTGAAGGACATTGTGGATGAAGCAGGTACAGTTTGGTACCTGCAGCAAGCTCAGGGCATCCTTGCAAGAGATGCCCAATGTATCCTACAGCTGCGTTGCTTAGTCCTTTGGCACAAAATTAACTTTCTTTTTAGGATATATAAATTTTTCTGCTGTTATTTAAACATGGTTGAAAATCCGTGCCCCATAAGAAATTTCTACCATGTTTTTCCCTGTATTTGAAACAAACGTTCCGGTTTGAACTGCTACTTCTAATCAAACTTTCTATGTAGCTGAATTAGTCCTAGGAATAGATCATATTAGAGGTAATTAAGCTTTAAGTAAGCAAACCATTAACAATTATGATACTAAATTGCCTGTGACACAGATTGGTCAAGTTTAATAGCGTGAAGTGTTTTTGGCTTGTGGGAAGTAAATTGCAAAAAAAACTCCAGCTTTTTCTCTGTACGAGATACGGATTCCTCACATCTTTTTGGTAACAGTTTAGAGAGCCGTTCACAGTCTCATAATATAACATAATTTTATTTGAATTGCAATAAGCATTTTGAGTCTTTGTAGAATCTTGCTTCAGAATTAGCAGATACTTGTCCTTTGCCTTCTAATTGAAGCAAGTTTTGCTTTCTCTGACACCCGCAGGTCCTAATAATCCTCTTCAGAGAACATGCATGGTTCAAATTTCTCGTTCTGTAAAAGATATTTGAATATATGATACGAGCATCATAGGTATTCTTACACCCTGTTTCTATATGCTGGAAATCCTGCATGCTTGTGTTTTAGGCTGTGATATTTTGGTAGGAAAACCCTTTGCCTTGAAGAAATGCCCCAAAAATATAAATCCATCCTCCCCACCTCTGTTACTGTCCACCAAGTTTTAAAATATGCAACTTGTTGCTCTCTTTTTTTTTCTTCCAAATTGCAAAGCTACCGAGGAGCACTTTATATGGAAAAAAATCAGCAAGAAACTATGCGTTTTGCAATTTGGAGCCAGTGGTATGGAGAGATCCCGAGCATATGGTGTGCAGGTTTCAAGGAAGCTTTCCAGCAAAACACAACTAGTCTGGTGTACCCTAAAGGGGGTTTCAACTTAAGAGCGTTTCAGCATATTCATAGGAAAATAATTTTTGGCCCCGTTCTGTACCAAGCTGCACTGGGCATTTAAAATAAATAGGGTGAAGGAAGGTGTTGGTGGGCATGGGCAATCCAAGCCCTACCTCATTTTGCAGAGATTTGGGATTTTTGAAATGCGACTGGGAGGGGAGGTTGAACAAGGGATTTTCCTTCAGCCTAACGCGATTGTAAATGCAGTTTATAGAGGGAAATGCAAGCAATGCCTCGAGTGCATTTAATTTTCATTCCGAGCTTTTGCAGCGAACGTGCACGTTTTCAGTTCAGGCTTGAAATAAGGTCAGATACTTCCCGAAAGAGTTAATTTCCCGTTTGGGGGCCGAGATTGATAGTCAGAGGAAATAGGAGGTACCTGGAAAGAGCTTCTGATTCCTAATATTGCAGAAGTTGCTGTTCTCTTGGCTCCCCTCGCCTCTGCTTTGTTATTTTTAACCAGGCTCCCTAATCTTTCCTTTTGCCTCTAACCACCTCCCAATTTCCTGTTCACTTCTTCCCTCTGTTTTTTGTCCAAAATATCCCGTTGTTTTTTCCACTTTTCTTTGCAGTTGGAGGGGATTGCGGGGAAGTGCGTTAAGATGAATGCCATAGCTGTTTTTACAGTCTCTATCATCTTCTGTATTTCATGCCTTTTTGCTGCTCTCGGTGTAAGTTACTTATTCAAGCAGATTTTGATACAGGAATACGCTTTGAATGGGAGCGTGCATGTTAAACTCGTTAATGGTCTACTTGGGATTGTATACGGTAATTAAAATGTTCTTGGAAAGTTGGGTGTTCAAGTTCTTTTTGAACTATTTTTCTTTTCTTTTTTTTTGCTTTTCTCCAAGGTGATTAACATATGTTTGTGGGTTTTTTTTTCCCTGCAGACTATTCTCGGAACAGTGCTGCAAGGGAGAGATGTTACTTGTTTTAGGCTCTTTTTTGACTATATGGTTGCAAAAATAATGTAAAGTTGTAATTTAATTTGTTTTTAATAATGCTCAAAAATATTAATTAAGTAAAGACATATTTTATTATGATCTTTTGATTCCAGCAACAATGCATTTTTAAATCTAAATTTGTTTTACAGTAAGTAATGAAGCATTTGCTTTTCTTTTGCAGATTGCATTCTCACAACACAGCAACTTTATGGACCTGGTACAGTTCTTTGTGACGTTTTTCAGGTACTTTTCATTTCAGATAGCTAAATGTTTCTTTCTTTGGCAAAGATCTTTGTTTTTCAATGCAGTGGTTTGTTGTTTCATTAAAAAAATTAAATGTCTTATTTACATGACAGCCTAGCCAGTGCAAATCCCTATATTTGAAGTATTTCATTAGGAATTTTATTAAGGAAGCTGCCTGCACATCATTGTATGGTGCATCGTGCCCTGTTCATGCACGGAAGAGGGAGGTACTGGAAAGGCTTTTTGAATTGGGAAGTTATTTCCAAACGCTGTAGAAGTGACCTGTTGCGTTACCATGTCAAACTAGCTAAATACACCTGGAGAAATTGCAGATATTCTGGCATAAATAGAAGTAATTCTGCAAAAAAATAAACCATGGGCTAATTTAAGACTGTTAGTAGCACTGGTGATTTAAACTGAACTGCTACACATAAAGTTTAAATACCAGTGTTCATTTCAACACAGCTGAAGCCAAATACCTTTCTTGTGTTCGTGAGCT
Organism: Crypturellus tataupa; assembly: GCA_034781795.1. Lineage (NCBI taxonomy): Eukaryota > Metazoa > Chordata > Aves > Tinamiformes > Tinamidae > Crypturellus > Crypturellus tataupa. The sequence goes on from JAWLRI010000787.1 coordinate 1,584,177, forward strand.
GCTTGGTAAGGGTCATTTCTCCAGGTGAAGTGAATTGATGACTCTAAGAGCGGTCCCAGCAGAAGCAATTTCAATATTTGGGTTGTTTCCTCTTTCTTTCCCCCCCAAAGTCTATCCCTGTCAAGGCAATGAAGTCCCCCTGAGCCCAACCATCTCTTTAAGGTTTCATAATCTGATGTGTCAGTCTCTATTTTAGGAGCTGTTAATACTCCACACACATAAAGCAGTATTTGCTCCATAAGGAGAACTCCCACATGCTGATTATGTGTGTATGTTTACTCCAGCTCTTACAAGCTGTTTTAAAGCAGGCGATATTATGCCCATTTTAAAACATGCAGGAGATATAATATCTTGGTTGAAGTTGTATGTTAAATATAATTAAATAAAGGGGCTCCAGCTGGGTCTTTTAGACCAGTAATTTATACCAGAATTGCTTTAGTATGTGTTTTTTTGTAGCATAACACATGTTTTAAGACAGCTCCAGGTAAGCACCAGGCTTGACTTACCACCTTTCCTGCATTAACAGAGAATAAATATTTACTCCTGGATCAGCTTTAAGAGGTAGTTTTGTTGAATCGAGCATGGTCAAGGCCTCATCCTGAATATCTTCATTGCAAGTATAATTAGGGAAGTCGTTGGTTCTTCATCTGCTTTTTAATAGCTGGTTTTGTTGAGCTGGGCTCCACTTGACACCTGATTAATCAGTACTTTCCAGGCCCATATCATATGCATAAGAGAATCTGAAACTCTTTAATACCAGCAGTTCCTCCTATGATGTTGTTATAGCAGAACCAGTGTTTAAAGGAAAAATATGTCCTGAGTACAGCAGTAAGCACCTGCATTTGAAAAGTCATCAGAAAGTTAGATAAATGGAAGTTATATAAATGAAAGACAGTGGTTGCCTTCCCTCTCTCTGTGTTATCACGTGAATCTCCTGGAAGAGGAATATTGCAACATTACTATTCTAACACCTTCACAGGCAGAGCAATAAGAACATATCTTTTTTGGAGGAAGTCAGTTTGTCTGTGTTTTTGATCAGGCATTTATAATGCATGAAAAATTCCTTGTTTCTAGATCTGCGAAGTTCTGCTCACAGTATTTTATTTTATAGCTGCTCTAACATACTCAATGACTGATTTATTAGAGCACCTGGTTATGGGGACAGCTTTGGAACCCATCTATTTTTAATGCCTTAGGGTGCACTTCATAATTTCATAATTTCAACCTTGCCTCCAAGGTTTGGCCAGGGATAAATATTATCTGGTAGCTCCCTGTGACATTAATGAGATAAGAGCTGGCTGCAAATTTGCACACTGAGCAGAGGCAGTGAAAAGCCTTCCTGCAAAGCCTTAAAGACCATTGGAAAGACCAAGTTTTAAATATAGATCACCTCTATCTTGGAAAACGGAGAAGCATGTCAATTCTTAGGGTGCAGTGGGCACAAAAATAGGCTTGTTTTCATGCCAAAATACGAATGTTTAGTATGACACGCCATGCTGCAAGCAGCGTTTTTCATAGCTGTCTCTTGTCCTGGCAGCAGGTACATTTTTCCATCCATGGGGAAACCATGTAGGAAAACAGGAGGTTTAGGTTCTCTTCTCGCTTCCTGTGCTGACATTGTGATGATTTAGGTAAAATAAGGCCCTCCAAAGTGCACTGGGCTGCAAGTTACATTGCAAAACTGCAGTGCTGCTTCATCGGGCTCCTCCTCACATTTAGAGAAGCTGCAAAACTCTGGAAACCCCTGGAGTAATGGGATTTTTCCCAGTGAGGTGCATGGCTGTGCATTACCGTGGTTTTATTTTGCCGCATGTTAATTTGTTATTTTAAGCTAAGAAAATGTCAGTAAGTAAAGGTTGGGTAAAATGACAAAGTTACAGGATCGTTAATATTGCATTATAATTGGAGCGGCAGGAGAAATGATATTCTACCCACTGTTAACCTTTGTAAGCGCATTTCAAGCAAACTGTATTTTTCCATTTCCTCCTCTCTGCTTTCCGTAACAGCTCTTTATTTTACAGATCTTGCTGTTTTCTCTCAGCAGATAAAGTTTGAGCTATTTTGACAGTCTCTGGTAAACATTGCTATTAGTGTCTGTGCTTCCCTATCTCCCAAAAATCTCTCTATGCTATCACATGTGTCTATAATGTGCATTTGTCACTGGTGTACCAACTATTTCACGTACAGAAGATGCTGTGAAAAATATTTGTGGCTTCTAAGCTGGTATTACCAACCACTAATCCTATCTCTTCCTTGAAAAGTATGTGACTGTGTCTCTTCTGAGCTTCTCTGCTTTGTTGCCTTGTTCTTTGTAGAGATGCGTGATAGAAATATTAAGGTTGGTTTGTACAAAATTTCCTGAACAGTCAGAAGGGTGAAGGGAGCAAAACTGAGGCCAAAAGGTCCTGCCAAAGAAGCCATTGGGTCCTGTAGGCTGTAGAAGACCTATAAAGTACATTTGGTGTCCCTGGTGGAGGGGACGGCATGAGAGGTGGCATGGACCTGATGGCAACGAGCCCTTGTTCTCCTTGCGAGACACAATGATGTTGGCCAAGCTACCTAGATAAATCCATCTCCATGCTTGCGGCTGTGATAGTGTGAGGGGGAGTTAATCAAAGCCTATATGGTGAAATATCTTCCCTTTCCATAAGATCTCACACTGAATTTCTTTATTTTACTAAACTCTTGCATGTTTTCTATTGCGCTTCTGCTGCGTTTCTTCACTACATCCCATTTCCTGACTCTTGCATCTCTCTCCTGTCATACCTGCCCTTGAAATCTCCTTCTAGGGATATTCAACACTGTCTCTAGTCTCATCATGATCATATGGTGCTTGCTAGAGAAACAGATCTTTTTTCACAAATAAGAGAAACTTCAAGAGAAGCTTTTTTTTTTTTTTTTTTTTTTAAGTTATATTCCCCTCTCTTCATCACGATATTATATGAATTTCTATGGCCTTTCCTAAGGTCTGAATGCACAATTGTGTATTTTATTTTAGTGTAATTGGGCTTATTTCTCAGGAAGACTTTAGAGAGAACTGCGCTTGTCGTTGTACAAGTCAAGCAGATGGTTTCACATGCTGCATGTCAGTCTTTCTAGCCATAAACATTTGCCCAGTGCTTTCAGTCTGAGGGAATGGCTTGTTTCAATAAATCACATCTGGAGTTATGTTGTAGATGTTCAATATATTTTGTTTTTTTTACTCAATAATCTTTCTCTAGAGCAGAAATGCTATTACTAAATATGTGCCTTTAAAATTCAGTCTGAGTTGCTTTCTGGTTTTGCTTTGTTTTGTTTTTCTCCTGAGTAAAAGAAAGAGCTTGGAAATATCTGAACATGATTTGTAACAACATGAAGAAAATTAGTAGTTCAACTTTCATGACATTTTTTTTTCCTATGAGCTCCTCATGCCTCTTGAGTCCTCTATAATAAACACCCGCTGATCAGTGCACAGTGCACAGGGCCATCTGCTCCCTCCTTCATTAAGTAGTTTCATCATTATTGGCGCCCCTTTACACTTTCAGCGTCTGCATTCTCCCGTGTCAGGGTGTGATAAAAGCACGTGGGGGTTTTAAATCTATTGATGGAGTAGGATTTACTTTACAATCTGGACATCTTAGGGTAGGTTTGTACTTGCATGTTGTGTCTAAGTTGTTTCAGTAGAATCGATGGGCTCCAGAGAGGAGTTTGGTTGCCAGACACTGGTGTCCACTTCTAGGGCAGCCAAAAAGCCCTCCAAGCTCTGCTGTGTCCCTGGAATATGTCCTGTGTCCCATGTCCCATGAGATGAGAGGAGAAGAACAATCTAGTGCAAAGGCTTGTGGAGAGATCTAGATCTCTCCTTGGAGATCTGGTAGCACTAGGCTGGGGTACCTTGTCCTCATGTAGAAGAGGAAAGTCTTCAAAACAAAGGTCAGGGAGACGTTTTCCATGCCAGTTTTATCATATATTTTATCATATATTATCACATATCATTTCTGGGGTGTTTTCTTGAGCTCCTAGACTTGCAAGATATCAATGAGTAGATGACAAAACACATGACCTGCCCCAAATGAGGTGGATTATGACTTATTAAACCTTACCACCATCTTCATCAAAAAAAAAATAAGGCCATTAATCTGCAGATCAGGTCTGTTCTTTGCTCTTGGCTGCAAGTAGCACTTTGGCAAGTGCCTGCAGTGCAAACCCAGGAGCCGCAGCAGAAAGAGAGGAATCCAACCAGTCTGGTTGTGCCTGGCAGCGTTACCCGGGCAGCTGCTTCAGCATTATGTACTGGGTCCAACTATTTGGAGGTTAAGTGCATTGAGCGGTTAAAAATGTGACCTGCAACTCCCCAGCATATTAAAAGTTGCTTTTGGATACTTAAATAGCTCCCAATTCATCAAAATAATTCGGTATGAATTTCTAGTAATCACTGTAGTGCTCCCTGAAATTATTAAATGACATTTATGTTAAGGCATATTAGCATTGAAGCCGCTGTATATTTTGGCATTAAAACTGTCATTTTTTACTGGCAACTCTAATGTTGATAAACATTGTAGAAGAGTTTAATAATTGGGCCCTAATATGCCAGATGGATTTTCTTCTCTCACCGTGAGGATTCATCGTACCAAAGTGCTGAGGAAGTTTTCCATCCATTTAAAAATACAGCTCTTCTTGCTATAAGAATTTATGGATACCTGAAGTGGAAGGATTCTCCTCTCTTCTGCAAAAGAGAGCTCAGAACTCAGTATAAATACAGGGGATTTTTGCATTCGGATGTCCAGGGACTCCATTACTGGAATATAGAGTGTTGTGGGCTGTATGTATTAATAAATGACATTTACTGAGGCCAACTGAGGACAGATTGCTTAACCACGGTGCTCATGACTTTTAGGCTTATGTGATGTAGTGAATAGTTAAGAATTAATAAACTATTAAAGAGAAAAGAGAAAAAATAAAACTAATGTAAATCGTGAATGACACTTAGAGTGCCTGAGCTTGGGAAGATGGAAATCAAATAGATGATGATGATGGTTCAGGTGCGGTTACCAAAAGTGCTGGTTTGCACTCTTGTGTTTGCTCTTAGGTGACTTTTGCAGGATGTGCATACAGGCTGCACTGGGATGCTTAGGAGCAGAAGAACATTTTTCTCCCTTTCACCTTTTTCTTGAGGGGAAAAAAGGCAGCTAAAGCATTGAGGTAGGAGCAGGTGTAGAGATAGGACCTAAGTGATGGATTTCAGGGACAAAGGACACAGTGCACATCCCGCTAGGACATTGCAGCCAGTAGGCTTTTGCTTTGAAGCATTTTTGGACACGTCCGTCACTGCGAGGAGCCCTTTCCTTCCAGTGCTGCCACATTTATACAGCTGCTCTCTGCGAGGAGGGGTGGATTAAAGCTGCTTTAAAGGAGATGCCACAAGGAGAGGTCTTAAAGTCTATTTCTGGATAGTTGAGGTTGAGTAAACCCAAGAGATGGATCTTGGGAGCCCTGGGGTGGATGGTGCATGGCAGCACATTCAGCCAACGCTACTTTTGATCCTCCCAATCGTCCAAGGAGAGGTACTATAAGAGGGGAGGCGTATTTCCTTAGTGCCTCTATAGCTTTCACGAGTATTTGCTGCCTCCTTGTGACAGCACGACATTGTACGATGCTGTTCCTCCAAAGCAGAAGGCATGGAGTGTTTCAGGAGGGTTACTTATTGGCCTTTAATTGCGAATTCCTCTCTCTGGTTCCTCCAGAAAGTCTCGGCTGCAGTGCCAGAAGTGAGACAAGAGGCAGTGATGGACTGTGGTGCACAGAGTCTTGTCAAACGTCTATTTCCAAAAGGGAACTGAGTAAAAACTACGTGTTTTGTAATGGTAGCCTACAGCAAGGTGAAGATCCCCTCGCTGTACGTTTCCTTGCTGTCCTTTGCTCCAAGCTTAGCATGATCCATGAACAGCAGCTGTCCAGAAAAACCCTTCTTGGAGGAATAGATAGGATCAGAGGGTCCCTCAGATGGGTCTTCACAGTGTAGCACATCCAGATTGGGGAAACATGTATCTCTTGCCCTCTCCCATCGTGTTTCCAAGAATGAAGGGTCAAAATTAATACCCCACAGTAGCAGCTGTTCCCTTTGTTTTATCCCGAGATGAAAATTCCTGCTCAAGTTACATTGGGAATATTAATTATCCAGCAATTAGCAAACGTTTGCATCACTTTGGCAGCCCATCTTGGAGATTCCTGCAGATACCTCCGATATTCTTGCTTTTATGGTTAAATTAAATGTAGAGCCCAGGACACTTCTCCCTGCAGCCTTGAAGAGTTAATTTTATCTCCATCCTTCATTTATGGAGTGAGATTAAGATCCCATTGGAAAACAAAATAGTGGCAAAAGGCAAAGAATCAGCTTTTGGTCTTAGGTTTGATTTTTCTTGGGTAACTTTAGGGTTTTTTTTTCTCTTCAGGCAGCACTGTCATATTCAGGTCTCCTAGATAAAGCTAATGTTGTGCCTTAGACTCAGAGTTCCTCTGAGGTGGCCTTTGTGCCGAAGAGCCAACAGGAGTCCCCAGGTGAATGTTGGTTCTCAAAAATATTGCTGTCCCATCACTCATTTGTGCTCATGGGAGTGCGGGGCAAGTGAAGATCCATCTAGTCAAAGTAGCCACAAGCAAAATACTCTTTACAGGTGACAGGGATGCTCTGCTCTTGCCCTTCACTCCATTCAGCAGTAGGTTGCATCAGAAAAGATGGGACAAATGATGAAATCCTAAATTTTCTGTAATTTTCACTATTTTAGCCAAGTGCTAATGAAGGATTTGTTGTATGTGCAGAACTCATGGCAGGGCAGGAGGGAGATTGTTTTTATTACAAAACTCAGTGTTTATCTCCCCAAAAAGAGGAGTCTCCCCTTTGACTGAACTGTTTATAATCATAAAAAAGTGCCCATGCTTTTGCAGTGAACTAATACCAGATTTTAATATTTAGGAAAAATGAGGAGAAGTGACTTGGAATGCACATGTCATAAAATGAAAAAGGCAGAGCAAATCTCTGTGATCCTCCTTAAATTTGCGCAGAAATAGGCATCACAGGAGTCTTCAAAAGCCGTGCAGACATTTTAATGCTGAAGTCACAAGTGTCACATTTCATTTGCACCTGGACTAGGACAGTAACGAATATTTCTGTACACGTCTATGTCAAAAAAAACATAATCACAGGCTGCTGCTTAAGTGTTCAGTGGCTGACCCCATGCAGCTTTTATAATATATAGGCTGTGGATAATGACATATAATCAGAAACAATTGCCTTGCAAGAGAAGATTTCCCAGAAGTGGTGTCAGCCTCTTGGGCTCCGTCTGCACTAGTGAATTAATTGCCCGTGGGGCTGTTTTGGGATCCTCGTGGGCAGTCCGTGTCTGCACTGCTAAAGGCTCTTGGCATCAGAAGCAGAACAGCCACATACAGAAGTGCCCATTGGAGGCTGCACTACCCTGGGCCAACGCGTTTGCTCTTGTAGGATAGGGCTGCCCTAGGGTGGACCTGCTTGAAGGACTCAACGAGCCCTCCCGTACAACTCAGATAGATAGATATGCATCTCATATGGATAGCACGGCAATTATGACAAAAAAGGGACAACAGTGGGATGAGAAACCTGCGGGCATCAGAAGTTGTGGTCTTTGGTCGTGGTCTTTGGTAGGTTGACCTTCCCTCCAACCATGGTAGGTTGACCTTCCCTCCCAGAAGAAGCCGCTGTCAGGGTTGGCAGATGTTTGGATGAGTGTGTCATGGGGGAAGCCATGGAGTCATTGGAGAACACGAGGAGGTTTAGTGATCCAAGAGGAACGACGTCTCCAGGGAGGCCTGAGCTTGTTTTAGAGGGCAGCGGTTATTGAGTGGGTGCCGTTGTTCACCCAACGTAGCTGCTTTTTGGCATGGCTGTGTCTCTCCATTAGGGACCCTGGAACAGCAACTGGGGAGAGGGATTAAATGCATATTTTACCCTTTAAAACAAGGAATGGGATGCCATAAGTCGAACTTTGTGCTGTAGGGAACGAAATAGCCCTTGGAAGGAGGGAAGGAGGCACGCTGGCTGGCTGCTTAAAAGAAACCCCAATTCAGGCATACAAAGCACAGTGGTTGGCTTAAGTAGAGCACTTTGGCAAGGATAGATGACTTATTTCTCAAGCTGTCTTTAAGTACTCTCTAAGTATACACTAGAGCATGAGGAAGGAGGTGTGTAGACGTTGGCTTCTACCTCAGCCATCAACATGGTGCTTCAGAGGAGAGGCTTTCTGCAGGACCGCCGTGCAAAACCAAAACCAAAACGTGTGGTCTTGGAAAAACGTGAGCAGCAAAGACTGTTCCTGGATGGAGTTGGGGAAGACATTCAGACAGATCAGACCCACTGACTCAGCAGGACCCTAAGGAGAAACTAGGGAAAATGAGCCTGGAAAGGTGCTCCATGAGGAGCAAGAGCAGCCGTTGTATTGTGCATCCGTACCTGCAGAGCTCTGATATGGGTATATATTTTCAGTACTGTTATATGTCTAGCTTTCCTATACGGTTAGCTTTGTTATAACCTCTAATAAATTCTCAACACTTGACAAACCTTCCGAGTTCAATACAACCAACTCCACAATGGAGAAAGGCCCAGACGCCCCTCCAGTGTCACGTCACGCTTATTCTCTTCCTTTAAATATAGCCAGAGGGTCAGTACTGCCGTGTTTGGGGGCTCTTTTTCCCAATTTGATTACATCTTTCTACCTTACTCTTCTGATTTCCTAGTGAAATTTCTTAGCGTAGTACGAGGAGGTCAAAGCGGTAACTTTGGAACTGCAGTTTTCTCCAAAAATAGATGTACATCTTTCCTCGCCGGGTGTCACGAGCGCTGAACTGTGCAAAACATTTTGCGCGGCTGTATCACCGTTCATCAAAGCACCTCTAAGCATTATATGAACTCGTAGTCTAGCTTTTCATTTGCTAGAGTTTTCAGCCACTGATACGTTATGGACAAGGGCAGTAAAAGACTTTTCTTTCTCTTTTTTTTTTTCTCTTTTTCTCCTCCAGTTGTTTCCTGTCGTTGCTCCTGGTGGCAGCCGTGGTGTGGAAGATTAAGCAAAGTTGCTGGGCGTCACGACGGAGAGAGGTTGAAATGACAAAACTGAATGCTATCTTTTAAATGACTTTTTTATAGTTCTTCTCTTTTATGTATTTATTCACATATGCATAGTATTAACCTTCAGTTAAGGATAAGCTCCACTAATCTATAAATGCTTCTGTTTAGGGATTTATAATAATGTACTTTTGATTACCATTTTGGTGACAAATGATGCTGCTTGAATACCCTGATGCTGCAGTTTCCATGAAACAGGAAAAAATAGGGATGAGGGTCCTGTGTTGCCAGCACTCTGATTCCTGATCATTTAAATACGAAACCGCTGTAGATCAGGCGATTCTTTTGATCTGTTTGGAAAGATGAAATTTCTGTGCCGAGGCTCCCAACTACATTAGCTACCGCTTTAATCTTTTGCAAAGCAACTATCCCTAATTTAAATGAAAAGCTTAGAGTTGTTTGAGGGATTTTTCCCTCCCTTTCAGGAGCGTGGTAGCAAAGGAAAGGCAAGTGAAGCCAACCAGAATTTGGAAAACTATAGGTCTGCGTCTCAAAAAGGCTAATGTAGTGGCAGTGCTTTCCCCTTTCCACCTAGCCATGAACCACACCAGCTCCTAACCTTGTTTTATTTTACTTGGTTTGATAGTTTGTGGCATGTAAAAGTGTCTGATTCCTAAATGCAGATGTCTGTGCCCCTTATCTGAGACCAAGTATAATCTGCTAAGGGCTTATAGGCTGAGTTATGCCCATTCCCAGGAGATATCCCAAAGTATTCAAAGTCATGTGAGTGCCTGAGGTTTTCCATATTCTCTGAAGCTAAATAGATTTGGACTAAAATTATTATTATTATTATTTATTTATTTATTTATTTTTAACTTCTCCCTGCTTTTCTTCTTTACTTTTCTTTTTGGGGCAAGAAAGTAAGATAGTGTCAGCCTACTTCCCTATTTATCCCCAGGATAAAAAGTTATCTAAAAGCATATAAAGAATCTAGGTGGAGAAATAAATATCATAGTCTAGATCTCAATGAAAAATATTTGAACAGCGGCTTAAATGAAAAATATCTCTGAATGAAGTTCCTCTGAGCCTGGTGCATCTTTGAGCGAATTAATTGGAATTACAGGGTCAGTTGGTGTTAGCATGTTTTAATCTTTTAAACTCGATTCAGAGGTGTAGCTAATTGACAGACAGTTCATCATAACATTCTCCTCCTTGGAGATTACTGTCTTTCATCAATATTTGCCTTACACCTTCATTGCATCAGGCAAAGCTTCATAATGAAGTTGGTTTTTATTCCTAAACTCTTGCCCTTTAAGTAGTATCAAAGTGCTCATGTGAATGCAGAACATTAATTTCTAGCAAATCCTCTGTACATTGTATGTATGGTGTATTATGTGCAGTTCATATATGGAAAATGCATAGGGAATACATTAATGAAATGAGGAATTTTATTCCTCGTAATGTAGGCTGTCTTATTGTATGAAAATTTACTAGGACTTTATGTCAGCGTAAAACACTAAATCTGCCTCGTAGTTCATAGGTCTGTGCTACTGCACTCTTTATTTTGTTAGAAATGGATATAAAAAATGAGGAAACTTTTAAATCTTTCCCATGCCATTTATTGGATATTTTGCATTAATGGAGACCATCTCCAGAGATAAAAGACTATCCCCAAAGTCTTGGACTTTTTGCTAGTATTTAAGATGTTTTACAGCTTTCAAACTAGTGGAATTGTTTGTTTGTTTGTTTTTAATGCAGGCTCTCAATAAATCCTATTAAGACTTCCTTCAAGCATTAGTAGCTAAAATAATGATTAAGAGCCATTTTCTACCCTGCAGGTTTTCAAGTGTCCACATGATTTCACTTCTACTGTTTTAAGGATGGTTTTGAAGCCTGTTACTCTTGAATTTTTCCTTTCTTCCATACTTCAGTGATGGCTGCTCTTTCTTTTTCTCTATTACTCTTGCCTGAGGTTGTAGATCTAATAATCAGAATTATTGAAGGTATATGGGTTTGGAAAATACGTTGGGAGAAATGATATAGCTGTGCTTAGTTGGGTTAGTGGGATGGGGTAGGGAAAACTTATAGCAGCATCATTTGGTTGAAATGAAATTAATTTGTCCTTAGTGAGAAATCATTGATCTGCAAATTGAGAATCTACCTCTAGATCTCGTAAGACATGTGAAAATTAAAATATCTTCCTCTCGTTTTCCTTCTTGCTAGAGCTAATTCCCTTTGACCAGCTACCTGTGCACATCAGTGTGGATCATCCTCAGCTCGCTGGCCAAAAGGTGTCTTTTGGGTGTGCAAATGCACAATTCCAGCAAAAAATGAGCACCGAGCGAAAGTGCAGGCCTTGCAGAGTGCGAGACTCGACCTGAAGTAAAACTGGGAGCAATTTGTGTCATATCGGGCAGGGAGGAGATGGGATAGGAAATTGTGTATTTATTCTCTCTCCAGTGAGCACCATGTTTAAATATCTGTAGACATCTTAAAGAGGAAAATGGAGATAAAAAGGCAGCTTTTATAAGAGGCTTAGGACAAAGTGAGTGACATTAGGAAATAGGAATAGGAAATCTTTCCATCTTGTCTCCCGAAAATGACATGTTAAGACGCATCAAGGTGGTAAATAGAGAATAACACACAAAATACGAGACTGGCATTATAAATTTAGTATACCCATCTGCTGTTTTGAATTTTTTGTCCTCTTCTTCCATTTTAGTGTCCAAATTTGAGTCTGTTCGCCCTCGGCTGGCTTCCTCCTCCTTGACTTCTGCCAAGAAATCGCTCCTGAGTGTGGAGAGCGGTTTGGCTGGCCACACGTGTGAGCGTGAGCTGAGTTGCCCTCTGTGTCCCATTTGCTGTGCTGGGGACACCAACACGAAGCACAAATAGAGGTGTCTAAATTTAGGTCTGTAGAACCGAACCTAACCTTCAACATCAATAAAATTGTCTACATCTTGCTCCATCCTTGCCCAGACCTTCCAGGCTTGCAGAATCATCAAGATTGGAAGGGACCTTTGGGGATTATCCAGTGTCCTGAACCTCTTCTACTCTACTATGCCAAAACTCATGCAGAATGGGGTTTGTGTATTGATTTACTGCAGGGATTATCCACCACCTCCTTGACTAAACATCCTCTTCCTTCACAAGTGTGCTCAGAATGTAGCAGCACTCGTGTCTGCACTGGCTCTCTTGGCTTTAACATCTCTTTGCAGTTCAGCTTTGCCAGGCCCCATCTGTCCATGAGCACCAAATGCCATTTAGGCAGTCTGTAATCATTGTTAGGGCAAAGGATTTCCAAGGGGATTTTTACTATATGTTATTTATTGCCCTGCTTTACTTCCCTTCCCCTTCCAGCTCTCACCTGTTATTATTTCTTTCATCTCACGTCTTGTCTTTAAGCCTCTGATTTAGGGTATCCTTTGCTAAATAAAACCATTCAGAATTGGAATGTCTTAAAACTGTAACTGTAAATCAGGATCTTCCTCACAGCATGAAAATTTCGGGCAGTGTTTTGGAAGGGTCTGATGTTGGCCCTGTGCTGGAACGTGAAAGGTCAGGCTACAAATCTGTCCCCTTCATTAGCCCATGTCTGAGAGTGGGCAGAAACCACATAAGCTGGTGCAGAACTTCTCTATTATATTCCTCAAGCTCCCAAAAGGCAGGAGTTTATGTGTTTCTGGGTTGTTTTGCAATAGAATTCAGAATCTTTCAGTTAAAGGGGAAAAATACTAGCTAACCATTGGTATGGTTTGTAGATAAAGCATCAGAAGAGTGAGATCTGTCCTGGGTAGATGAGTCTGCAGAGGGCTAGAGTAGGAGGTCAGCACTCAGCTGCTCAGCTAAGAGCTGTATGTTAATTCCCAGTTTCTGGATATATAAGTGAAGTAATATACAAGATTATAGCACTGTGTTGTGTGTAATGGGACGGGATGACTATAGGAAGCTGTGTCCATCCTGGTATCTGCAGTGTTCTAGGTGTTGCAGATGATTCAGGAAAATACAAAGTCAATTTGTGGTCCAAGGGATAAGGGACAGCGTAAAGCATCACAAATTACTCAATTCGTCCAAAGGAAAACTCTTTGAGAGTTAAGAATGTGAATGACTGTGGATAAAGAATCAGAGAAAATTCTTGACAGTGCAGAAATCTTGTAAATAATCTGCCAAAGATACAGCCCCAGTATCTGGGACTGAGGGTAAACGACTTAAGGAAACATTCATCTTTTTCTGTTTTTTAATGGCAAATTTAACAGTGCCAATGATTTTTTTGAGAAAGATGCATCTCAAATTGGAATTTGAGTGGATCCTTTTGGCAGGATCTTTTTTATGTTGATTCAAGTAATCTGTAGAAATCGCATGGTGACATCCTATGGTTTCTACTGTACAGGAACTCAGATCCAATAACTGGAGTTTTTTCTGCTATCCTCTTTTAAAACCCATGAATGGAACCAACTCGTAGTGGCCTGTAGGCTTTTTCCAAAGTGCAGACACTTGAGTGCTCCCTGCAATGATCCCTTTGACTTTGGTCACCAACTCAAGGAAATCGCAGCACAAATAAGAGATGCCCCAAAGAGAGAAAACAGCCGAAAAATTAAAGCTGACAGGAGATTCCAGCTTAGGGGAAGCGATGGTCCATTTTTGCTTGAACACGCTCTGGTCATTCCATGCCTAATTGAACTCCCTTCTGCTTGAACGTGCGGATGCTCCAGCTGCTGGTCCTGGTTTCCTACATCTGCGTTGGGTACCACAAATCAGGGGGACACTCCCATATATAACTTGGGCACCCAGCCAAGCACCATGCTCTTTCTGGGGTGTTTCCACCCAAATTGGAAGGGTAGAGAATTAATAAAGAAGCTGGAGCTATTTTATTATACCCCACAGAGAACCAAGGGCCAATATTCGGGGCAGTGCTGGGATAGACGGGCGCTAAGGGAGGTCACCCTTAACCGTGTGCATTAGAGTTGCTGCAATTTCAGCCTCCTGGGCCCCTCTCTGCGTCACCAGGACTCAGGGTGCAGGTGTCTAATTTAGCTCTTTGGAAAAATCAGCGAGAACGAGCGTTGTATAATTACGCCAAGAGAGCTGCAGTCAATCAAAGGTGATTTTTGCTATTGTGCAGCTAGTTCCTACTGATAGATTTTTCCAGTCTGTGTGGACATTGGACATGGACTGTGCACTTTTCCCCCCTTTTTTGATTTCTCTTTCTTTTCACAAACGATATCTAGGATTCTTATTAAAGGTCAGCTCTCTGTGCCCTCCCACTGGGCATGATTATGATAAGTAACTTACTTATCTTAATCAGCCCTGGATTAAATATGTTCTGTCATTTCAGCATGAGGCGAGTTCCCAGCAGCTTTGCTTTCTGGTTTGTTGTAGTTTTGAAGTGTGGAATTGCCTGTTGAGAAGCATTTGAACATTAATTCCCTCCTCCTCTCTCTTTTTTTCTCTTTTTTTTTCCTTTTTTTTTTTCCAGCATAGCCTGCAAAGTCGGTTACAAAACTAATTAGGTGCCATTAATACGTGCACTGCTCTAGGGGCTTAAAAACTTAATTTTCGGTGAGGATGGAAGTGTCAGGAAAAATTGTTTGTTTGTTGACTTACACGAGAGTTAATATAATTGTGGCTAAATACTTTAACTCACTTATTTCTGGAACAGAGTGGCTCATCCTTGTGCATTTATATCTTAGATGTTTGCGAAGGGCTTGGGGTACCTCTTTTTATTCTGTAGGCAGCTCCATTGATTTCTCCTCCTTCCCCCAAGGTAGCCATGTAACTAGAACATAAAACAGAGGGTTTTTTTTTTTTTTCCATCGGGTTGGATTTTATTTCATATTAATAACCAGGTGCTGCCAGACCATGGGTTAGTACCGAATCTGTAGCAATGCAGCCCGGCATCGAAGTGCCCCGGTCCCATCGCAGCCGTGGGGATGTCAGCGGTGGTTTTGGAAGGAAGGTTGTGCTGTCCGTCCCCTTGACCGCAGTGGGACCCCCTGAGCTCCGGAGCTAATAAACTTCCCCGCCGGAATTTTATTATCCCGCGTTGACGCATCCTTGGCGTAGGCAGGGAGACCTTTTGGCACCGGAGGAGCTTGCGCGCTCGATGTAGCGCGCCGAGTCTCCGAGGGGACGTCTGCGGGGAATGACTCACTGGAGCGCTCCACGGAGCTGCCCGCGGGGAGAGGATTGGTCTGGAGGAAGGGGACGGTGCTGCTGTTTCAGTGTCACCCTCGGTTTGGCCTTGGCTGGCGAGGGAGGCCACTGGGTGCCTGAGTCCGTGCTGGAGATGGGCATCTCCAGCAGCTGCGGTGGGAGAGCTGCATGCAGAGAGCACCATGCAGTCTGTTCTCTCCTCAAACCTTTGCTTTTATACATGTTAAATGAGGAGACAAACTGATGCCTGTTCTATTCTCTTTCCTTTTTCCCTCTCTCCAAGATCTTGGAGCTCTTCTTTTCTCCCTCTCTTGAGGCTAATCTGGAAGGTCTTTGAGTTTTGGCCCATTGCACCAAATACAGTCACAGAAAGTCGGTTCAGGAGGAGAATCACCTCCCTTGGCCTGGGCGAATGGCCTGAGGTTTCCTGGTGGTTCCTGCATGGTGTTTCATACCGTGGCATGAATGTGTCCTATTCCCTGGGAATAGCTCACCTCCTGCCTTGAGAGATCCTGTTTCTCTTTTACTCTACATTAAAATATAATACATAAATAAATAAAATACATCGGCGTCCTTCCATGACTGAAGACACCGAATCCCCATCCCAAAAGGTGACGGATTCTTGTGCCCATAAAACAGGCTCTGGAGGGGCCCTGGTTGAGATGGATTGATGGCAGCTGGGGAGTTGCACGCAGAACAGTGACTGGTTTATTACTGCGAACAAAACGGTCAAGGTCTTCGTGTCAGAAAACACGTCGTGCCTAATATTAATCAATTAACCCCGTAACCCACATGGCTGTTTGTCTTTTGCATGAAAGCCAGCACCGGGGCAAGAAAAGTGACCGGTTTCGCTACATTCCCGCCTTGGCATCAGCGGCGCAGAATTCCTCCCGGCTCAGCCGTCACTCCACGCCTGTGAATTTAAGAACCGCTGCTTTTCTGCAGTGTTTGCCCCCGGATCTGCACCTGCAGTCCCTGGGCACTATGAGATGAGCAACCTCCGTCATCTCCCCTCCTCTCTGCTTTCCTTTTTTCTCGCCTCTCCGCCGTGTACTGTCTGCATTATTTATTGTCAGGTACCGTCAGCGTCTGGTTGCAGCAGAACCTCCGGGCTTTGTTTCCACACTTCTCCGCCTGTGATGGCTCTGACTTGTAATTCTTGAAAGCGGTTTTTCTCCCGATAGTGACAGCAGAAGGAGAGAAAAAACACTCCATGCAAATGCAGGTTGGGCAAGTTCTCATTTAAGACTGTACTTACCGCAACACTAAGTGCCCAGGGGTGCGTTTCAGCGCACGCTCCTTGGGTATTTTATTGTAAGACTGTCAAACATTAGGCCTTTAAGATCCTTTTTAGACAGATGAACACTATTCCAGGATTTCCTATTAAGTGTGTGATTTAGAAAACGAGGCTTTTTCAGGTTTATTTTGGGTTTTTTTTTGCAGTGACGTCTTGGTCAGCATTGCTTTACCCTGCACTGCTGTCGTAGCACTTGGCTCCGCTCAGACTTTTATTTCTTGAAGCTCTTCTTGTCTCAGGAAGGTGTCACGTTGCCGAATTGCAATTTTCTTTCATAAACCAAACTTGCTCCGAAGAGCTAATAGCTCCTAGTTTGCAAGTCTTGTGGACATCTTCATCAGGACAGCTTGTTCTTTGATTTTATAGCCATTAAACAAAGCGCTTTATGATAGCTGAAGGGGACAATTGCGGGAACAACAACCCGGCAATCTGTTTCACGCTTGCTTTAGTTTGCAATCTGCCGGAGTGCTTTAAATATGCTAAAGCTCCTTGAGTTCTTTTGCCCAAGTGTGAGGTCCGCACAAGTTTGCTTGCAAATGCTTACTACAGCTCCGTTTGTGTGAATTTACTGGGTTTGGGCTTTTTTTTTTCCTTTTTTTGCTCTGTGACAGTATCTACAATCTGCTGTGAAATATTCTTTTTCCTTTTTTGTTTCAGTCTTTCAGAGATTAAGCAAAACTCAATCCTAGAGGCTGTAGATGCACCCAGGCCGGGTTCTATCAATGCTCACATGCATCCCTGCCACCTGCCCTGAACTACAGGGTTAGAGAGAAGGTGTCTCCATTTTCTGCACAAAAAAAATAAAGAGCAAAAGGTGACCTGGCAGAGAGAAGAACGCAGAAGGCTCATGAATTGCAGAAAATGATGATCTACTTAGTTTTGCTCAAACTAGTAGCACTCTGCATTGTGGCTTCTTCCTTCCCATGCGCTGTCAGTCTTCCCTACATCCTTCCCATTGGAGGCGCAGGGCATTTTGCAGGGTTTAGCACCCTTTTGCTGCTAGAAATAGTCAGATTGGGTAATTTAGTAATTCTAAGCCTTTTCTTAAAAGGAGAGGGGGAGTAAGTACATAGGGCATTTGACAGTGTCTCCTTCTAGCTTAAAAAAGAAAAGAGCATAACTAGCAGTGTTACAGTTAGGTAGTGGGGTTCTATTACTATTATTATTTGTTATTATTTATATTATTTTTTATTATTAATTTTGGTTTTTTTTTTCTTGTTTATTTGTTTAAACCAGGTATACAAGGGGATATATAAGGGTCTCTTCCCTTATTAAACAGGGGCAGAGGGTTGTATCCCACTTGTTGCTTCCAGGAATTAGCGGCAGGTTGTGTGACCTGCATTTGGCAGCAGGAATTACCCATGGAAACCCAAGAGCTCTGGCCTCTGCTAAATGGAAATGCTCTTTCCAGCACGGCCAGGTAGGAAGGGAGGATTCTCATGTTCAAAAGCTTGTGAAGTCGTCTCGTGCACGGAGATGATGACCAGCAACTAGGTGATCCCAACCTGAGTTACTGCTTCATGGAATCTTAAGCAGATGTAGTTTATTTGATAGCCGAATTGGCCTAATAACTCGCAATTTGCTGCCCTGTCATGATGGGGTTGTCCCCAGTGATCTCTTTGTACCTTATAGCCTGTTAAAACCCCAGGAGATTATTTTTCCCTATTTATTGCTCTGCCTTGGTATTGGCTACAGCCTCTCTGATGCGTCGTGCCGGAGCAACGTGGTGATAATATTTTTCTGTTTATTCCATTAGCAACTGCTGCGTGAGATGCAACAGATGGCAAGTCGCCCCTTTGCCTCCATCAACGTTGCCTTAGAAACAGATGAGGAGCCGCCTGATCTCATTGGAGGGAGCGTAAAGGTGAGAGCTGGCACTTTCGGACGGTCCTCGCCCCAGTCAGTCACCAATACTCGTTCTTAAACCGTCCTTAATGCAGCAATGCAAAATCCACTATTTGTCATGGACCTGGAAGAAAGCGTAGGTCCGGGAGAGCCCTCAAATCCTGTTTTCGCTTAATTTTATCCCTTCTGCTATGCCTTTACATCCTTGGGGTTTGGATAAAACTTATATTGTTTGTAAGACATTTTTTTTTTCCACTTGCCTTGTTAGTTTTTATGCCTCGTAATAGAGAAGAATGCAGTTTTACACAGCAGTTTTACGTTGCGTTTGGCGACAAATAGCTACAGGGGCTGCAAATAGGAAAGCATTTTTCTGCGCTCTCTCAAAGCAGAGAGGGATATAATTGTGTGTATTTGTGTGTGACCCGTGACAGTGTCAACATGTTTCACTACATGAATATGTTCCAGTGTGTCTTATGGTGCACAAAGAGCATGGAGAAATCATTGCCTTCCACCAACCTGATGTGTCCTTGGACACAGCACACAGTAGGCTTCAGAAAATGATGTTTAAAAGGAGAATAGCAAATCAAAAGATGGGTTTTAGTGTGATGCTTTCACTAGTAGACTTGTATGCTAAAAGAAGAAGTGAAGAACCTGAGACCCTTTTGTCCTAAGGTGGATGATTCCTGTGGTTGCCCCTGTAGGAGTGCTCCACAGATTAATCATCATTACATGTGTCTCTGAAGTCAGGATATTCTGTCCCTTTTTTGCACATATGAACCACGGTGCATGAAAGAAAGCAAAATTTGCAAAGACATTCGTTAATTTGGGTTAATTGAGTGAACTGAAGTGCCCCAGGGGCCTCTCCCATGGCACATTCTGGGTGACACCAGCCCTCGATTTCCATTTGAACCCAGCGCACTCCCTTTTCCTGAGATTTTTTTAATAATTTCTGTATTTTCTTTTGGCCGTGATAGATATTGAGGCTCATTAGCTGCTAATGGCTCGCCAAGACCTTTTTTGAAGTGGGTGCTTGTAAAATTGGGCTATCATCCAGCAAATGGGCATGAGATTCCTTGCATCAGCTTGGATATTCCCATCAGGATGGAGGCATCTCTGGGAGGCTCCCGTTTGGGACCGATGTCTTTTGGGTGGATTACTTCTTAATAAGAGTCTTTAAAGCTGTCAGTTCAACAATTAAAGCATTTTAGTGATATAAAGGTTGGTAGACAATATTTATAACCATATAAATGTTGGTGGAGCAACGTGATGAATGAGGCTACCTTCATCAGGGAACCATCAGGATATTTATAAAGATGTTGCTTGCTTTCACCTTTTGACCTGTTTAATATATGAACCACACACTTAATTACAATGTTCTTTTTGATTAAGGAAAAAAAATAGGCAGACTTTTCTATAGGACTGCCCTTAAAACAACAAAAAAAAAAGGTAATGTTGAAGGAATAGGGTTGCAGCTAATATGAAAAGAAAATCCTTGCAGAACTCAAAACACAGTTTAAAAAGTCCCGGCTGGTATGAATTATTAAAATTCTTCTGTAACTTTTTGCAGACTTCAGAGTCTGACCTAAATTGACATTAATGTGGTGGGAAGGAGGGAGAGGAAAAGTTTGTCTCGGTACCTGCCACTTAAATGGAAAAACTAAGTGTCAATGAGTTGAAAGGTATATGAAACCGGCTGACCTGCGGGCACTTCCCCTTCTCCCTCTTTTCATTTCTTAATTAATTTTCTAGAAATAAGCTAACGGAGAGCCCCTCTCCTGGAGGATCAGACCCAAACAAAGCTGCCCCAAACTTTTTGATCTCTGGCAATTTGGTCTATAAAACTAGAGTGAAGATTTCAACTTTGGATCTCTTAGTCCCTGACTGGGGTGTTGTTTTCCTTCTTGTTCGTCTTGCATCTCCTTTTTTCTCTTTCGAGCTTTGTTGTGTGCTTCCTCCTCTCTGTCTCTCTGCTTTTTGTTTGCTTCTCGGTTTCCTCTTTGATTAGAGGAATGTTGAACTCTCCTGTTTGAAGCGTTCCCATTTATAGAGGTGCAGACAGGATTTCATCTTTCTCCTGCTTTCAGCTGAATTTCCTTGCTTCCCTGTGTCCCCATGTCTCTTGCCTGACCTGAAGCTAGTCGAGGACTGATGGAGGAGCCGTTTTTAAGGATAATGAGGGAGACAGTGGACAGATGTCCTTCTTTTTCAGATCCAGAAATTGCTGCCAACTGCTAATTACCCTCTCGGCTGAGATGTCAGCGAAGCAGCTCGTACGAACATTCCTTAAGCCACTTTTTTGCAGAAATGATGCAGTCTAATTCAGGCAAAAAGTGTTTACGGTCCCTTGAAGCCCATTAGGGAGATGGGCTCCAGGGCCCGCAGGTCAGATACCTGCTGATAGACCTGGATGCAGAACGAGGAGGATTCTCCACGACAAGGAGAGGAGCTAAAATTTCAGGTTTTTTCTTTTTCCTTAATTATATCGTGCAGAATTTGGATAGGGAAAGAAAGGATTAAAAAATAAAATAAATCTAGAGACTTTCAGCCAAGTTGGAGAGCAAGTGAAGGCCACCCGTGACTTCTGAGGACCTTGGGGAATGACCCTTCTGAGATGATGCAGGCTGGGCTGAATCGGAGATGGGATCTGCGTTTTCCTTTCTCTTTTACATCTGTTCTTCATCTATTTATCTCTCTCTTAATGGCTAGCCAAGGAGAGAGTGAAGAGAAATGTCTGTAAGCTCTTGGACCACAAGCCAGTAGCTCTACCATTGCTCGTGTCAATAATTTGAAAGCTTTCCTCTTTATACAAGAAATCCAACCTTGCGTTATCATCAACGCATTGATGTTTTTTCTTTCCCCGTGCGAATCAAAGCCTTTGCTTAATAACAAATGTATTTGAGGGTTACAAAGGAGAAATGGAAAATGGGAAGCCTTGTCTGCGAGAGATTAATTCCCTTTTCCATTGTGCTTAGCCAGTTGGCAGCCGTGTCAAGCCAGTTCCATCCTAAGCTAATGTTTTCCAGCTGGACAGTATTAGAACCGTGTTTTCAATTAGTATTTTTCCTGGGGTACTTAGAAGTAATAGAAAATGATTTACCTGAAGGCAAACTATTCATATTAGTCTGCAGCTAAGCAACACATAACTAGCTGCTTTGGCTGATTTCCCATTCGGCAAATACCTGGTGGATCACAAATCTGCTGCTAAATTTGCTTAGTTATTACAAAATCCATTGGCTTTTCTCTGCAGCATCTTTGTGCGTTCTGACGTGCTGCACATTGCAGGTTTTTCAAAGAAGATGTAACCTCCTTATGCGTGTGGGACTTGTGCAAGTGTCCAAACCTCAATTATGTCACCACAGACTCTTTAAGGTCTTATCATCTAATTGATATCAAGTCCTCTACAGTGATTTCTTTTAGGAAAAATCTTTTTTTTTTCTGAAATATTGGGGGAAAATGATTTTGGGATCGATTTATGGGTATTGTAAAGTTTGTAACAGACGAAACAAATGCTATGTATGGGAAAAACATCCATGCAGGAGTACTTGGCTTGAGCAAACACCTCCAGGATCAACCATAAAGTAGTTGCATTAGAAAAAAATTATCCTTAAGTCAGACAAAATTGTCTTGGAAGCCTTGAGAGGATTTGAAAAATACTCTCATAAACCAGAGGATTTGCCTCACAGGGCTGATCTGTCGAGTGTTTGGGGATCCAACGTGGAGCAGTCAGTGCTAAGCAATGATTAACTCTGCGATGGAGAAGTTGTCCACTTTGTAGCTGTCTGAATGAAGTAGGAGACCTGTTTGGTCAGGAAAATCATTCAGAAGCTCCTTCAGCATCTTCTTTACCTTCTCCTGGATGTGCGTTGAAATCTGCTGGTTTTGGTTTCACCGCAAGTTGTTAATAGGACATTGGGCCACCAATTTGGCTCTTCTGTCGCCGTTAGATGTGATTGACCAGTTACTGCTCCCTCAGATGAGACGATAGACCCACTTCTGTAGCCTTCTACCATCCCAATCCACTTTACTTGAAAACTCGTGTTGATGTAAGCACACCCATCACTAAACATAAGCTGAAGGATGATAATACAGTGTGACACCTCCTGCAGATGGGTCAAATGCAGCTTTCAGGCCAGAAAGGTGGGTTTTATTCTGCCCGAGCTGTCTCATGCAAACTATTTAAACCTATTACGATTTGCTTCCTGAAATGCAATTTAATTTCTAGTGAATTATTTCTGGATTTTCTAGCACTCTCCAACAAAGTTCTAGGAACTTTTCTTTGCGGTTAATCCTGAGATGTTCAGAGCAATGTCTTATTTTTCCCCCCTTTGGAAAATATCACATCTGTTTGTGTGCTGAGCCCATTGCAGGCAAGCAGATATTAGGATGGCCACTGTGGAAGGACGTCCTCCCCTCGTCACTCTTTGCATTTGGGGTTAGTTCCGCTGATCTGTAGCAAAGGGCATGATTTAAAAGCAACAGCAAAAACCCCAGATGAAACCTTCACTTACTGCATGATTTCCATTTAACTCACACTGCAGATTTTTTCTTTTCTCCCTCAAAACTAGGTGCTTTGGGAAGACTTTGGCCACTTCCACTTGCATAGAAAATATGTGGAAGGAGCCTATTTGGAGATCACTTGAGGGGTTTCTTAACCCAGCTTTATGTTTGGGGAATATTTGGCTGGTAATTGGCTTTTGATTTAACTACTCGTAGATTTGAAGACTCCAATTTTCAGCAGAATGGGCTGTGATTTTGGCTGATAAGGAGGAATTTGCTGCAGGGAGAGGAAGCAGCTCCCCAGCAGAGCGGAGAGGGCAATGTTTAAGCTCTTTTTTTTCCCTGGCCACAAATTGACGTCTTTCTGATTGAAATACTCATAATTCCACAAGCTTCTCCAAAATATTTTAGGCACCTATTTGCATTCCTTGATGCTGAGTCGTTTTGTGTGCCTGGTGATGCAGTCTTCATCTGACTGTCTCCTCCACTTGCACGTTTGGTACCAGCTAAATGGTTGAGAAGACCAACCAAAAGAATCTGCCTTTTCAAAGGGTAGAAAAATAAATATTTTATCTAGATTTCGTACCCGAGACCTTGTCCATCCCATTCCTTCTTCTGTGGGGCTCCAGCTGGGAGTTGGAAAACCCAGTGCGTTTTGGGTTGGTTTGTGCACGTGTTCTCTGTTATGGGTCTGATCTTTGCAACTGGAGCCTCTCAGCAATCACCTAAGGGATCAAATATGATTTTTATTAAATTCTTGGTGCACAACAACCTGGCATCCTGACCACACGATAACCAATTCATTCCCCAGACTCTGTGTCAGTCCCAGGCTAGGTAGCCCGGACAAGATAAATACAAATTTTTAATCTAGGCTCTTTTGCTGCAAATTATCGCAGGATGCTCATTCATCTCTATCTTGGATGACACACTTATTACCCTGGCAATACGATTTTTAAAACTTAATACTCTCTTTTTTTTTAACAGAAAATTGCTTGTAACTTATTTTATAAATGTTCAGTCAGCTGTTAATGGCACAAATTAAAAAACTTGCAAGTGGCATTTTGCCCTTTTTCTGCACAGTTAAGTCATTTAAAGGAGTGAAATCAAATAATGAAGTTAAATAGTTTCAAATAATGTGCTTCCTCTCCCCCTCCTCCACCCCCTCCCTAATATTTTTTGCTATATTTTAATTTCTTTGCTGGAAATTGAAAACCGTGTAAGAGTAATTTGATCAAACCACAGAATTATGTTTTCTTATTGGGGGGAAAGTCGATATAGTATTTTATATATATATATTTTGAAAAGCAATATACTTGTGCAAAGTATTGTACAACCTAAGTAAATTTGATGTGGGATTTCTTTTTAATTGTGCAGGAAATTTATTGCTCTAGGTATTAGTTCTGTGTGGCATATTGTTAACCTTTAGAGTCAGATGTAAACTGCATAAATAGGAATAATTAGGTGAAATAAAAGGGAAGGCTGCGCATCGCCCGATGCAATTTGATTGCCAAGTGCATTGGGCTGCAAAATTGTCTCCCAAGGGAGCTGATGGATCCTGCCACACCTGGGTCGCCTAGAAATAGCCCCAAGTACTGGGAAATGCGCTGTTTTCCTAGGAAATACTGCTGCTGGGAGGCGGACTAATTGGCTGACCTAATAGGGCTCTTGCTGCTTTTAACTTCTCTTAATTATTGGAGCTTTCCACATATTAAGTACATATCAAAATTCATAAACAACCCAAATTGCCTGGCTTTTGTGCGGTTGTTTTTGGCCAATAAAGACGTTTATGGAGAGTTGCTGGACTTTTCCCTGCCTCCGAGAGCAAGAGGGTTGTGGCAGCACTTAATAAAAAACTAAATTTATGTTTTCATCCCCAAAGAGGGTGTTCATGGCTTCCAAGCAATGCCTAACGCAGGGCTGGTAGTCGTGCTGATGGTGCACGCTGCTTGCTGCAAGGGTATTTAAATAATGTGTATTATTTAAATAATATCGTGCAACCAACTGAGAGGTTTTTGCTGGGATGTTCTTTGGTCCTTGCTTGGCATTTGCTCTGCTCTGGCTCCTCGGGTTGTTTCTCAGCTCTGTTCCCGTCGACGGCCGCTCTGCAGCCGCAGATGAGCAGTGAAATCCCTTGCAGGAGAAGGCTGAGGTTTTCCAGCTGTGCAAAACTCTCATTCCACCCAATTCTTTTAAGGCCAAATAGTAGCTTTAGGGCAAAAGGGTCTGGCTGTTAGACCGGTGGCTGCAGTGGTCTAGGGCTGCCTCCATCCTGGTGGAGACCAGAACGAAGCTGCAAATCCCCTGGTTCCTCCAAGCTCATTTTTGTGGGCAAAATAAGCTTATTTTGCTTGTCGAGGGCACGGCTCCTTTCTCATGGGCTTTTCTGATCCCGTGCGCAGCAGCTGGGCTCCTTTTGTCCCTTTAGCTGCCATCCGTGCTCCAGCAGCCGGGCTCCGTCTGTCCCCACTCCCCGCGTGGGATTCAGGTATTTAGAGGCCAGGCAAAGCAGCGTCCGGGTGCCAAGTGGCTGAGGGAGGCGCCTGATTTGCATAGATTTGAATAATGTGTGCTTTATTGTGCCATTAAGCCTTCAATAAAAGGGAATTGCTTCTGCAATTCAGCTGTGGGTTTATCAAAACACTCCACATGCAGGTCCCTGGCAGCGGCTGCGTTTAACCCTCTGATGAAAGGTGCTGCAAACTTTGGAGATCTCTGTAGTTTCTTTTTTAAATGGGCAATTAGAAGCCAGCTGATGCACAAGCAGGGATATTTGCTAGCAAGAAGACCTGGTCTTGAGACCTCTATGGCCCTAAATGTGGAAAAGCAGCTCGAGTCTGCAGGGAGAGCGTGCAGAAGACCTGCTAGGATGGGGAAGGAAAGGGGACACGGCCTCTTCTTGGGTGTCCCCATAAACATAACCATGCTGAAGCCTTCTGAAGCCACAATTAGACATTTTGAGGTGTGTATGGTCATGTCAAGACCCGTGTTGGGTCCATGTCAAGACCAGCTTGCAAGTTTTACCAAGCGTGATGCAGTCAGGATGTCCTTTCAGTTGCTCCTTGAAGCATGCAGGTGTTTGTCTCCATGTCCAGCAGTCCCCAAGCTCCAACACCAGCTTGTGATTTAGATCAACAAGGTCCCTCATGCCCTTGGCTACCATCTGACCTCGAGCTCGCATCAAATTGCAGGTGGCTTTGGGCACTAGAGCACTTTCCACTGCTCCTTCTAGACTTAAGGTCAGGATTAACCAAAACGAGATGATCTTATCTTTAGCATGGACCTTCCAGATGAACCTGCAACCACCAGGCAGATTTTGGATCAGCAGAGCAAATACAAGTCCTTTAATAGAAATAAAGGCTTCCGTGCAGTAAAATTATATATATATTTTTTAACTAAAGCTCAGCCCTTCCGAACAGCTTGAAGAAGGGAGGAATCGCAGAGCTGCATCCTCTGCCCATCTGTGGAACAACTGCTTGGGGGGAAGCGTTCACTGCAGCGTGAGGATCGTGCTCATCCCTGTGAAATGGCATCGAGCTCCAGGTCGGTGCGTGGCCGGGTCGCTGCTGTCCCTCGTTTGGGGACAGCGCTGCCTGCCTCGTTATATGAGATGCTCCGTCAGCACCGGTGACACAGCGAGGAGCTCCTCATGGGCCCAGGTGGGATCAGGAGAGGAGAGAGGAGGAAAAGATGTGACCCTGAGTAACGAAATAAAAATAAAAACCCCTCAGAAAAGGAAAGATCATGCCCACAGGGGCTAATAACGGAGTTTCTGCTATAGGTTGAGGGTTCATTAGTTGCAAAGGGCAGAGGAGAAAGGATCCTGCTTGGGGCTGAGAGAGGAACTAAATTACCTTCCAGGTCTCTTCCAGCTTGGTGACCATAAGCTCTATAATGCACTTTATTTTTTTTCTTACCTTTTTAGTATGTACTGGGGAATAAGGATGGTTCTTGGTACCATTGCAGAGGTCGTGGCCAGGTTTGAGCTGTTGTAGGCATCTCTGCTCACCCACCATCCAGAGCAGAGAGGGATCATTGGGAGACCTGGACGGAGGAGCATTTGTGCAGAGAAGAAATCAAGAGCTTTGTTCATGCGGACGAGCCCAGCGAAGGGCGAAATGTGGAGTAGGGAATAGCCCAGGGAGAGGATAAAAGCAGAGAAGAGCAGGAACTGGCTGAATAAATTGAGGTGGGAAGGAAAGTAGGTTGGGAGGAAGTTCCTGCTTCTCGGAGCAGCGCGGATCAGAGGCAGCAAGTTTTGGAAGGGTCTCATGGAGGTGACACGGGTAGAAACGCTTTGGAAACGGAGCATCCTTGTGTACGGGGAGCATCCTTGTGTACGGGGAGCATCTTTGTGTGCGGTCACCTGCTCTGGCCAAGGGCTGGGACCCGTGGCCGTCGCAGAGCGGCAGAGGCGTTTCCATTAAACCAGGAGTTAAAAGAGAATACATTAAAGTGAGATTATAGGAGATAATCTCATCCTGACTCATCCTCCGTGTTGTTTCTCCCCTGCCACGCCGCCGTCTTATTCCCTCGCTCTTTGCTCCCTTTTGTCCATGCTGTAGATGAGAGGAAGGGCTTGTGTCCGTGCCAAATCCTGGTTTTATTAGAGGGCAGGAAGCAAGCTGAATGGGAATAGACTTTGGAAGGCTCGGCGCACCCTCCCAGCCTGCACGGGATTTTTGTGGTTGCTTCCCCGTTATCCCTGGTTCTTGAGCCTCCACCTGGGCTATGGCACAAGGGGATGCTTGGCTGCTTCCCGGGAAAGGAACAACTTGGAGGTCGCTGCCTTTGCTGGGAGAGGAGCTGGAGAAAACTGCAGTCATAAACAAGGCAGGCTGCAGCTTTATGGTTATAGTCCGTGGAGCGCGGATTTATCTACCTTGCACAGCCTAACAAATCGCTGTTGCAATCATTATGGTAAATGTGAGATATGGAAACAGCTTTAAGTTTCATTTTACTCGCTGTCATCTCTTTTTTTTTTCTTTCTTTATTGAGCAGCAGTAATTTAATTGTGTGTGTTTGACTCCCGTTCCTCTTTTCCCCTGTTTTGGATGACGCTGAGTTTCTGCCGCGCGTGTACAGTAGCGCAATTTGATGCCTAATGAAAAAGGCAATAATTACTTCATTAATACCGGAGTACAGTTTGTCCATAATCAACAAGAAATTAGAAAGCACCGAGTGTGTCGGATAAAGTAGTTTTTTCTCAGCTCTTTTACTTATGTGAGAGAAAAGCCAGAACGTCTCTCCCTGCAGCTGAGAATTGGGATATCCCAGTCAAAATTATGGAGCAGGGAATGGGTTTCCATTCCTTTCTTCTTCATTTCCATACTGTGGTGGTGAGTTTTGAGAGGACTCAAGGATGTTGGCTCTTTTTTGCTTTATCTTGCAATTTGCTGCAGGTCATTTAAATAAAATGTTTGCTATAAAGAATGCATTGGGACAGGGGGGGTCACTCTTTTGGGTACTGAAGATCAGCCAGGCCTGATCTGGAGGGGAAGGTACCTGGCTGCCCCATGTGTCTTTCTGGTTGTCACCACACTTCATCTGAAATGGGGAATAAAAACTGAAATGGAAATGGGGCTGTCCCATCCCTGACCTGCCAATACCTGTGAGACTCTCCCAACGCATTTGGAGGTAGAAACTCAATCCCACTGTTTAGAGCAAGCTGCATTTCTGTGTTTTGGGGGAAATGCGAGCCATGTTTGGCTTTTATTTTTTAGTAGAGATATTTTATCAAGCAAAAATATGTGTTTTCTTTAATGATGATTTGAGTTGCTTGTTGCTAACGTTTGTTTTAGCTGTGCTAGATGCCTGCTGGGCACGCGCCAAGCACAGGATCATGCTGCGTACCCAGGAGCTCCTGCAACCAGAAGACGACGACGATGGGGACGAGGGGAGGGTGTCACCCGTTGTCTAACGCTTTTCCCCCTCCTTTCCTTCCCTCGCTGCAGACCGTACCAAAGCCCATCGCACTGGAGCCCTGCTTTGGCAACAAAGCTGCTGTGCTCTCCGTGTTCGTGCGCCTGCCCCGTGGACTGGGAGGAATCCCACCGCCCGGACAGTCAGGTGAGGAACGGGGCTTCCTTGGCTCCCTGTTGACTTGTTGACTGTTGCCGTGTTGACTGTTGATGTGTTGACTGTTGACATGCTGACCTGTTGACATGTTGACTGTTGACTTGTTGACGTATTGACTCCTTGGCTCCCTGTTGACTTGTTGACTGTTGACTTGTTGACTCCTTGGCTCCCTGTTGACTATAGCTAGGACATGCTATGGACAAGAGCTCTCAAGGGGCATGCGTAAAAGTAACTCATCTCCCAGCGTACCCCTGGTTCCGTCCATGGAGAGAGAGCCAGTCATTCCAAAGCATCTGTGCCCTGCTCTTAGTAGCTCCGGACAGGATGTTTTCTGTCTCTTACCTAGACCTCCCTTAGATCTCCCTGTTCCCGTCTCCTTCTCCCTGAACCTCTCTTTAGAGAGGCACCAGCTCCTGGGCAGTTCCTGGTGTCCCTGGAGGTTCTCCAGAACCTGCCGAGCATAGGGAAACAGGAGGTCTTAAAAGGGCATTAGTTGAGTTTGAGCCAGGCTGCTTTGGTTGTGAGTTCAGCCACGTCCCATATGACCGTTGTGGTTTGTCTAAGGATGCACCAGGAGGAGATGTGGAGAAGATGAATGTCTGGGATGTGCAAGGAAACCTCCACGCAGAGGTGCCTGGGGGATTTATTCCAGCACGTCCCTTCCTTCTTCTCTTTTTTATTTACAGCATTTACTGTGCTTGCTTTCAGCAGAACACACAGTATTTAGAAGCTTCTAGAGCTTAACCTCTAAACCAAAATGCTTTTCTGCTTGCTCGGTTTATAAGAGCGACTCATTTGGTGACTTGGTGTTGTTTTCCTGACTATTTCTTTCTGCTGCTCCAGGTCTCGCAGTGGCCAGTGCACTGGTGGACATTTCACAACAGATGCCAATTGCCTACAAAGAGAAATCGGGTGCAATACGAAATCGGAAACAGCAGCCCCCTGCACAGCCAGGAACCTGTATTTGATGCATGGACATCAGAAACTGTGTAGTGTTTTAAACAAAACGCGACCGTAACCCCGAGGAGGAGGAGGATTTTTCAAGTTGTGTCACAAGTGACTTAGAAGCACTCGGAGAAACACAACTTCCTTGAACCCAACCTTTTCTCTCATCTACGTGATAGTTGGCTTTATTTGACGACTGCTCCACTTAAGTTTTACTGACACGTGGCTTCCGATCGCTCCTTTGTTTCCTTCAAGTTTAAAGTGAAATAATTTTCTCGCAGGCCCAGTAACATCCGATCACCTCATTTCATGGTCAGTGTAAATAGAACAGTAGTCCAATATGAATGACACTCAGGTTTATACATGGAAAGTGCTTTGTAGTTCCTGTATTTATCAAATTGTACAAAAAAAAAACAAAACAAAAAAGATGCAGTGTTTACAGGTGTCAGCTCTCAACACATAAACACTACTATTAATCTTCGAAACATCTTCATCCTTTGTTTTCATTTAATGTATATGTTTATTTCCAACGTTATTTAAATGGATCTCTTTTCCGGATATGTTTTTTCCATAGGCATTTTCCATACATCAGGCGGGTAGAAGTTAGGGTGATGCTAAGGTGATGCTAAGGCGATGTCTCGCGCTGCTCAGACCAAATGTAATTGCTGTAGAAGCTGAATGTTGCTTTAGAAGGACTCAGTGTTTACACAGTCTTA
>JAWLRI010000787.1:1614880-1637437 GCA_034781795.1 Crypturellus tataupa
GATCTCTTTTCCGGATATGTTTTTTCCATAGGCATTTTCCATACATCAGGCGGGTAGAAGTTAGGGTGATGCTAAGGCGATGTCGCGCGCTGCTCAGACCAAATGTAATTGCTGTAGAAGCTGAATGTTGCTTTAGAAGGACTCAGTGTTTACACAGTCTTAACCTACTTGGAGTTCACCACCCACAAGTGCCTAGACTGGAACAGATCTAGGGAGTGAGGAGACTACTACACGCTTCTTTTTTACGTAATTATGTTCATTTAAAAAAAAAATACGTACATAGTCACCCAAGGCAACCTGTGCTCTTTGTAAAGCATCACGTGCAGGCAGGGGAAAATGGCATTTTCCTGACCAGAGAAATACTCAGCCAGGTGGAAACAGCTGGAGGGAAAACAGAACTGAGGTTCAGCTGCTTGTAAGTAAACTCCTGGTTTCACCAGCCCTCTTTACAGAAGCAGTTTGTGTTCCAGGCCTGATATGATATTTCTTTTGAGTTTCTCTGCCCGCTCAGCCTCTTTCCCTTGCCCTCAGGCTGTTCTTATGGACAAGACCAGGGCTGCACCGGGGCTCAGAGGTGCTGCTCTTCAGCAATAAGACTTCCCCCATCTCCTTGCAGGGTGTAGAGAGCAACACTCCAGGTACCAAATCATCTGAGCATCCAAAAAAAAAAAAATATATATATATATATATATATATTTTCTTAAGCAGAGCAGCTTCATTTGGCCACAAATTTGGATTTTACGTGGTGAATTCTGGATATTTCCCCTTCGGGTTAGACTATGGTAGATGTTGGAGCAGGTCGAGGTGCTGGGGCCAGTGTTGGGTTAAGGTGCCAATCAGTTGCCAGTGCAATTAGTGCCCAGTCACATTGGGACTTTCATTGGGAGCCCTGATGTTTGGGTCTCTAACGAGGGCACTTTGGGGTGATTACAGAGAAAAACAGCAGATTTAGGGGTGCAAAGGGAAGAACTGTTGACCTTTTTGTTAAGCCATGTAGCAGCTTTTTCCAAGCCGAAGCAACTGCATCTTTTTTTGTGTGCATGTTTAGGTGACTGTCACGTATGAGCCACTCGTTCCTCCTGTGTTTTTTTGTTTTATTTCATTTTGGGTTTTTGCTTTTTTTTTTTTTCAGTGTTTTGGAGAACGTTTTTGTTTCGGTACCGCAGCAGAGCGCGGTATCGATGCCCGGCAGCGATGCGGGGGAACCTGCTGCTTTCACGGTGTCTGCGGACACCCGTTCTGATCCGATGTACCTCTTAGCAAGTACAACCCGACTGCAGGAAAAAAAAATAAAAAAATACTGTGAAAAATGCATCTTTCTCCCTATAAATATATGTTTCGTATTCCCCAATCTGTTTCTAAAGCAGAGGCATCTCTGCCCGCTGGGGAAGGCAAGCCGAGGGAGGGAAGGGCTGAGCTCTGTCGCTTGGAATGAAGGGTTTTAGTCGATTAAATTTGAGACGATGCACAGATTCCCTCGGACAGATTCATCTCCTGGAAAGATTTGGTGACTTCCTATGTGGATAGAGCTAACCCGAGCAGACTGCGCTGGAGAAATAACGCGGGGCTCCCGTTGCTGCCCTGTTTCTGCTCTGCCCATTTCGAGCCCTGATGCGGAACGTCGTGTGCGGAGGTGTCGTTTCTTGCTCCCCGCGATGCTTTTTGTTTTGGGGAGGAAAACTGCCAGCTCAGATAGAGAAAACTCTCCTGCAGGTGCTTGAAGTCGTCGCTTTGGGTTTTCCGCGGCTTTTGGCTTTCCGAATAACAGGCGTGTGAGGGTGATCGGGTTTGATTTTGAACAAAAATCAGCATTTCTTCCCCCAAAGGGATGGACAGTCTGAGCCCAAAGACATCCCCGCACAGAGTGCCCAGAGCTCAAGCCACAAGAATGAAGTGCCAGTGCCATGAAAAGCAAGCAAAAAGTGATCCAAACTATGTTATTTCCAAGGAAAAAGAATAAGTAAATAGGAGAGCGAGACTTATTTATATAAATACCCTAAAACTGCCCCTTTGGGATGTCACTCTGCATCTTATCTCCATGCTGATGAGGGAGGAAAAAATAAAAGTCTCATGCATCTCTGTACTGCAAACAGTTTCATCCCAGCTCCAAGGTGAAATTCCAGGTGGGAATGGATGGAGGGAACCAGGATGGGATCAAAAATGAGGGATTTTTGGGTTGTTTTCCTGGAGTTGAGGGAGGGGTGAAAGAGCAACCTTATTTCCTGGGAGAATCTGTAAATAGATGAAGAAAAACCCACCAATTTTGCACTTGTACATAAACTATACAGCCCTGTGCAGACCATGGAAAGATTTAAAATGTATATAAACCAGAACCAAAATATTGAATGTATTTTTGATGCATTTTAAATGATGTAAGAGTTTTGTCATAATAACTTCTTCATTTGATGGGTATTAAATAACTTCCCAGAGCTTTAAAGAAACATCTGATTATATTCCTGCTATCTCGCAGCATAAAGCAGGGGGGCATAACTTGGCATTTATGTATTCAAATGAATTTCACTTAAAGTTATCGGTGAAGTAAAATACGACTCTTCCATTTGAAAGAAAGAAAGAAAGGGGGGGAAAAAAGCACTTGAAAAGAGGTAATAAATGCACTTAAAGTAGTCATTACTTGGGGGATTAAGTCAGCAGTTTAAGCCTCTATCATTAAGATCGTGCCAGTGATTTCCATTCAAAATCACTGTCTGCAAGAGCTCATAACTAGCAGAAATTCAGTGTTCAAGGTCTGAGCCCTCAGAGTGGTTTTATTCTTTGAGAATCGCCTTTCTTACTATATATATATATAAATAAATATATATATATGTACGTGTTGCAGCCCTCTTATTCCAGAAAGCAGCAGTGCCATTGCCTTGCCAAATAACATACTTTTCTTTTTATTCACCGTTTTCCATGCTTTTTAGCCCAGAATTTTCTCTGGATTGTAGTAACGGGAGCAATAGTGGACCCTGCCGCAGGATGGGTCAGTGCGTTGGACACAGGAGGATTTATGGGATGCAGCTTTGGAGTTACTGCCACTCTCCCTGCATTCCCAATGAGCTGCATTTTAAAAAATAGGAATATGGGAAAGACCAAAATGAAGCAGGTTGGGAAGGAGCCCCCAGCGACACGGGAGCAGACGCAGGGCTCCAGGTTTTGGACATGCAGGTGGTCACTTGAGGCAAATTCCTGCTTTTCCCTTGATACTTCCCTCCCCGAGATAATTCTCCCACATGCTAGAAATGCTGCAATAGTTTATATAATGATGGGATTTTTTTTGTTTGTTTTCCTTTAATTTCTTCTCTGCTTCTGCACCAGGATGGCTTATAGCATCCCCCAACACTACACATGAGCTGTCATCTGTGTCTTCCAGGTACTCTAGTTCTTTGGACACTTCTCCATTTCTCACTGACTCCGCAAACCTCTCCAGAAGAAAGGAGGAAAAAAAAATACCATTTGCAGAGGGGTGTAACATATGTTGGTCCATTTTTAAAAAAAAGAATCAAAAAACAAAAAAAACAGATTTTATATCACTGAAATTTGTGCACAATAAATGTTCTTTACACTAGGATCCTTGGACTAATCGTATTCTCTATTTGTTTTTTTTTCTGTTCTCTAATTATTTACAGCTCTTCTCTGTGTTCAGACTCCAGCTTAGTTTGTTAATATGTATAATTTAGCATTTCTTGCATTCATATGTAAATACGGAGCGAGTATTGTAAAGTATTTCATCGCCGGGGATTGTGGGTGTTATACATACACGCATTTAGGACTGCAGTTTTTTGGTATAATTTTTTTGTATTGTAAAATAACAGCTAATTTAAAGCAGGAACGAGGAAATTATTGGGAGGTCTGTGCATTTTAAACACAAATGTGAAGTCCGTGTATATAAATAAAAGTAAATAATGCGAATCTTTCCTCTGAAATAAAAAGTAGATGATCTGGTTAAAAAAAAAAAAATGTTGGTTTTTGTTGGCTTTCTGCTTCTTTCCCTTTTAAAATAGGAGGATGGAGAATCAAGCGGTGGCACCGCGGGGTGTTGATGGTGACTGGTGTCTCCTCAAGCAGGTTCTGCTCCCAATGGGACCGGGATGTCCCCATGGAGAAGGTCACCAACGCCTGGAGCCTCTGGATGACCATTGTGTTTGGAGGAACCTTCCCATGGCCTTGGAGAAGCCCCGTAGAGGATGGTAGAAGAGAGCAAACCTTCATGAACCACCCAAGCACTCGCATCGTCTCCATAAGGTGAGTCCAACCCTTGGGAAAGCCACCAGGAATTAATGTACTATGTCCCATTGTCCTTCCCATAGGAGCCAAAACTAGATGTGTGGCATCTATGACAGCCAACGACAGCAATTCTTGTGCTTCCAGGTTATTAGAGGGTTGTATCTCTGCCCCACGGCTCATGGCTTCTGCACTCAGCATCTAAATAAACTTTGGAGAAATCAAAGTCTCCATCCCTTCTCACTGCTAATTTTCCTGGTAAATCTCCTGCTTCCTTTGAACGAGAGAGGAATCTGATGCTGCGGAGCCTGGAGCTTTGCTCCTTGTTTTGCAGACGTGTCAAATGCTGGATCGGATGCCTGCAGGAACGGGGAGAGCAAACCCAGGGGTGACCCCTCATCTCCCACCCCTCGGAAGCCCATGCAAACTCCTGCAGTGGCGCAATCCGTCGTTCTCCATTTATTTTTATGTTGCTCTTCAACTTATCGCTGACACGAAGCAGGGCTGAACGTGGCATTTATGTCCCATGAAGGTCTCGGTCAGGGCTGTCTCCTGGGACCCTTGTTCTGCTTCATCCCGTGCTATTAAACTTGGATGCTGAAGTTGCTCTAGAGTCGCACAGGTCTCAAACCACAGCGTGGTGCGTCCAGACCCGAAATGGAGTTTTTCTAATGCTACTTTAAGTCCGTTTTGGATATTTAAGCTCATTTTGAAGACTTTAAAAGCATCAGTTTAACTCAAATGCTCCACAGCAACTTTGGGCTGCAGATAGCGTTCTCTCCCCTCACCCAAGGAGTAGATGTGGGCTCCCTGGCACCTCTTAGATGGTTTCGCATCAGTGCCCTCTTGCAAAAAATCACATTTTGCTGCAGTGCAAACACAAACCTTTGCCTTTCCCAATTAATTGAAGGGGAAGCGCACAATGAGCCGGCGCGCGGTAATTAAGCGCAGCCCATTGTTTCGGCAGAATCAATTTGCGTTTCTCCTCCTCGTGGTTTTAAACTAATTAAGAAGTAACAAAACAGGGGAGCCGCTGACAAGATGATAACGGGCAGGCAATTTCAGAGGACTAAGATGAAGGGGATGGGGGAATCTTGTAATAAGGCGCCTGGTGGGACCTGCTGATGGGCTGGATCATCTGCTTGGGGCCAGCAGAAGGGCCACATCCAGGCTGTCCTTGGAGGGTTGGATTTTCCAGCTCTGTTTTCGGCATTTGGGCTGCAGATTTCTTAAGGAGGGTAAAATCTGCCCCCACATCCCTGTCAGTGCAGAGGAGTGATGCTTGATGGCTCGAATGACCTTGTTCTTTTAGGAGTAACAGTGGGAACATTGTTATGGTCAGAAGATCTGGTGGGATCTTCACGGCTCCATCACAGAGGTCACATCTGCAGGGGATTTGCCCCAATTTAACCAAAAGTGCCTCCATCCACCCTGGCTCTAGCAACGATGCTGGTCCTGGTCATCGTGTCTGCCCCTGGAATTAGCTGGGAAGTGAAGGTTTAATGGGAGGATGGATAAACACGAAGCACTTTGTGGAGTGGAAGCAGAGCCGGGGTTATCCCTACGGTGCGCCTTGCCCCATCCGTCCTACCAGCCTCTCGCTGACTATTTTATCAGGTCTCATCCCCCGTTTGCAGCCACAACGTGCGTCCAACAGCGTTTCCACCGCCGCCTTCCCTAGGATCCCTGCTCCTAGCAGAGATCCTTTCTGCTTCTCTTCGTGAAGCGGCGCTTGGACCGTTTTTCATGTCAGAGCTAATTCTGCACTAGTTCCCTTTGGCTAACATCAGCCCTTTCCGCAGTCAGCAAGGAAAGACAACGTTTTAATAAGCAGAGCAAGATGCATCCACCCCTATCAGCACATTAGCGCTGTTTACGTGCAGATAACGGATGGTGAATGGGTGTTTCTGCTGTAAACTTCTCCTGGCAGCGGTTGTGCATCAGCGGCGGCGTCTCGTTGTGCTGCGTCTGCAGCTCTGCTCCTCCAGCCCCTCCGATGCGCCCAGGTTGGCCTTTTGCCCTGGAGGATGGATGATCGGATGGTCGGAAAACTCCTATTTGAGAATCAAGAGTGAATTATCTGACCTTGCTTCTGCTTCTGGTCCTGTTTGTTTCGCTGTCATCCCTGTTGGACTAGGGAGAGGAGCTGAGTTCGGCCCCACGTGTTGGTGGTACCCAGAAGATCCCCAAAAGGGGATGATAGGAATGAGGGTTGGACAAAGCACCTTGTAGTTGCTGCTATAGGTGCTGCTGCTCTAAAAGCTTCTTGTCTGCACAAAATTAGGGTGATTTACAGGACCTGTTTGAAACTCCAGACTAGATGAGGACGCCCTGTTTCGTAGCCTGGAAGAGCAAGGATGGTCTCTCACAAAGCACAGAATCTAGCAGGTTCTTTCAGTGCAGGATTCTCAGTGAAATCCGGCTTGGGCCGGGTCTCACCTTTGCTTTCTCTCACTGGTGGCACAGTTGAGACCATCCAGTTTGCCTTGCTTTGAAGCAGTGACACATTCCCAAACTCACTGCTTTTGCACCCAGAGCAATGGTTGATCCTGCAGGAGCACATCCAGCCCGGATGGAGAAGGTCACAGCATGGTCAAGGCCAGAAGGGACCTCTGGAGATCTGGTTCAAGCCCTTTGGCCAAGCAGCATCACCCAGAGCACGTGGCACAGGAGCAGGTCCCGAGAGCCACCATGTCAACCTTGAGCGTCCAGAGCATCTCCATGACCTTGGCAAGTTGCCCCTTAAGTGTTTGGCCCTGATTAATATCCATAAATCACCCCGTGCCAGACCCATGGATGGTCCAACACAACTCAGGTTCATTTTCCCTCCTGGCTGACCCGTCACCACCAGCTTTTGCTGTGGGTAGCGGTAGCCAAGGGCAGCAGAGCTGGGACAGGGTCACGGGACGAGGGATTTGCAGCTTCCAGCTGGCGAAAGAGCGTTTCTTGTCACTTGGTTTATTTTGTTTCGTTCTGTGCGGGGATGAGGTGAGATGAAGTTAAATGCCGCAGTTCGCTGGTGCCCTCAGGCACAACAAGTCTTTAATTCAGCACATTTCCATGCTGTGAGCGGGACCCTGTTTACCGTTTAGAATAAAGGCAAGCGGCAGCAGGGGGAACGATGCATTTACACTTCCCTGTGGTTATAAATCTCTCTCCTTCCCTGCTGAAAACTTCCACGCAGATTAAAGGAGCGTCGTCTTTGATGGCACCCATCACTCCCCCTCTCAGCTCGACCTTTGCAGCTGCCAGTGTTTTTAGGTAGTATCACGCACATATAGGTCTAACTGATGAAAGACCCTGTTTTACCCTCTTTGTGGTTGCTGGTTTATGTTTTTGTGAAAAATTCACAAAAAAACGTGCAAGTTACTCGACCTGAAGTCCCCTTTTTATCACTCGTGATGACGTTTGGCCTCAATACTCACCCTCACATCTGCACCAGAACTGCTAGTGCTTCATCTGGTGCTTCCGAGACCATATCCCATCCTATGGGCACCTTAGGATGGAGCATCCGTCCATCCCACTGCTTGCTGTAGCATCCCTCTTGCCCATGGCTGTGTGTCCTTCCCAATCCCATCATTTTTCCCATGTTAAATATATGACTTAACCCACAACGGTATAGGCAGGAGGACAATCTCTTCTATTTACTAATGTGCACCGTTCCTTGAGATGCAGGTGGGTTAAGAACCCACCCTGG
Source organism: Crypturellus tataupa (assembly GCA_034781795.1). Lineage (NCBI taxonomy): Eukaryota > Metazoa > Chordata > Aves > Tinamiformes > Tinamidae > Crypturellus > Crypturellus tataupa. The sequence continues at coordinate 1,622,799 of JAWLRI010000787.1, forward strand.
GTCCCTCCTCCTTCCTCCACCATCCGCCAAAGCCCCCGGGGCCGCTCTGCAGCTAGCGAGGAGAAACATCTGCCCTGCCTTGGAGTCCTGCTCCCTTTTATTTAGTAGAAATTCTCTGCATCTTTGCAGTGTGTCCATTGGAGGTGGCTGTGGTGGACCTGGTGGTTGCCATCCACAGAGGTCATTGTCAACCCTTCACTAGAGTTGCATCAAGTGCTTCATCCTGGGTCCCTGCGCCCTGCTGCTTGGCCACCCGCCTCCAAATCTCCCACTCTCCCCATTTTCCAGTTTCCTGGAAGAGGAGACCAGTGCTGCATGGAGAGCATCCCCGTGGAGCCATTGGCATGGACTTCCCAGCCACGCGGAGGGGAGCAGGGGTCAGGAAAATGCATGTGTGCTTTATTCATGGATAGGTCTGAATACTGGCGCGTACAGAAGAGAGAAGTACAGATTACACCCCAGGCAGCAGCCCTCCATCCCCTGTCCCCTGCCTGCTCGCACGTGCGCACACAGAGCCTTGAGCATCACCACCGGGTTGTTGCTCCATCACCAGCTCCCACCACCGTGTCGCCCTCCCTGCCCACTGTCCCCCTTGGACAAGCGTGTGGCACGATATTTCACTTCCAAGGTGGCTTTCTGGGCGGGAGGATCTGCCAAACCACTGGGAATGGCACCGAGCAGCCAAAAAATGTAGAGTTCGGTGGCTACAGAAGTTTGGCTGGTTGTTTTGGTGGTTTCTCCTTTTTTCAACAACTCTTCTTTGTGCTTATGAAAGTCCCCGGGTAGGGAGGAATTATTAAAAAGTTGTCTCCCTTCCTCCTGGCTTGCTCAGTCCTTTCGCTTCTCAAGCGGCTGCGTGAGCTCGATGGTTCATCTGGAGGATGAAAGGGAAGATCCTCCACGGAGTTCAACAGACGTGAGCTTTCAGCAAAAGAATATCGATTTCTCATGAGGGGAAAGAAGTGTGCGCACACACACAAGTGTACTCAAGTGTACTGCTCAAAAAACATGTTTTTTTTGTCAAATTCTGATTTGTGAATGGGCTTTCGAGAGAGGGTTGTCATTAAATATTACAAAAAGGGTGAAATGGTCAATAGAAAGTCATGCAAGTTTTGCTTTTTTGCTTTTTTTTTCCTATCAGATACAATATTTCCACCCATTCCAAACCTCATCCCTTTCCTGCTGGGAGGACAAGCTCGTTATTCTACACCTTGTGCCCTTTGCTTATGGAGACACAATTTAGTGAGCAAGAGCTGCCCCAGACCATTGCTTGCAGGATGCTGCTTCCAACCTTGCAGCTCAACAACTGTTGAGGAAAAGCAACTATTTTCAGGTGTGCAACCACAACAGTAGATGTGCTTTGAGGTCCCACCAACAAGGACGTGCTGGAGAAAACCCTGCAGCAGAGACTTGTTCACACCCATCGTGTGGTTTTTGCAGAGATGCCAACAGCTCGTTGCTGTCACTCGTTCCAGCCTGTTGCTTATGTCCACATTGCTCAAACCACTGTAATTCTGCTGCTTTGCACCCTCTGCGGTTTCCCTGCTAAGACTTATTCGTGTCTGGAGTCTCTCACTCACAAGGATTTGAGGAGAGATGACTTTGATGGCATCAAGATATCAGTCTAGGTCATGACCGAGAAGAACTGAGCTGGAAAATGGACTCTGATGTGTTTGGAAACGCATGAGGGCGGCTCTCCGCCTCCTCACAAAAGCCTCTGGGATGTGATCCATGGTGGCAGTCCCATTCCACAGCCCCGGAGCGCTCTTAGCTCTGCCGTCCTCAACGGGAACCCTCAAGGAGGGACAGCAATGGCACTCGAGGTCTCTTTGGCCCGCGATGCTCGCAGGCAGTTCCAATGTCCTTAGGAATTGCTGAAGTGAAATATAAATCCTGGGGAGATAGAGACATCTCTGCTCGCTGAAATTATTAAACCAGAGACATCTGCCAGAAAATGTTAGCGGACCCTTGACCTGCTGTGGGAAAGGGTGATGGATTCAGTAGCTTCTGGAGGTCTCCTCCATCCCCTGACCCTATGACTAGGAAACCTCACATTTATTTTTCATGGGCACCAGTCATAGAGGAGAGCTGGAGTCAGTTCGCTGGTTATCCTGGACAATAAGAAAAAATAATGTTGCTTCTGGCTCTTGATTGACAGAGAAGGGGGCAGCAAAGTGACATTTTAACATCACCGAGTTGTAAGGGACACTAGGATGAACTTGTGGGAGACCATGGCAGCGGGTACCCCTGAAAAGCAGCTTTAGTGCGAGTCCTGCACCCAAACCGAGCAAGATTAAAGGGTGGTGGAGACCTACCTTGCTGGGGTCAGGGGTGTAGAACAGCAGGGCATGAGCAAGGGCTTTAATTAAAGCAACAGGAGGAGGCAATTCGCAGTGTGACCTCATGGTGCTGAGGTAGTTCCTTGCCTTTGAAGGGCTGAGTTGGGTTTTAATCACTTTCTCCTATTGGAGGACATGAGTTTGGAAGAGCAACAAACAGTCGTGTTGCTCAGTGCACGGATGGTCTTCCAGGAACCGAGGGGACACCAATGCCCTATGGAAAAGGGGAATATTCATGTCAATTTAGTGCAGATGAATGGCACTTTGAAGGGAGGCTGTAGAACTGCTTCCCTAGCTGCATTTTATGATGCTGGATAGACCTCTTGGAACTGGAAATGTCATGGGCAGGTGTCATTTCAAGGTGAGAACTGTTATCTCTGCCGACACGACAGGGTTCTCGGAATATTTCAGGATCCCTTGCGCAGCCCTCAAGGAGGACAACCCTGAGGCCCTCGGAACACAACTTCAGGCAGACATAGCCAGGAAATTCTCTAAGCACATCTCACATATCCACATGTGTGCATTAGGAAACAGCTGGATTTACATTGGATCAAACCCCGAGGAACTTCGCACTAAAATGAGAATCAACCGCTTCTTCCAGTCTTTAGCAAGGGGAACGCTAACAACCCACTCCCTACCTACAACATCTAGAGAGCTCTGGCCTTGGATAAATTGAATGGTATTAGCCCATTAGCCTCTGGCTGTTCAGATGTGACCCCTCCAAAAATAATAAAACAAAAAAAAATCAAAAAAACAACGAACAAAAACAACAACAAATCCCAAACCATATCCCAAACAAATTTCAGGACCAGTTGAAAGAGGTGTTAGGATTGGGATGTGAGAAAGTTAGCTATAAACCAAACACAACACGCATGTTTCTTCCTGAACACCATCAATACGTGACGTGGTTCCCTAAAAGGAGGGCCAAGGGGTAAGTCACAGCTTGGAGATGCACACTAGGTCCATGCTGACCACGTCTGCAGTGTGTGGATGAGTCCAGCAAACCAATTCTGCATAGCACGGCCGCTTGCTTTGTTCCAGAGGTGCTTCAGGGTTCTCTTGGATGAACAAAATCAGCTGCCTTCTCACCAGGGTATCTGGTTTCTTCAGTCTGAACGAGATGGGCGGCCCTTTGGGTCCTGGGCAACCTTGGAGACCACCTGACCCACACATCTCTTGACGTGTCCTGCCAAAAGATTCCCACCATGAGTCGGATCTTCAGGAAACTTCCCAACAGCTCCTCCATCAAGAGTCATTCCCCTCTCGTCCGGGGCAGGCAAACACATTTCGTTTGCAGGTCTCATCTCTTGGCCTGACTCCCACTTTGAGCTTTTCCAAGGGAATCGCCAGTGGCTCTGAACCCAACCGCAGAGAGCTGGAGAGACAACAACCAAGCTGTGGAGTGGAAAAGTGGCCAGGACCGAGAATGAGCTGTTTTCGATGATGCTGATTTCATAAAAATCAAATAAATTGGCAGGCGGATGAGGGGGAGGAAGGGATGCCTACACGCTCACCTCTCCTTCCCGTCCCATCCCGTCTCCCTCCCCCCAAGAAAAAGTAGCTTCTCGGGTTGTTTTTCAAAGGAACCGACACGAAGAGAGTCACTGCCCGGCGCCGGCCCGCACGGCTTCACATCAAGAACAGGCTCGGCACGGCGGCGAGGGCCGGGAAAAGCCACATCTGCAGCTGAGAAGCTGCCAGGCGGGACGGAGCCGCCGGGCTGGAGCTCTCCGAGGACAGACGAGTGGAGCCCCTGAGGAGTCTCTCCTCTCCGGCAACCTGCAAGAGAGAAGAGGCCACGGAAGGGATGAGTGCCACGTTCCTGCCCTACCTCCATCCCACCGAGCAATGCAATAGAGGCAATTATTTACTTCATGAGTCTGCGGTGTTCAACCATGCAACCCTATCTGGGGGCATGAGGCAAAGGGAGACAGGGTGACAGTCTCAAAGTCCTGGTTCTAGTTTTGAGGCCAGCTCAACTCTATTGAAGATGGTGATGAAGGCAGCTCGAGTGCCTTGATGTGCTCTGGCAAGGGATGCAAGAGGTACAAGAGTTGCTGCCACACTGGCCACTGCCCTAAAACTTGTTCCTCCTTTGGGGATATGGGATGGACCTGATTCCTAATTCCCCTATTTTCCTTACAATGTCGTTAGGTCTCACAGCTCTTGTAGTTCAACAGAGAGATATGTGCAGATTTGGGGGACATAGCAGGGCTCTACTGACCGCAGCTGTTGGACAAAAGCTCCTAGTCTGGGGTTTGGGCCTTGGCCCACCACTTGGGCTGGACTAAGACCCTCCTCCTTGAAGTGCCCATGGTACCCCAGAGCTATCCACCTACCCAGTCCCTCATGGATGTCCCTAGCCATATGGGGCTCCCCTTGCCTAGATGTCACCTCCTACTGCACGAGGAACACACAACCAGCAAAGCAGCCATCATGTGTTGACCAAGTCCTTCACCCTAAGAGGGTGAAGACACTGGGAGGTGGCCACCACATGCTGGCTAGAGGCTATAATGCAGGAGAACATTGGTCAGATGTCTCCTGAGTGCAAATGAGTCTTTCTCCTGAAGAATTTGCAGAGAATTGGGTGTCTTCCCAGCAAAAGCAACAGGGAAAGGACTTTAAAAACATTCATGCAGAAGAGTCTTGAAAGTGTCAACTAGCCCAGCACCAAGGCCACGCTCAGTCCTTGGAGTCTAGTTAACTGACAGCTTCTGTTACCTGGACGTTCAGCAAATCAGGAATATTATTAATTATTCACTAGTAAAATAATTCAATCTGAAGATTACTCTAGTGGGCAGCAAATCAAGGTCATTGCTTTTTATTTAATAATAAAATATTTAATGCACATTACTGTCATCATCAGTAAATTAACCTCGCTGTTATTTATTTAATAATAACCTTAATTTAATATTATTTTAATACTAATAATTTACCAGAAACTTTCCATTGCAATTTGCCAGTGCTTAGCCAACTTGGGTCAGTTAAGCTTCATAATTTGACTTCTTGGATCCTCATGTGACAAGGGAGGAAAGTGAAGACTGGGGAGCTAAAATGAGGTCCTGTGGCCACCCTGCAAGAGGACCAGGACCAGAACACAGTTGTCCTGGCTCCCCTGACCACAGAGGTTCCAGATACTTCTAAGAAACCCCACGTCTCTCCATAGCACCCCTGAAATAAAGAGATGGGGAAGAGCACATGGAAGAAGGGAGTCAAGGAGAGGATAACACAGCCCTCTGTGTAGAAATGGGGCAAGGTGACATCAAGGGACAAGGAAAAGGGTAACCCAGGTTGTCTGGGCAAGGGAGAGGGGTTGGTGATGTGCACACAGGGTGGAGGAGGGAAGGAGCTGAGGTGGGAAGAGCTGGAAGGTGCAGAAGGGGCATGTGCATGGTCAAGCATCAACTAGGGCCTGGTGAGCCCTCTCCTACCTTGGTGGGCTGGAGCTGCTCAAAGATGTTCTCTCTGAGGGTGGCCACGGCTCTGTTGGCGTTTCGCTCCTGCTTATACATCTGTGTGGTGGGAGGGATGGACGGGGCTGTGGCTGCGTTCAGGTAGGTCCCATTGCCAAAGGCTTGGATGGCATTTTCTTTGTGTGACGGAAAAAGAGAGAGAAGTGCCGTGAGAGCAGTGTTTCTGAGACAAAACATCCCTTTTCCAGCCTCCTCCCAGGCTGGCATATACAGCGTGAGTCCCTCATGGATAGCAATGAACTCCTGGCCAGGGGGCTTGGTGAGGTTCTCTACTGGAGTCTAGAGCTGCTGTTGGCCTCTTTCTCTTGGCTTCTTCCAAGCGTGGGACCTTCTCTTATGACACCTGCTTTGTGCTGTAAACACTATTTTCTGCACAGCAGGCAGAGAGGCAGCATGTGCTGGGCTGGTGTAAGCCAAGGCAACCTGGCACCCACCAGTGACAGCAAGTTACCACCCCTGCTATGAACCTGGCTGCCACAGGGACATGAGCTTCACTCGGTTATTTCAGCCCTTGCCATGGAAAGTCCCACAAGATCCATATCTATATTCCTTTCCTTTCCATGGATCATCCAGTCACTGCCATCATCCTCCAAGGTCCAAGAGGACAGATGGTGTGTGGGATGCAGAAAGGTGGAAGGAAGGTCCTGCAGGGTCTGGAAACCTTTCATCATGGGGCACCAAAAAGTGTCCTCAGCCCTTGTGGAAACAGAACCTGTGACACCATGAGGTGCAGGAAGGAGGGAGCTAGGCCTAGAAGGGTGTTTGGTGGGCAAAGTCATAGTAGAAAAGAGACAATCCCTCATACCCAAGTGTAGGGATCAGGTCAGTGCACACGTGTGCTAAGGCAGGGTCTTATTTCAACACGGAAGAGTTGCACAGGACCATCATTCATCTAGACCCATCTTAAAAGGAGTCAAAGGGACCTGAAAGTCTCCCAAGGTTCGGACATCAGAACTGAGGTATCTGCTTGTTCTCTCCACCCCTTTCACGTCTATTAAAGCGTGACAGTCCCAAGGCTTCAGCACAGCTGCTGGATGGACCATGTGCCATCTCTAGGACATTAATGAATTCAGACATCCACAACACTTTGGGGGGCAGAAGATACATTTCTATTTTGCCTCCAAAGTACCTAGTCCTGGATGTCACTTTTCCTGGCTCTTTCAAGGGTTTTTAACATCTGTTTTAGAAACAAGGCCAACAGAGCCTTGGCCAAGGCTTTTCTAGGGACTGGGATGCTTTTTTAGGCTTCAGCAGAGTCAAAGTATCTTATCTTGGCTAATGTCCAGACTCATATCTAAGAAACATGGGTGGGATCTTCATGTCTACGTAGTGTGGAGGACCAGGGCTGTGGTTGTGCAACGAATATCTTTGTACTCTCAGTCCCCTTACAGGGAGCCCAGAAGCTCCACCAACTTTTGGGACACTCTGCCAGGGCAGTAAAGTGCAGGGCAAGTACTCACGGAGACAGATGTTGTCGGTGAAGAGATGCAGGAAGCTCTCACACTCTTCTTGCCGGTTGCCGCTGGCGTTGCACGTGCACCAGGGCGCTATGCTCGAAGTCGAGTTGTCGATGTAGTTGGGTGTGATGGGGCTACCTGCCGGCAGGATGGAGAAGTGTTACCAGAAACTGGTTGTTCTTCCTTCAGAGACCAACAATAACTTCCCTCCTTGACTCCTTCTTGGTTTGCTCTGTTCATAACCTCAACCAAGGCCTCCATGACAGCAACACAAGAAGACCCTTCAAGTGTGTGTGTCACAGTCTGTTTTGTCCCCAGGGAGAAAAAGAGGGGCAGTTGCATCTCCTTTGTTCATCCTAACACTGACAAAGCCTGCACATATATATACATATATATGTGTTCATATATATGTATATATATTTATTATCCTTTGAAGGAATGGATAGCTCTTCAGAATTCAGGTTCCTTAATAGTAATCAAAAACTATGTATGTATGTTTGTAAAAATTTCCACACTATGATGGAAACTAAATCTCTAGAATGGCCAGAGACAACTAAGGAAGAATTAAACTGGAGTGAAACTAAATCCAAAGGGTTATCCATCTAACCCTTATCTCGGTATGGCCCAAGTCCAAAGGCCATTGGCCCTTCTCGTTGGCCTCTGGCTGTGCTTAGGCTAACAGCTGCCAGCTGGGTATCTGCAGCATCCAAAAACCCAATCTGTCACCCTTTGAAGCCATCAAGATGACAGGGGACAGCTGTTTCCAGTGGCACCACCAGTGGTGGGATGGGAGAACAAGCAGCTGAGCACATTTCTGGGACAGCCCAGGTACCTGAACCTCCATCTGTACCTCACACAGAAGCTAGGATGCTTCAGCAACCCATGTTGCATGGCTTAATTCACCCAGCTGCAGCTATCCTGAAATTACCCTATGCTGGTCGCTTCAGTCCCTTCTTTAATCACTGCGTAATGACTAGCATCTGTCTGAGATCTCCATCTCAGCGGTGCACATTACTGTCCTCCTAAACTGCAGTTGGCCAGAGGAAGAGCCCAAGTTGGCCAGAGTAAGAGCCCAAGGTGGCCATAGGAAGAGCCCAAGGGACGTTCTCCATCCAGTGAGGAAGCCCTGCAGAAGACACGGTCTTACCGATGATGCCCGTGTAGGCCAGCAGACAGGCAGCGTAGCTGTCCCTCCTGCAGCCGGTGGCAGCCTGCGGGGACGGCTGGCAGTTAAACTGGAACTCTGCGTAGCGCGACCTGAAGGAGGGAGAGCACCGAAAGGGACATAAAAACACAGAGCCACAAGTGGTGGCTGCTACGTTTGCACAGGAGGGGTCGTGTTCATGAAGTCCTCTACTCTGCAGAAGAATTGCTAAGCCGGCTTGAACAGATTTTGCATTTTACATCCTCCTGCCCTCCAAACAAACCCAGAAGTGCATTTTATCACTCCGAGAGGAGACCCTGAGAGTTGCTATAGACACTGTTTTACAGACTTTCTCTGGACCAACAAGAAAAGCCCAGCTTTAGCAGACAAGTTTCTTTGTTTTTGGTGTGTGAAGCTGGTTTTCAAGGGAAGAGCTGTAGCAGACAGTGAAGGATTTGTTCTCTGTTGCCGTTATCTGACTGTCGAGGCCCCTACAGACTAAAGCCCTTATTTTAGGGCTGAAAAAGAGCATCAGTGCAGCTTGCTGAAAGGAACATCAATCCAGACCAGGTCCTCTCTCGTGAAGGATTATGCTCTCAGCCTAGCTGAGGTCATCCTTAGATGAAGGGAAATGTCTGAAGGCCCCAAATGAAAACACAGTGGCCATCCTCAGGCAGTTGAGCTGCTTAGGAAGCTCAAGCGAGCCTTAACACTGCTGATCTCTAAAATAAGGCCACTTTAGATGACTTCCACCCATGTGTCTCCAAAGAGGACCTCCAGCATTCGCTCTGCATGGACAGCCCTGAGAAGTTGGGTGCGCTGCTCCTCACAAACAGACTTTGTCTTCCAGACAACTTGGTCGTGCTCCTTGCCACCATTAGCACTTCAACCAGAACTTCCCAGCCCACTTCCCTTCCCCTTGCAGCCTTCTCTTTTATTTTGCTCTTTCACTCCCAATTCTGCCCCATATCAACCCCCTCTTCTGTGCAAACTCTTCTTTCCTATTCTTTTTTTGCTGCATTATTTTGGAGCTGTTAATTGCAAGGTTTACACCATTCCTGTCAGTAGAGCCCACGAGTCAAAGCTGGGGAACTCAAGGGGTTACAGCTCTGAAGACGCTGAGTGAAGACTTAATAATTGCACAGGCAGGGTTAGCACTACAGTATTTTACTCTAACTGTTTCTTCAAAGAGCTGCGATTTGTTCCTGGCTGTCCTTGCCGTTTCTGCACCGCTGGCTTTGACCGGGTCACACGTCAACCCCTTGCTCCAGCCCTGTCTCTGGAGGATGTTTTATATCACGCATCCAAGGAAGCAGATAATTAACAGCTGTGCGGCTTGTGGGAACGGCTTCCAGCCTCCCGGGAAGCAGCGCTCTCCCCTTGGAACGTCGTCTTTCCCACCTGGCTTTCTGGTCTTGCTAGGGAGAGGGCAAAACGGGTCCGTTTTCCCCTGCAGAGCTGGAGGGAAGCTTTGAGCAGGACCTGGTGAGACTCTGGGAAGGGATTTGGATCTTTCTGAGTCAGCTTCAGGTAAACGACACTCTATTCTTCATCATCAGCATTTCTGGGGCGCTTTCCAGAAAGAACAAGAGGACGTTACTACCCATCCACCCTTCCAAGAGGATGTGCTAAATGCTGCTGCCCTCATTGTCCCTTATGAAAATAAGTGATTTTTTAAAAAATATAATTTAAAGATGATATCCTGATGGGGGGTGGATGCTGGAGGTACAGCTCAGGAAGTTCTCATGTCCAAAATAATTAAGGATTGGATAATCCATCCTTGTAGGCAAGCACTGGTTGCGGATCACAAACCGCATATTGGTGCTGATGCACAGGAGGTTGGATCACTTCTCTCTCTTTTCATTCTTAGGACCCAACTGTCTGTTGTTGATTTGTTAAAATGTCATAAAGCCAAAGGCATCCCTGAGAACTAATGTTAGCTGGGAATCCCATGGGACCACATAAGATCCAGCAAGAACCTTGCCAAGAATTATATAGAAGGCTATTTTATGCATCTGACTTTTTTTCTAGTCAAATAAGAAAAAATGTGGCTCTTTAGGCATCCACAAGAGACTTGGGTTGGCTTGGGTGCTCCTGCAGGCTGCCCTGAGCTCTGGGAGGTGGATGGAAGGAGATGGATCATTCAAAGTATTCAAACATCTCACACACCAACCCTGCTTGTCTTGCACCTTCTCTTTCCATAGCGGGTCTTTCTTGAGGACCCAACCCCAAATGCACAGAAAAGGACCCTCTCAGACCCCAGTACAACCCATAGCACCACCGTCACCTGCAGACGTAGTTTTCCCGGCAGGCGTCCAGAGGCGCCAGGCAGTTGGGCTTCTCCTTGGACTCGTAGGAGCAGGCGGGGACGATGGTCTGGCGCCGGCGCTCGGCGCAGGCCGTGTCGTCGCAGGGGCAGAAGAGCAGCTCGTGGGTGTACTCGGGCGGCACGCGGTCGAAGAACTTGCGCAGGGCCTTGTGGCACTTGGAGCGGTTGCAGGTGTCGGCCCGGGCCAGGCGCCGGATGCAGAAGGACACGTACTCCGTGCGCAGCCGCTGGCACATCTCGTCCACGTTGCAAGCTTTGGCGGCATCCAGGCACCGGTTCACTTGGGTCACCTCGTTCTCGGAGCCTGCAGGGTAGGAGACACCAATGGGGTTTAGGGCTCACCTCCCTCCTGATAGGACCCACAACAGGACTTTCATGACCACCTTGGTGATACCACCATCCTCTTGGAGATGCTGGGACAGGACAATGGTCACGTTGGTTCCCCATGTCCCTTTAGAGTCAAACGCACTTTCCCTATTCACCTTTCCCAACTGGAGAGTTGGGAAAATCTCACAGCTCAAAGCCTGCTCCACCAAGCTCCTATGCATATTTGGTAGAAAATGTATAATAAAATGAGGTTTTGCCCTGCCCTGGACATCACATTGCACTTTATCTTCATCATTTAACCTTCATGATTGAATCTTCATGATTTAACCACCTCAGGGCCTGTGGAAGACAGCAGAAAACTTGTCTGGTCATACCAAGGCTGGGTCCAGCATCATGACCGAATATTTTTTAAACAACCCTTCTTTTTCAGAGGAGAAATATGTCACTCAAGACCAAACAATGAGTCAGTGGGCATTTTTTTTTGCATTTACCCACATTTTGGAGAGTGTAGAGTCAGCGAGCCTCTCCCCACACCCTTTACAAGGTCGTCCCTTCCCTGTCCTTGGTGCAATCCCTCCGCATTCCCAAAATCTTAAACAGGAGGGGAATGAGAAGTCCAAACCCAAGATGAGCAACCTGGAAAAGCAGGGATGATGTGGGTAGGCAGAGAAAGCAGATGAAAACCTGCAGTAAGGGGGAACTATTAGAAAAAGAAACAACAAAAAAAAAATGTGGTAGCTGATGAGAAACACTACATCTTTAGCAGATAAAGAGAGGTCCAGGAACTCAACAATATTTTCTGCAAATTTGGGGAATAAGAGGGAGGGAAGTCTACCTGTATAGCACTAATTTCAGGGCTATTTTGAAGATGGACAGACCTCTTTTGTACAGCAAGAAGTGTTTCAGAAGCCTTGGCAGGAGTTGGGCAGGATGTTATGCTCTTTCTCATAGCAGAGATAAGATGAAGGTCCTAGAGCACTAGAAGGAAAATGCATTCGAAGGCATTTTCTTCATCTCGGAATTAAGCCCCTGGCTTGAAGCGCACTAGAAGGGCTTTCTACCCCGCAGAGAAGAATTTCTCATGGAGGCAAAAAATCCCCTGAATGACAAATCCGAGTTGCAGAGTCAAGTCCTATCTTTAGCCAGGAGTTAAAGCCAATCCTCGCTGACAAGCGTTAAAACACTGTCAGCCTTTCCGAGCCCTTTGGAACTGGCTGCATTCCTTCATTTTCACTGATGCTATCGGATGCTCCTGCTGCTCGCTGTTTTTTCCCCCTTTCTCCTGTCCTCACTATTTACTACGCATGGGAAGTTGAATCCCAAGTTATGAAGCTGTTTTATGACGGGTGAAATTCTTGCTCTGTGCCTTCCTACCACGCAGATATTTCCCTTTAAAAACGCCCAGAGATGAATTTTGTTAGAGCACCAGTTTACACTGGGGAGCTGTCAGGGGATGTGTAGGAACCAGTTGCTGGGAACGATTTCATTACCCATTCAGCTAATGAATCACAGTGAACACACTAGCTCTTCTCCTCTTCCCCCGCAACAACCAAGGATGTACTTTTTAAATCACTACTACAATTAAAGTGGAGAGAGATAATTCCATTTGTACATTTTTAATGGGCACCATATATTATTTATGCAACAACAGGTTTAAAATATCTGTGGCTCTGACTTGGCATGGGGTCATGTGAATGCCTTATGTTTCACCGCATTTCTAGGATTTTTCTTTTTTTAATTTAGATTTGAAAGCGGATGCTATAGTGACCTTGATCTTGTAACTCTGGGCATTGGAGAGATGCAAGGCAGTAGGTTGTAACATGTTGTTATAGGAAGCATTGATGAGTATAAATAGAAACAACAACAAAAAGATAAAAACAAAAGGCTGATGTCCCCAGATGGATGCTGAATCCTTTGGGATATCTCTGCTGCTTCGGGCCTGTTTGCTTTGGTGCCCAGACGGTTCTGGTGTGTGTTAAAAACCCTGGCAAGGAGTTAGCTGTGCATAAGTGCCTCCATCCCTGGAGTTCTCCTCACTCTGAAGAGCCCTGCAGGACTCCCAGCAAAGGGGAAAACTCCGGTAGAGAAGGCCACGACCCAGCAAGCAGCTCCACTTTCCATGCTCGAACCGCTCAAGCGGAGACAAAAACAAGAGCTGAGGTCGGGAGGAAGCTCTCCTCCTTCCCCTCGCCCTGTCAGGTTGTCAAAGGCCGATGGGTTAATTTTCTCCCAGAAATGATTTCTCCCAACCCAGAGCCAGGTGACAATTTAGGAAGAGCTGCAACAGGACTGATGTTTGGGCACACCTACCCGTGCAGAGCTTGGCTGTCACTTGGCACTGTTTCATCTGCCACTGCTCTTTCTTAGAATCATAAAAACATTATGGTTGGAAAAGAGCATAAAGACTCGATTGCCCTGAGGGAACAAGGAGGCCCTGGTGCTTTCTCTCCACTGATAATTCCCCTTCCTTATCCCATCTGAGGATGTCTGGAGGTCACCAACCACACCATGCATGCGGAGAGGTAATTCAGCAACAGAAAAGAGCTCGGGTAAACCTTCCCCGTAGCTGCAGAGCTGAACTTGGGTTGTGTTGGCAGCTGGGACGTCAGTGATTGATGGTTTAATAGCTACCACGCTGCCCTCTGAGCTGCCGAGCCCGGAGTTCATGCCCACGAGGGTGTTGAGAGGCATCAGGCAGCTCTGCTTGCTTTATTAAGGGGATTGCGTGATGCTGAGCACAACACAAAGCCGAGCTCCCTCAGAGCTTGGGGCTAAATGCTGTGATTGGGATACGGGCAGTAGGTCGGGTTATTGACCGTTTTGACTGGAATTTGGCGTTTCCAACTTGCATTTTTGACTTGCGCATTTCTGCATCACATAGGTGATTCACTTGCAATGGAGAATCTACCTCATTTGAAGAGGACTTCCCAACACATCAGTGTGTTAAGGACAATGCCAAAGCAAGCAATCTGGGAATGGAAATGCTTGTCTAAGAGACCTTAGACTCCAAACAAGGCATGAGATGAAATATGCTGCCTCCTAGTCACACTCCAGAAGCCTTTGAAAATTCAAAGGAAGAGGCTGGTGACCCCAGGCGGACAGAAGGAAACATCAGACACGTTGCTTCTTACAGGGAATTCATCTCCTTGGTGCCTTTTTTATTGGGGAAGTCCATATGAGTAGAGGCAAGCTGACTCAGGCATACAGTCCAGGAACCATGCCAGGTGGGGAAATACCACTGTGGCATTTCTCCTGCAATAGGAAAGCTGTTCTCCAGCCGAGACAAATCAGGTGTGGAGGCAGACTCCCTCCCATCTCCTATCCCCAAAGTAATCTGCACACACTGATTGACTTGTCTGTCCCCTCTTCTCTTTCCCAAATCTCTGCAGAATCCTCTTTGACTGACAACTTGTAGGAAAAAGACCAGAAGATGAGAACCTATGGGCCAGTCTTCAGTCAATTTGTGACCTAAAGACACAGAAGATCAAACTGCATTCATAGAATCATAGAATCACAGAATGCCTAAGGTTGGAAGGGACCTCTAGAGGTCATCTAGTCCAACCCCCCTGC
>JAWLRI010000787.1:1639892-1652596 GCA_034781795.1 Crypturellus tataupa
AAGAAAGAAAGAAAGAAAGAAAGAAAGAAAGAAAGAAAGAAAGAAAGAAAGAAAGAAAGAAAGAAAGAGAAAACAAAGCTGAATCAAAAGAGATGTGGATCCAGAAGTCTCCAACGTAAAGACGTGATGGAGGAAAGGCCACTTAGGAGCTGCAAGAACGATGGAGACTGAACTAAATGGATCGGTTTGCATGACAAGGAGACAGGAGCTGCTCTAAAAGAGAAGCAGGGAGGATGGGAGAGCTGAGCTGTGTCCAAAACTCCAGACCACAAAGGTCAACAGGGAAGGGATTGTGACTCGAATTCTTGCTAGGGATGGAGAAGCCAGATTGCCACCTCTTTCCGAGGCATCAATGCAAATAAATTAATTTGGAGAGAAATTAGGAAAAGGGTTGGATCCTGGGTGGTGAGACCTCCTATTTCCCCTGTCAATCCATATCACTGAGCTCACCACTTTGCAAGCTCTGGTGCTGAAACCTTTCCAAGAACTCAATTGAGCTGATCCTGTCCTGGTAAGCCTGGGCATTATTTCTTCATCCTTTTTGTTTTACTTGGCCTTTTGGCCTATCTTATCACCCCTGAACCTTTCCTTTCAGCTTTTAGCTGGCCGAATTTTATTAATCTTTTTTGAAGCCTGTAGTTGAAAGGTTCTGTTTTATTCCCCATTTTAATTTTCACGGTGCATAAAATACTCACCAGCTTGACATGGAAGAGTTATGGTCACTGAGCTGCATTTTTATGATGACTCTTAAAAATGTAGAAATCCAAACTTTCTAAGTACTGGCTCTGGGAACAGTTTCAATTCTTGGTTGATGTCACCTGCTTCAAATCTTCACTATCCCAAAGACACTGGGGCACTTGCAATCTTCCGAGAGAGAGAATTTTTCTAAGTTCACAATATTTTTTCTCCTGTGTCTAGACTTTGTATAGTGTTTCTATAAAATCTCTGGCTCTCAGGGTCTTGGCTAACATCTATTTAAATGAAAATCATACTCTACATATCCTGCATCTCTTCAGAAAAAGATTTCAAGGCATCCTGGGAATATCATGAAAAAGGCCAGACTAAAGAAAAATGAAAGGCAGAACCTTAGGATTTCAACCTTATTATAATGCCTGAGTTGATAAAGCACATCTCTGTTCTCAAAGAGAATAAATTTACCAAGTCCCACCATATTTCCTATTATATTCCTCCTGCAGAATTGCAGGACTATACACTTGGTTCCCCTGGCCAGAGCTGGCATGTATCCCTAAATCCAGAAAGGAGGCAGAGATGTACCCCAATAGTCCAAGGGGGTCCTATGGATAAGCTGTTCTGTGGACGCCCTAGACATCTTGGTCCTTCCCAAAGTGAAATTCTAGGTGTTTTTTTCCATTCAGACCCAAATGAGGTCCCTGAAGGGCTGGTTTTTGCTTTCTATATAATGACCTACATGGTATGAAATTGGGAGAACCCAATCCAAATCCTCCTCCTGTCCCAGCCAAAGGGTGAGGATTCAAAATGCCATTACTGCATGGATCAAAGTACCCTAAGATGAAAAGATATTGAACAGGGAAGACCTTCCTGCCTCTACTTTGCTCCTGGGGAGCTCTGCAGAAAGTCTTTATTGCTCCCTTTTAGGAAGACCTGAAGGAAATGAGCTGGCTCCGTGACTGACCTTCCATGAGCGTGTGGTGGATGCTCCAGTAGACGCTCAGGCAGTGCTTCTCCTTCTTCATGCCTCGTTTGCACTTGCAGCCGTAGAGCTGGCTGGAAAGCAGGGCCGTCACCGTGCTCCGGCACTGGTTCTTGGCATCGGGGCCCAGCTTGTTGGCTCCGTTGCCCGCGATGCATTGCCGAAGGGTCCTGAACTTGGAGCTGCAGATGGGGTCGTTGGTGCAGGACTCTCCTGCTTGAAGGCAGTCCCTGCTCGAGCTGACAGCTTCTGCCATACCTTCTGCAAGAGAACCAGAGAACGGCTGTGAGATGATGGGGAATCTCATGCGGGAAATGAACTCTTATAGGCTGCACCAGGCTAGGATGTCTACCTCACACCCAAAGACAGAATCTCCTTCATCACCATACACCCCACAAGCCATGACTCTGCTTTTGAAGTCTTTAAACAGGCAGATAGTGTGGTGGTCTCCCCAGTTGGACAGTAAATGTCTCTTAAACGTCTAGACCTACCCATCCTACTCTTGAGTGACCCTCCTGGTAGGACTGATAGAGCAACCGGCCACCCAAATATGCTGCAGCTCTGTAGAGCAGCTTTAGAGAGGAGCAGGAGCAGATGGAAGGACCTCAGAGGGATGTGAAGGAGACAGAGAATAACTCTTGGTTTGGTACTTCAAACAGACCATGTTGACATGAAGTAGCCTTGGCCACACCATGACTTGGGGGTGTGACAGAGATGGAAACCTGGCTTATGGAAGGGGATAACTGGTCCCAAAGCTGCTATCAAGACCTTCAAAGAGGATTTTTCAAGCTCTTCCCAAAGGAACTGCTTGTCCCTCACATCATTCTGCTTCTCTTCTACTGCAGAGTGGAGCTTAGGACGGTTGTGACAGGACACCAGTGGCACAGGGGGAAAATCACAATTAATAAAGGGAAATTCCAATCTTTGAGGGCATGTCTAATGTCTGCTCCTAGTGATAACTGATTTAGACAACATTAAAATTCTTCATGAGATCCCCCTCGAGCCCAGGATATCAATTTCTCTCCCCATGGCAGTCACAGCATCATGGTTTAGAAGGAGCTGCTTCTGTTGCCGATTACAGTAGAAAGCAGCATCTGGAGTTCAGATACTTTAGTTTTCTTTATTACAAACTTTAGTGAACCCACCAGGTGGTTTATACTGAAATATCCCCATAGAATCTCAAATGCAAAGCCGTTCATCAACCTTCAGACTATTCTGAAGTGCCCCATGGCCAAAATGAATCTTTCGCTCCTCTCGAATCTTGAAACACCTCAAATTTTGAGTTTCTCTACCCCTTATTTATTCATAGACCTGGCTTACTTAGTTCTCGATACCTTTTTGGATCTGCTAAAATGTGGAGAAACAATTTGCAACACGAAGGAAACTGCTTTGGGCTGTCAGATCTTAAAGAAATATGACCACAAGGAACCTTTTTTCCCGAAACATCATTTATTTTGCAATTTCTTCGAGATCTAGAAAGCTGATGCTGAAATCTCTGCTTTCAGATACTGTTGATTTTTCCACGCACATTACTAAATAGACTCAATAGAAAAACAGAAAAAATAAATAAAAAAAGAAAATTGACTCATGCTCCTCACTGAGAAATGCAGGGGCAGATTGTGCCCTGGCTTTCTCCAAACAATCTCCTCTGGACTAAAATAAAGCAGATTTCATTCCAGAAGAAATGACTTTGTCAGTGTCATGTCAGCAGCAAGAAAAGCAGGTTAAAATAGGAGTTATGACCCTCCTTTCCCCTCTCCGCTACATGAATTGCAGAAGATACTCCCCAGGACAGTTATAAACACAGCCAGCCTGGAAAAGCTGTAAAATACTTGGGGATCCCACTTTAAATAAATCAAGCAGATTGACCATTTGAGAAATTTTCCTGAAAAATTTTAAGTAAATATATCCTCAAGCTGAGTCTTGCCTCACCGAGCAAAGGCCAGGGGTGAATATTTAGAGCCTAAGGCGCAAGCATAAAACAGTCCCGCTTGGACATTATCACAGAGGCGCTTGAAGCAACTTTAACTGGAGCATCACGAACGACCCATTCGATAATCACGTCGCTTAAGAAGCAAATCGTTCAGGGGCTTTTATTGTTAGCAATGTCTTTGCAACGGAGACAACAGAACACCACGTTTTTCTCCTCACACTACCCCGGAGAGAGTAATTTTATGCACCATTAAGACAGCTCCTCTCGGGGGGAAAAACAAATCTCAGCGACTGGTGAAATAGATGGTGCTTCCTAACAGGCAGGGACGAAAGCAAAACCTGATCGCTCCCAAAGACAGAATGGGCTCCAAAAATTGCACCTTGGAGGCTCTGAACTGTGAGAACTTCCTCCACTTCTACCCTGATTAATCTCAGGTCAGGAGGGCTTGGGCTTTGCAATGGGTTCTTTGGGTCTTGGGCTTTCGGTGCCTCTGTTTTTCCAACTGCAGAACTTCCATCTCCCTCTGCTCTCTTTAAAAGCCCATTTGTCTGGATTTTTATTCGTTGCTTGCTGCCAATTCCGCACTGTTTACGGTGGGCAGATGGGGTAATGAGTTTATTTTCACATCCTGTTCGTAGCTGCGCGCCACATCTGTTTCTGATCTTGCTTACCTCAGTGACACTTGCATAAGGCTCCTCCTAATGTGTCACAGTAAGAAGAAAAATCTACCTCTTCCCCCTGCCTTAACAAACCTCTTTTTATACAGGTAGCTAAAAATGATGGTTTTTTTTTTTTTTTTTTTTTTTTTAACATGTAGATCTGACTCTTCTCTAATGAGGCCATTTCCCTCGTCACCGAAATGCAGCTGCGTCTGGGGTAAAGAACTGTGAAGGTGACACTCTATGTGAGTGTGATATGGCATACAAAATGTTTTGTCTGATGCATCCGAGTGTGCCGACGTGAGGTCCCGGTGCTCCCACGCGCTGGTCCCTGGATGCCTTGGGATGCCTTGGGATGCATCACACCGCTCCTCATGGGAGCTCTGGATTTTTAATATTCAGCCTGGGGATTTGGGATTCCTCTCCCTCCCGATTTCTGTACGTGCAAAATGTGAATTTAAAATGATTTTATCCTCCTGCCTCATGCACAGTGCCAGGCACTGATGGATACTGCTGTTATTTCCAAGGCGAGCTGTTGACCTCTTTGATGTTTGCTTTTTACAATGATTGCTGCTTGGGGGAGAATAGCCACCCAGAGCCTCTATGAAGGGGCAAAAAATGACTGTCTTTATTTTTTGTTTTGGTTAGCTGAAAGCATTTTATGCATTTCTTCCTAATTGTTCCACAGAAGCAGGCAAAGAGGAGGGAGCAGGGGTCGCATCTGCAAGGAAACCGTGCTGGAGATACCCCTGTGGTTAGCCCCGGCTCTCAGAACTCCATATGGAGCATGTTAGTTGTCTAAATCTTCTCATCTAGTGACACCTGAGACACCCTGTGGGCACCCACCACTCCGATGCTCCTTGAAGAACATCTCAGCTCTCTCATAGGTGCTTCGTGTTACCCCCCAGCCTCATGTGGACATGACAGATACCCTAACATATCTCAGATGGCTTTGGCTATCCATGGTTGGGCAACCAAATAGTGCTGCCCGAGGTTGTGTCTTGTCTGGGAGCTGAATGTCACCCTATGGATGTGCAGAAGGGACGGTTCTTCTCTGTGGGCTAAAAGGAGCGTAGGATACCTCTTTCAGACACCTATAACAGAGATGTCTCTATTTGACCAGATGGAGACCACCCTAACCAGATCAATGAAATTAAATCTGGGGGACAGATGTTGGTGTTCACTAATAGGCAGCACTTGCTGTCCAGAAAATTTCAGCTTATGTCAGAAATCAGCTGTTGCATTCAGTTGTCCAGGAAGAAAAAAACGAACTGGAAAGAGAATCTGGAAGGAAGCCTCAAATATTCATAAGCCAACATAAATAATGTACGAAGGGGCTGAGGTGACTAGTGCAGGTGGTCACAGTTAATCTTGTTTAGACTGTGTTGTCAAGGCCTGATTTTACTCTCAAGGGCCCAGGATCACCTACAGAGGTGACCACATTGAGGGTCTTTTTCAAAACCAACCAGAGAACCAGCACTTCCAACAGATCCCCCCATGCCTTGTCCTGAATTCATTGATGTCATCCAGATTTTGTAGTGTCCAGTGAGGTATTTCCTTGGGAAATTGTTTCCCAGTCCCAGAGAAACTTCCATTCATTCTGCCTGTCTTTTCCTGTGCTTAGTGCATGCTCAGAGCTCCAGCACTAGGAGCATTTCAAGGGTCTGCTCATTGGAGGTAGGTGGGTTTGTCGACATGATATACACATAATCAAACCCCTAATAATAATAATGATATCAACAACAACAATAATAATAATAATAATAATATAAACTGTCCTCATTCTTCCAAAAATTCTTCTTGGTCAGTGCCAAGAACACCTCAGGGGTCTGATGTCTGCAGGAGTCAGAGCAATGCCAGAAAGTCCAACCCAGCAGCATGCTGCATATCTCCTGCAGGCATTAGAAATGTGCTGTGTGACTCTTTGTACCTACCTTTCTGACCCTTCTTTTCTTTTTATTTGTTAAGTCTATAAGCAATCTTTTGCCTGTAATGCTCGGAATTTTCCGTACTGAATAAATGCAGTAGCATTCACTAAGTGTTTCTTTCCCCTCTAATAGCTGGTCTGCATACACAGAAAATTTACTCATTGCATTGGATTAAAACTGGAAGAAATTAGATCCATTCTTTTAACCCATATTCCTGCATATCAGAAGCTAATACATTCCTGCTAGTGACTTTCAAAGAAGCCTGAAACTTTAAATGCCCTTTGGTCAAGATCCCTGCTGTGACAGGAAATTTATTAAGCGAGATGTGCCCTATCCTCTCATGAGCATCTTTTGAGGTCCGGGGGCAGGGAATTGCTTCTGAATTTTAACTGAGACTTGTAAAGATCAGTGGGAAGATGTTCCTTGCCTTTGATGGCAGAAGGGATGCTCTGCTCTAGGTAAAGCACAGGCACACCCGGATAACAGGAGTTGTTGGAGTCTGGATAACTTGGATAATATGAGTGGTCCGTGTCCAAGCAGAAATACCTGCATGAAGATAAAGCTTTTGCTGGGCCTGAGAGGGAAGAGGTCTCTTCGTCCTTCCTCTTGAGAGACCGTCACACTTGTCATTTGGCATGTTGGAACTAAGTGTAATGAAGAGCAAAACATTTTGTTGAGGGTTCTCTGCCCTGGGGAAAATTGCACTGCAAAGTGAGCATGAATTGGGGCCACTTTGAGTGGAAAATGTAACCGCTACAAATGTTCAACAAAAGTATGAAGGAGACAAGGAGGAGGTGGAGAGTCTGGCTTGAGACATCTGCTGAGATGAACTCAATAATCCCCAATTTGACAGCTCTTCTGAGCTGTATGTTGAATGTGGTGCTCTCAGCCATTCACTTAGGAGACAAATGTAATTCTAATTTTATTGAACCATGGACAGGTGAAGCAATTTATTCATTCCCCACCAAGTCAATGACTGGAGCCTTACTAGGAAAGTTATGGGATAGATAGAAAAGTCATGGGATTCATTGGTTTGTGTCTAAGCTGGAAGAAAACCCTAAGCCCACTGCGTGTCTCTGATCTGGTGAAGTGACGTGCCTCCATTGCCGCAAGAGGAGAAAAGAATTTGTCATGAAAACACTCATGACGACTTGGGGCAAAGTCTCCCAAGATATCATTCTTCTCCTAGACTAACATATCCCTTCTGACACGGCTTCAGCCTTCGTTTTGTAAAGATGCCTCTGGAATGCCCTGTCCTGCTGGGCTGACTCAGCCAAACTAACCACAGACTCAGCTGTAAATAATGTTTATATGCAATGAAGATTCAAATCAGACCACCATATGATCTGGATGCAAACAGTCATGCACCTATTGCAAGTAAAATTCATCCAGCTGACCAGAGAAATGTTCTGAGCTTCCATGAGAGTTCAAATTTGGTATGAAATATTTTATTCTATACCTAGACACAAGTGAGGGCAGTGAACATGACTCATGTCCCATTCCCTGCTTGCCAGAATTTGGGAATACCATGATATTGATAATTCAGGGGGACCTTAGTCCTTATTTTTTGGTCTGACAGCATTACTTATCTTTATTACAAAGCAAAAAAATTATACCACAAAATAAAGGAGATGGAGCTATTAGTGAAACCTATAGTCACTAGAAAGACTTAACAGAAACGCTTAAAAATAGATATCAAAACTTCTGCCAATTCATTCATCATCTGTGTACTTCATGCTGCATCTAGCAAAAATCCATAGGGACAATTGCATTGAAGCCTATGAGATCTCCAGGATTTGGAGAGATCTCTAAGTAATTAAAGGTATAAATAGATACATGCAAAACCACCAGATGCAGCTAAATTTGCCTTTAAAATGTCCTGGTCGCATGTTAGAAACATAAAGATTGTTGAGACAAGGGAAAACAAATTTAGAAATAAGATAGTGCCCTTTTAGGTCTAACTGTGACTTTGTCTGCCCCACCAACTCGTCTCATGAACCTCTTTCCTCCTGTCTGACGTTTCCTGTTCCATGACCAGAGATGTCCTCGTGTGCTCGACAGGGCTCAGCTTATGCCTCTTCAACAAAAGACCTTTCAATTCATGACTTCCTATCAATTCAAGCCTCTTATTTGACCATGGGATGCTGTAGAAAGCATATCCCAAGGAAGGGCAATTCAATGAGAATAAGAAGGGGTATCTGATTCCAGGAAAAAATGATGGACATCCTGACTCCAACACTAGAATGGATTATGCAGTTTTCATGAGAGACATGGACCAGTGAGCCAGGATAACTGGCCATAACTCTGGAGATGGAAGCACACCAGTTACCTAAATCTCTTAGAAAACCTCGATCTGATGTCTTGCAAAGTCAGAGAGCAGGGAAGCAAGAATGTGTGTACTCACAAGTATGTGTGTGTGAAGGAGGGTGATGGAAAATGAAATGACTATTGTTTATGCCTAGAATTCATTCAGGAAAAAAAGCAGCTGACGGGGACTTCACAGCTGAGGTACTGAGTGTATTGCTTTGATCAGGTATTTATTGTTGGCATTTGAAAGCATCTCTTCCTGGCATATCAAAGTCCTCCAAATGAAAGCTGCCGTTGACAGAGAAGTCATTATCACTTCAATTGGCTCTGCATTTGGATGAAGTGAGAGTGATCTAAAAAGAAGAGCAACTCACTCTCATACCCTGCAAAAAAGTGAATTGCATTTACCCTGTCCAGCACCGAATTTCTCTTCCTCTTCAAAGCACTTGAGAAGAAAGTGCAATGCATTGAAGTGCGGTGTCTATCAGGCATGAGGGTGCAAGTAACAGTCACGATGAGGTCTTCTTCTAAATGAGACCTGTCTGGAGTAGTCCGGATGATGGAAAACTTTCCATTCCATTTCTAAACCACTTGTCACCCCAAATTGTGACAGAGAGAGGCAGTTTTAGAAGAGAGGCAGAAGACTTAAAAAAAAAAAAAAAAAAAAAAAAAAAAAAAAAAAAAAAAAAAAAAACGATTACAGTTGCAATGTTGATGATTTGCTTTTCGTCAGCATCAAGAAGTCGATGATGAAGATCAGCTCTTGGGTTCAACACACAGAAGGGAAACAAAAAGTCCTTCTCCCAGTTGGGAGTCTGAGATAAGGAACAAGTGGAGCATTTGCCAGCAGATGCAGGAAACACAGGGCAAGGGGGCTCAGTCTGATGCAAAGACATCAAATAATACAAGTGGAGTCCTGTACACAGGGAAACTGGGAGAAAAAGAAGCTATTAGAGTCAAATCAGTACTCATGACATCATCAATATGCTAGATGTTTCCATCAGTCTCACACTATGGGGTCTAGCTCTTAATATAGATGCTGCCCCAATGCTTCGAGCAGTCATGTTTTCTGCTCTCAGGAGAGAGCAGAATGAAGTATATGTTCCTTAAGGGTAGTCACTGTCCTATGAGATCCTGAACTACTGAGTTGTTTGAGGTTTCTTACAAGATGAGACCTGTAACAAGGTTTAGAGCTAAAATATTTATGGACCTAGATTTATTTCAATAGGAGATTAAAGAATGTGCTGTTGACACACTCTCTTGGTCTCTCTTTTTTTCTAGATTAACCTAAGAATTTGCATTTTAAGTGTCCCTTCATGCCCTTCAAGGGTTGTGTGTATTGGGATCTTCCCAGAGGGTAGGGAAAGGATAATGGGACATACGGAGATTGCTTCTGGATTAGATTTCTTTACAGAAACATTGTTTTCTTCCCAATGTCTGAAGGAACTGAGAAGATAAGGAAATGCTCTAGGTATTGGGTTAAGCGCAGATTCAGCTCTTGTACCTACCCCTGGGACAGGGATCATACCCTTTGCCTTTCCTTTTGGAAAGTTTTCTGATTTTGAAGGAGAAAGATTACAAAAAAAATCTAAAATCTGGGACTAAATAACACCCCAAATACAAGGGTGCTAAATAGCACCCCAAATACAATCATCACCTTCAACGCACAGACCCGGTAGTAACTTCACTGCTCAGCTATCATTTGATTTTGTGCTTTTTTTTTTAATTTCTTCCTTCTTTTCTTTTTCTTTCTATGCATCTATCTATGCCTCAAGGTCAGTTCAAATTCCCAGTCCCAGTTTGAATAAACAAGACAGTCTGGTTCTTAGGTTTTTAAGCAAAAATTCAAGCAGTAACAGTCTGTGCCTTAAAGGCTGTCTTTTCAAGTCCAATAGAGCGAGATGTGGGTCTTTTTTGGAATTTTCTGGGAGTTATAGACATGCACACACATACACATATATTTATTTTTTTTTAAATCCACGTAACTCTATTTTGCATTAAATTATTTGTCTAAAGAATTAGGACATTCACCATCTCTTCCAAATTTTGCAGTCTTGTCAATTGAATAGGGGTATTTGTAAGGCATTATCTTTTCTAGAATCCTTATTTGTCAAATAAAGATTTACTGTTTCTTATGATATATCTGAATAGAAGATTCTCCAACAAAGCAGTCTTCAATACTAACGGTCATCCAAACAGCTGCACCATATCTGACACAGCATCACTGTTTTCTTATTTGAGGTACAGATTTTTGGCAAGTTTTGTGGATCTTTATTTTCGTCCCCATGTTCATTTGTAGCCAATTCAAAGGATTTTTTCCCAGATTTCACATATTCTATGAAATATGTCTGACTAATATTTTTTGCCACTGATTTTTACATCTATACACTGTGTTATCAATTACAGAAACCTCTGCTTTGATTCGGTATGTCATTCTCCTGCCTTCCCTCGGTGACAATTTTAATAATTTTCTGCAGTGTCTTGCCTTTTGCTATGGCCTCCAGAAATGTATTCTATTGTGCCTGAGACTAGAGAATTCTTTTTTTTCATCAGATTTCCATGCACCATGTCATTCTCCACATATTTTTTGAGAACGCACTTATCAAGTGCTCTCAGGAGGGTGCCTGCACTCAGCTCTTGTTTTTCTGGTTTCCACACAATTCTCAAACCAGGCAGGAGCAGCTGGCAAAAATCTCAACACCTTTCTACTTTCTGGGAGATAAATTAGCTGTGGAAATGATGAATTGGGGATTTTTTAAATGTGTTTTTCCATAAATGAATATATTTCTCCATTATCATCCATAGCAAAGACTAGATTCTCCTGTTGTGTGCTGGGGATGTCATTTCCAGAGGGGCTTTGAAACCAGAACAACGTGCACGAATTTCATCCCCTTGCCCTATGTCATCTACAGATGGACTTATTGACCACATGGTTCATCTCTGCATGACAATCTTGCCACAATTCAGGTGTTTTTTATCTTGTGTTTTTGACTTCCCTGCCCACTTTGGCAGTCCTGCTTCATTTTGAGTCCTTCTGGGCATCAGAGCCCAGAAGGATAATTTTTCATCTCAATTCATTGCAGGAACCAAACTCTACAAATCTTTCTTATCTGTTAGAGCAGCTTTTCTGTAATGGCTTGGCTTTGGCCACAGTCTCTGTGCTTGCCAGCTCACTTATATTTTCTCACAAATGTCTCGTGATTCCAATTTTAAATTAGATTTCTCTTGCCATGTCCCATTTCTTGACCCATTTCCGCAGCCTTTTGTTGTCTTCCTCTTTTGCCTCCCTCCTGCCATCTTTCAGGATATCATCAATGTGCATTGCGATGCCCTCATTTCCTTCAAATAATTCTTGCATTTTCCTATGGAAATTCTCCGGAGCATATTCAAACCCAGAGAGAAATCTGCATAACCAACATCTCCCATCAGGGGCATAGAAAATGTAAACTTTCAAAATACTCTTAGTCAGGGCAATTTGCAAGGTCCCAAGAGGGGCATCTAAAAGCAATAAAAAAGAAAAGGAAATCTCTAGTCATTGTCTTGACAACATCTCCCTTGGCAGACGAAGAAAAATATTTCCTCTGAATATTCTGATTGAGTTTAGGGGATCTCTAATCTCAGTCTGAAGGATTTGTCCTTCTTTCCTGCTATTCCCAGAGGCAGACACTTTGCAGTAGCTTCTATTTTTAAACATGGTTTCCAGTGTTAGTAGGAGTCCAGCTCCGACTCTTAGTTTCTGTCTGACGAACAGAGGAATGTTTCTGGAGGCTGAAAACACGGAGTTTTTAGGATCTGACAGCACAGATTTCACAGATTTGTTCACCAATGCTATTAAAAAGTCATTTAAATACTGTTTCGTGTTTCTGGGTTCCTTGGCCAGATTAGTTCTTTTAATCACCTTACTTAAAAGGCAAAATCTCTCCAATTTCTTCACTGTTGTACTGCCTGTGAATTTCAACTTTCACTTCAATAAAGTTTTAATTTCGGTTTAATCCTTTCCTCACACCAACATTCTTCTTTCCTTGTGTGCAATTCTTTCACTTTCCCTGAAGATCATGCACCTGATATCATGTGTTTTTTCAGATTCTTTAAAGATCTAAAGCTGAAATGGGACACACAATGTCAAAAAAAAAAAAAAAAGAAAAAGAAAAAGAAAAAGAAAAAGAAAAAGAAAAAGAAAAAGAAAAAGAAAAAGAAAAAGAAAA
>JAWLRI010000787.1:1652696-1666405 GCA_034781795.1 Crypturellus tataupa
AAAAGAAAAAGAAAAAGAAAAAGAAAAAGAAAAAGAAAAAGAAAAAGAAAAAGAAAAAGAAAAAGAAAAAGAAAAAGTTTGCCATCTATTTGGTTCCTGATTGCAGTCATTTCCTATGGAGTTGCTCCAAGATCCAGCCAATGGAGTTGAATTGGGATGGCTTTTTGTATCCCGTTTGGATGAGACCTTCAAAGTGAAATCAAGGTTATTTCCTGTCCTATCCCACCACACTCTCCATAGAAGAAGAGATTTGCCATTCAAATATTGGTTTACTGATTTATTGATCCCATTTCCACACAAATGCTTATGCAGAAATATGTTCTCCTAGATGTTGCTGATACCTGTCAGTAGATTAACCACAAGAAATGGTAGAAAAATAAGATTTTTACCTTCTCAATCCTCATCAAGCATGAGGTCCCAAATATTGGCCAAGGACAAAAAAAAAACTCTATCCTTTCAAAAAACCATAGGAAGGAGCAAGGTGATTGCCAACCAAGCAGGTAGATAAGACTGGCCACGGGGTTAAGCGATGACATGGTACAATTTTACTCTTGCAAGCAATTTGGCACAGATCCACATGATCTCCCCATAAAAATAGCCCCTATGAAATCATGGTAAAGCGAGTGCACAACTGCTCATGAATACTGCGCTCCAGGATGAGCAACAAGAGCTTTTTTCACTCTAGAAAGGTCTCTGAGGGTCTCTCCTTAGTCTAGCACTACTCAATATTCTCCTAATGACGTGGATGATGGAAGAGAGAATAGATTTATGTAATTTGTGGTTGACAAAAGCCAAGGAGAGGGGGTCACAAGCATTTGGTAGAACAAGACGGGAATTCAAAATGATCTCGATCCACTGAAGGCAGGATCTGAAACCAAGAAACACTGTGGGGACATGAATACAACAGTGAAAAGTCAAACTAGAAAGTGAGTAGCCAACAGTATGTGGCCATGGAACAGGCAGGAGTGAATCATAGACAGAACAAGCAAAAGCAACAGGATGCAAAGCACCAAATGCTACATCTGGGACATGACAAGTGCATATTTGGCATAGGAAGCTGTTATTATGCTCTTAGCTCCAGTAAGACTTTAACTAGAGTTTGGGTTGACCTTTTGCCTGAACAGCACATGTAAAGGAAGATGACAAGATCCCAGAGGAATCTCATGAAAATAATAAGCGTTTTTGCAGGCACGAGGTGAGGAAAGGTGAAAAACCCGGGCTTGTTTAGTTTAGGAAGAGGAGGGCTGCGAAGAAACAAAATCAGAACCCGCGCATATGTAAACAAGATGGTTCAGAAGCAGACAGCGACAGATAGCGCTCCACCAACGCAGCGTGTACGATGAGAAGTCACTTTGAGCAAATGTGCAAGAAGGGAGATGTAGTTGGATATTAAGAAAAAAAATATGAAGTTGAATATATTACAGAGGATTTATTTAATCTCCAATGATGGAATCATTTACAGGAACCATTTACTGGCCCTTGTATCCTCCTTTCTCTGCTGGAGAAGGTTGTGTTAGTGTCTTCTTGTGGTCCCTGCCTGCTCCTCGTTGCTCTGACACTGTTCTGTTGTGACTATTGAAGGTTTTGTGGTTGGTACATGCTTGCAAAATGATAAAACCTGTCTCAAAATCAAGGAAACGGGGCTGGAGTCGGACCCCAATGATAAGAGAAGCCACTGTTCGAGTTCTGGTGCTCTGTGCTGGCATAGCTAAGCCAGCATTAATCAGTGGTAACATCACCAAAGCAACTGAGAAGAAGGCATGTAAAACCAAACCCAAGAAGGAATAGGATTTCTGCAACAAAAAGGAAGCAGCGATTCCTCCTCTGGGGATAATTATGCAAACTAGAGCTTAAGGACTCTCTTGGGAAATAGAGGATGTGGGTTTGAAAACCCTAATTTGTGGAAGAGCTAGAGCCACTACACTATTCTGCGAAAGACAAGTGCTGTTTGAGGGCAGACTCTTAATTCTTGGTGTATTAGGACAGCACTGAGCATGGCAGTTGGGTCTCCAGAAAATTTAGCTCTTTGGATAATATTAGAAACAAAAAAAAAAGAGAAATTAAATACCTACTGACTCACCATAGGCCTCTTCTGGGGAGGCTTGAGAGCCCAAAGTTGGGCAGGTTGAACATCTAGGTCCCACAGGAGAGGGCAAGATGTTTTTCCATTTGCATTTGACCTTCCGAAACATTTTCAGATCTGAGTGTCTCTGCCCTGCTCAGTGAGGTCTCTCTAGATCTGGTCAATGCTCCCTAACACCAGCTGCCCATCCATGTGATGAAGTTGGTAGCTCTCCATCTCCTGCTTCACAGGGATCTAATGCAGGTGCCAAAGCTCTGTAGCTAACCATTAGCTGTCACTAAATGTTGACAATTTACCCCCAAAGTAAAAGAAAGGTGGTTGCTTTTCTTAAGCAACCTTTCAAAATCTGCTCAAAATCCTTGTCCTCCTTTACTGTCCTTGCCAGATAGCTGACAGAGCTGCTGATCAAGAACAAGTTGGGTGGATTTGCTCTCTCTGCACCCTCCTTCAGCTCAGTACCATGTATACAGGCTTGATCTCAATGCAGAGCATCCCCTTTTCCACTGATGCCAGTAGCAAAATAAGAAAACTGCCTTCAAAGACAGAGCACACGAGGTTCAGAAAGCTCTTTGAGGGAGCTGTGATGCCCACTGCATCAAACCGTCCTTCAGCCTATGAGCGTGTCCACATGGTTGGTTCAGCAGGAGCCTGGACTTGCTCTCAGGCCATCATTCCTACTGTGAAGGAAAGAAAAAACACATTTTCTTTGTTAAATCACTGGCGTTTTCTGGAATCAGAAAGACTGAGGACGTTGGGGTTGAACTAATGCCAGACCAACAGCTGTTAACAAAAACGGACTGCATTTGGATCATGCCTTCAATAGTTTCAAGCTACTTTTATCTATCCTATACATTATTACATATAACTGAGCACTGAAAAGCTATCCAGCCCTGCCTAACTTGCAAAACCCCAAAGCAGCCAAGACGGACCAAGAAAACTGTGCAAAAACTGACTGCTCATTGATGAGAAGTGAATATCTGTTTATAAAGGGTCATTTATCAATGAACTCTTACCTTAATGCACTTCTTTAAAACACTTTAATCACAGTGCATACTGCACCACACCGTTATGACAGAGAACCCAGCCATATGTCAGGCAGAAACTGTGACCCCTTTTTCTATGATTAAGTTCATTTTTTTTCCATAGCCTTTTTTTTGTATATGATTAACTGGTGAATAAAAAGTCTCCTTTTATTTTTCTTTGCAAGAACTGAAGCAGTTTTAATCATATATAATTCAACACTTGCTATGATGTGATTTGCATTCCCTGCTTTAAGATGAATTTGGCACTAAGCAAGCTCTCAATTATACTCCCCCGCCTCTGTTTTCTCTGGAAGTCACAAAATTCATTCAAACAACACCTAACCCCCCCTGAAGTTCCATGAAGATGAATGATGATTAAAATCAGGAAACAGAGATCCCCCTCCTGCCTTTTACAAACCTACAGAGTCTCAAAATATGTAATTCGGTGGCATTTTTCCAGGAAATCTTAGGTTCAAAGACAAAATAGTGTGTATGTTGGTAGCAGCCCAGGCCATTATATCTGCCTATCATTCCTTATTGTCCAATCTGCTCTACTTTTGTGTTTCTGACAACTAAATGTTGACCATGAAGTCTAGAGTTTGCAAGCCCAAAGATTAAGACAGAAACTGAGACTGGAAGAAGGAAACCAGGTTAGAAACATTGGATGAGCTTCAAGCTGAAGAGGACGGGAGAAGAACGGTGGTGATAAATAAGAAGATAGTAAGATAGAAGTAAGATGTAAGATGGATGGAATTTCATTGTCTAGCCTCATATTATCACTCAATGTGCATATGTATATATAGATAGATATTTTATATGTAATGCATTTTATATATTATAACATCAATATGGAGAGAGCTTGGGATCATGTCCACAGCCAACAAGACCGATGAGGAGGTGTGCAATGAACATAGGAACAGGGAGGGAAAAGACAGAATTGGAGTAGGGGAAGGATTAGGGTCTAGGGTAGTCTAAGTCCTCATAATACTCTGTTGTTGAGCAAAAATATCTGTGAAAACTGGTGAAAAGAGTGTATCCTCTGTTGTCTCGTGTTTTTCCTCTACCACCAACAGACGTGCTGTGATCTTCGTCATGCTCTTGGCTCTCACAGCAGAAGCCTGGGGAAAGGATAGGAATCCTGCAGGCACTGGGTAACCAGCGCAGCTCTGTGTGACAGACTCTTTCAACACTTGCCTTTTTTCAAAAAACACGGGAATTTACGTGCAAAGAAACGAAATTCTGCCATGAAAGGATACTGCGGTTGTAAATGCAAAGATTCAGACGCTGAACCATGTCAGGAGTGATGCTGGAACAACCTAAATAAATAAACTCTTAACCAAAATCTGCACAATGATATGATCCCTATTGATGCAGAAACACGGTAATTCCAGTCTGTGTAGTTAATATCCCTTTCCAAACAGGAGTGTTTCTTATTCTGCATGTTTATATTGCCTTAAAAATGGGGGGCTAAGTCAAAGTTAAGCTCAGAGGGGCTATTGTTATAGTCAAACTTGAGTTAAAAATCTACCTCTGGAAGCAATGTAAGCCACATATTTGTACCTTCTATAACATTTAGTGCTACACAGAGCAGTAAGAAGCAGCATTGCAAGATCTAAGCAGCTTTAGCAAGTCTTTTCAAATATATGTCATAAAAAGGACAGCAAAAGAAGCATTTTGTTTGGCTAACTGGCAGTAATAAAAGGCTTAAGACCAATGAAGAGACTAGAGAACAGGGAAATACAGCGGATAAAAATATCAGATATGAGAGAGAGAAGGAGAAGGAGAAGGAGAAGGGGAAAGGGAAAGGGAAAGAGAAAGAGAAAGAGAAGGAGAAAGAGAAAGAGAAAGAGAAAGAGAGAAAGAGGAAAAACCAACCAGGTCTCAGATCTTTGGTTCCAAAACTGAGATGAAAAACTGGCTTCTCCTACAGGTGCTGGGTTGAAGTAATGAGGAGGAGTCAGAAAGAAGTAGGGAGGAAATTTCTGGAGGAAATTTGGGAAACGCTGTGGTAGAGGATGAGAAAGTGGGGTTATAAAAAGAGAAGACATCATCATGATCTTTTCTCTTACAGAATATGAGACCAGACAAGAAGAACGCAAGGAAAAATACCATTGAGAGTGTCAGGAGTTAAATAAAACACCTGGAGCAGGCTAGAATTAGTGGTTGCTTATGGTGGGACAGGCTTTTGCAGTGCAATGCAGCTGCAAAGTGCCAGAATTGTCATCTCTTACCAAAACTGGGTCCCCTGACAAGCCTGAAGCACAGAGGAGGGAAACAGCATCCTAAAGACTGGGTGTCTTCACCTGATTTAGCCCTGCACTTGTGGCAATTACGTTCCTTCCATCCCAGAGATCCCAGGGGATGGAAGGAAATTAAAAAAGAATATGTTATTAGGGAAGGTTTAAACCTTTATGTTGAACTCTCGCCTTATGCCCTGCCTATTTTTGTCCTGTTTTCGGTCTCAGCTCAATTTTGCTGTAAGAAACGCTCTTGTAATCCAAGATAACTCAATCCGTGCAAAGGTCCAGTAACTCGCTCAAAGGCTCCTGTTACCACTGCGAAGCAAAGGTCCGCCGAGGAACAAGAGCAGAATCCTAAAATTTAATTACAGGCTAGAGGTTGGCTGCAGTGCACATGCAATTATTCATAACACCGTTTCAATGATTATTCATAGGTTTTGTATTGGAGAGGAAAAAAAAAGGTCACCAGGTTGAAAACAAGGCTGGAATTATGAATCGTTTGCTGGGGAGATCTGGGGGGAGATGATTATGATGGATAATAGGAGAGAGGAGCATAAGGGAAATTGATTATCAAGGTTTACCAGGAACATGTGGACTATTAAAAACTCTATTGCACATCAGTGGACTTCAGACCTTTAAATTGACTGGACCTTCGAAGGGAAAATGCATTTTCTATCGTCTAATCAATGTGGGTAATAGCGTGGCTGGTGTCTCGCCCCCGCTCTCTTTTGACTACAGTTGGCCAGTTTAGAGAAGTTGAATGTTTAATTCAACGTTAAGGAAGTTTGAGTGGGCCAGAGGCATTAGAAAAAGGCAGAAGCAATTAAGCTCAGTTGCAAACAGCTTTCCTCCTAGCAGTGTGTAGAGACTCATCTAGCCTTCCTCAAATGGCATTGGGTATCTCAATAACTCCTTGTTTCTCTCCCCATTAAAGCGTTTCTCAATCCTGTGCTGCTCTGCAGAAGACGATGCAAAATTGAGCCAGCACCTGCCTTGAAGATCCCCCTTCCTCTGTCCCTCCGTAAAAGGGAGATCAGAGCGACTTGGTATGAAGCCAGGGACAATATTAGCAGGCAAGGCCGTATTCTCTGCTGCTTTTTACCTTATGGAGTCATATTCGACTCCACGAGTGCATCCCTGGCTCTGTGCAGGGATAAACAATAAGACAAAATGCTGGGACAGCAGTTTTTCATCATCGGGGTGTTTTTTCAGCTGCAGATGAGCTCCGACTTTCCCAGCGGAGAGAAGAACTGCCCTAGGAAGAGTTAATCCCCTATAGGGTTTCTCATGTTGCCTAATGATGTTCTATAGCAAAAAGGTCTCAATATAGATTAAGCTTGGGAATCACTAGGCAGGCTAATAAATGTAGCCTCCGTAGGGGGAAAAAGTTGCTACCCCGATTTAAAACTGGAGGAACCGTGAGAGGGAGAAGAGAGGAGGGAATGGGTCTGGGTCTTGCTCCAGCCCAGATCTACCCATGAAGAGCAGGGTCTAAGATCAGGGTCATGCTGGAAATGCAGGAGTTGGGCAAGTTTAAGACATCAGCGTGGGTGCAAGCTGCCCTGCTTGTGTGGTCCGACCATAACCAGTTGTTATGGATCAAACAAGGCTGAGGACACAGCAAGATCAGAGCTGTGACGGTAGGAGGGAGGGATCTCAGGGGTGATGTGTGACCTGAGGGTGGATGGAGACGTGGAGCACAACGGATGCAAGATGCCTGGGCTGGAAGTGGCTCAATATCAAGGTCTTTGGAGCAGAAAAAGCACAAGGGTAGGAGAGGGGAAAGGTCTCTGCCCTTGGCCACGTGCCCATCAGACCTGCACAAGAGTCAGGATGAGCAAGTCCTGCTGCCGTCAGCAGCTGCTTGATTAAATCCCCCAGCACCGTGTGCATGAGCAGAGCGGAGGCCCTGCAGAAAGCAGAAAGACTGCAAAATTCACAAGTTCCGGGGCCAAAAGGTTAAGGCTGTGCTCCATAACACAGGCCATGGGATTGCATCCACTTATAGTGCTAATGACCACTATAATTTCTGTTCAGCTGAAGTGTCTTTTTCAGAGAAACACCCACCCTTGGTCTGAAGACCTAAAGAGACAAAGAAATCCATTATCCTCCTAAGTAGTTTATTCCAATATTTAATCATCCTTCTTATTCAATTGTGCTGCTTTTGGCTCCTTTGGTTGCATCTCGCTTTAATTTCTAACCCCACCTTTTGTTACTATTTTCTGTTAGGTCTAAAAAAAACTTAGAAATGATCTTCAACTTGAAGTATTTTCTCCTCAAAGTGTTTGGAAACACTTTGATAACAAAATCGCTGCATCTCTCAATTTTCTTTCTTCAACAAATTCTCTCCTTAAAACCTCTGCCTCAGAAGGGCTTTGCTCAGCTGCGGATCATTTCTGCAGCTCTTTTCTCCATTAATCCAGTGTTTCAAAATCCACCCTTCCAGACGCAGGGAGGGCTCTTTCCTTGGTCTTTTGATGTTCACCCCAGCTATGTTGGCCTGCTTCAAATGTGGAGTTCTTGTTTCTGTGCCTATGCAGGACCTGAATTGTGCATGCAACATCTCTTGCCCACCATGGCCCTGAATGCTCTTCTAATCACTTAAATATCATCATTCTGGGACAAAAGAAAGGGTTTTTCCTCCCCTTCTAGAAACCTGACCATGCACTCTGCTAAAGGAAACATTTTGCATGTACCTTGCTTATCTACCCACGCTGAGGATTCGTGTTACTTGGTACCTCCACGCTGCTGGTTATTATCTTGCGCAAGAACAATATTAATATTTTTTAATCATGCTGTCAAATCGGAATTAATATGCACTAGGGGAAAGGAAAAAATATATATATACAGCAACTTTGGATCTGTTATCACCTGTCTTTTGACCATTGACTTTTTAATCTTATTATTCCTTAATAAGATTGCACATTCTCCTCTCCCCATCCTATAACACACTAACAGGTTCAGCCTGTGCTGAACTGCTGTTGTTTTGAATATCTCAGGAAAAAAAATATTCGCAGGGTTCTGAATTGCCTTAGAGAGGGACAGACACCACCAGGAATTGCTGAATCCTATTTCTTCCCAAGTCCCTCTAATCACTCCCCATCAGAGAGTCTCTTTTAGGTAATTCTTGCTTCCTGGGATGCTGTTGCATTCTTGGGATTTTGTGCTTTGTTTGTGCTGCATTTTCCTAGTTTATTGCAATGTCATCCTCTATGGAGATGCTACCAGTTTCATGAGGGCTGGAACTGGCACCCTGGCATGAAGGCTTGGTTGGTCCTGAGTGATGGAGCCACCTGCTTTAAACCAGCCACAGAAGGATTCTCCTCTCCTTTGACTGAGTCGCCAGGCAGCAAACTGAATGATGACAAAATAAACCAGATCATAAATCTAAAACATTCAATTGTAATTTCCCCAGTGGAGCCGCAAGATGAAACATCAAAAAAAAAAAAAAAAAAAAGCCTATGAAATATGAATTAATGTAAGGACAAGGTTTTAATCACAGTTACACAACTTTAAAGCCATATTAATTCTGCAGAGCCTCGTCTACAGAGCCTGGATCTGTGCTAAAATCACAGATGTCTGTTGTGCTCAAAAAATGGATCCTGATCTCATTTTTGCTGGTGCAAATGCTGCAGAGAACTCCGTTGCAATAGCAAAAGTGTAAGATTTAAGATAAGTTTCATGGTCAGGGTGATTTGCTGGTGTGACTGATCGGGTCTGCCATCTCCCGAGGAGGGACATATATCCACACTGGGGGAGGATCCGGCTACCGAGGTTGTTGCAGTCTGTGCACCGAATGATCAATGATGTCTTTTCAGTGCAAATCTGGAGTAAATGGTATGAAAAGCTGCTTTGTTTTCATCTCCTCCCTTCATGCATAGAGTTGTATCAACCATGGACTGATGCCTTGCTGAGCACTGCTGGTACTCGCTGTTCTGAGATATCTCCCATCTGTGCGGCCTCTCAGCAAAGCCCCGATGGCACACAGATGTGCACGCACACCAGGTAGCACCAGTCTTAGTAGACTTAGTCTGCTAAGTCTACTTAGACTAGACCTGGAAGTCTGAGTAACTTAGGAGCAACTTTCTACCATGGTTGCCCACATCCATGACTCCCGTAGCCATTTCTCAAGGTACCTCTGGTGAAGACCCTCCTCTATGCTGTTAATTAACTCATAGTTGATCAAGGGGTAAGTGGAAGAGTCACTGAATGAGCAACTACAGACTCCTGGCTTGAGTGCTCCCTAGTGCAGGTTGTGCATCCTCCGTGCGAAAACCAAGACGTGAAGAGGAGAGTGTTGGGTGTTGAACTCTTGCACAGCATTGGGCCGGTGCCAACGCACACCAATTGTCATGGGGACCTGGTAATTTTTACTGTTTTACTGGTTTTTACTGATTTGACTGTTTCACTGTAGTCTATACACGGTTTGTGAGACGCAAGCCCTAAAACCCTTCTAGAAACAAGGCTCCCACTTCACATAAGTGCTTCTGAATATGGAACTCATTATGGGGAGAAAAACCACGGTGCTCAAGCCCAGGATAAGAATAGATCAGGCAGGAAATCAATGGCACTTTTAGTAAATTAGGGAAAATACCGTATTGACACTGTATATGCATGGCTGGTAAAGGCGTTCTCTTATGGCTACCCGTGGAGAGGATAAGAGGCCTCCTGTTCACAGGAGAAAGCTTTTTGCTCGTGCAGAGAGTTTCAGGACTTAGTCCAGCTTCCCACATTTGATTTCTCTAGCAAGATCTATAATCAGTCTGTGAAGAGCTGCCAAACCTCAAAAAAGGAGCAAAGTTTCCAAAATAAAGAGCTTCCCCACTTACCACCACAAATGAAAACCTCCTCTCTATAATATTACATTGAGGCCTGGATTAAGGGAGGAAGTAACCCAAAGCGGCATTCCTTTTAGGAAAATTTATTATCACTATCAACAGGATAATCTGTGCATATTGACAGCTGCCCTGACTGCTATGTTCATTTGTAAATATGGATTGTGAGAATTTAGGGTCCAAAAATACACCTTTCAAAACTTCTTCCCTGAAAGCAGAGGCATTGGGAGATGACAGCATCATCTCAGCTGGTGCTCTGAGCAAATCCAAAGATGATGGGTGAGAAACTTCATATTTGGAGTTTGTTGCATGCTTTCAGCACAGCCTTTTTGTCCAAATTACTAGTTTCTTTTTCAGTTTGGGGCGGTCATTGAGAAGTAAAACCGGCTGAAAAATACCCTATCCCAATGCAATCTCCTATGCTGCTGTGGGACCAAACATTTCTTTTTATCCACTGAAAGCTCCATCTTTCCACAGAACAAATAAAGATACATGGATAAAAGTGCAGACGGGCAGATATTTTTGCCTTTGAAAAGGAAACCCAAGTGCCCCATAGCCAAGGCGAACACGGATGCTGAACTGCAGCTATAGTGAGTCCTGCAGTATAGTTCCCTTTTGCTCTTTTTTCACAGCTGGGGCTCATCTCCCAGCATGAAGGGATCCAAATCCTCTCTTTTTCAGCCCCAAGTATTTCCTCCCTTGCCAAAAATTCATCAGGCTGCTGAGAGTGACTTTCTTACCTCTGGTTTTGTCAATATTCCCCGCAGAGGGGAAACAATCTCCAAAGGTTTTGCAACGTGCTCTTCTTGGTTAGAATAACTGCCTGCTCAGTGGGGTTTGTTATAACACCGAGGTCATCCCGTGGCCAATGCTTGGAAGACCCCATGGCGAGAACTTGTCTCCTTTTGAAGTGCATGAACTGCCCAGGTGGCCTGTGGTTGCAGTCCACAAAGATCTCTTGTGTTGTGACATATTTACAAGGGAAAGGACAATGTGGCTCAGTTATGTATCCCAACATCCCACCTCTGAGCAAGACCCGAATGACTCTTTGTGCAGAGTCTTTGCAGGGTTGCAGCACTTGGTGCGTTTGGTGGGTTCAGACTGCAGTTATGGGCTGCAATGCTCTCTGGAGCCTGATGGATATGGGATGGGATTAATCCTCATTTTTCTTTAGTAGGTCATTTGGATCCTGTGGTCACCAAGCTCCAAGTGGGGGATTCCTTCCAGCTTTCAAGGCTGTTGACAACTATGGAAAACGTTCTATGGTTTAATGATGTCTCAGACGTTATGAAACCTTGGAGCTGGGATTTCCTGAGCACAACAGGATACCTCATCTCACCTTGGAGACAGCTAGAGAGATGGATTCACCTTATCTATCCGTGACGGATGTGTGTCTAACCTGCGCTTAACCCACTTCAGTGACATCTCCCTCCTCTCTTCACTCCATCCTCAGTGACATCTCCATCATCTCCAGGCATGAGCAGCTCCTGGTGCTCAGAATGGGTTTCCTAATTCCAGACCCTGCCTCAGTTTAAGCCTGGGACTTCTGGCCCTTTACAAAACGAGTGCGAGGGATGGATTACCCTTTCTATAGCTCATAGCTGTTTTCATATTCCCCTGGATCTGTTTGCCAGACTAAACAAACCCCCTACAACATCCTCCTTTCACAACTGATCCCCCACTGCCCATCATTCTCCATCCAACCTCCAGGACAGATAGCAAGAGAGCACATTCTCTGGAGATGCTGGCAAGGTAGGACTCATTGCAAATAAATTTGCTCTCCCATCCCTTTCTTGGTCATGTACACTTAGCGAATGTGCCTTTAATCTCATTAATGTTGTTTGAAAGGAGCAATAGTGGATGAATCATCTGATGCAAATGGAATAGTTTAGGGAATACATGCATTTTCATTAGCTTAACTTCTCCGGCAGCACTATGTATTAGGATAGAATTAACCCGTTAATTCTATTGATTTCTATTAATATAGTACATTCCAGCGGTGCTTAAATCCCTATAGGCTTCCAAGCCCTTTCCAAACATCTATATGAACTGGCTTGTTTAATCAACATTGTACAACTAATCGAGGCAACTACTTGGGTCATGAAGTGAAGAAAATTATTTCTAATTGGAACTACTGGAGGAATTTGGGGAGGCAGGGTATAATTATTACTGCTGGAAGGGAGCCAGGATGCTAGCGATCACACTCCACTGATCCTGCCGAAAGCGCCCTGGGAGTTTTTGTGAGCACAACTAGTGGAGGAAGAGCTGGTCATTTCACCTGGATCCTTGTCTCGGAATCCAGACAGCTTTACATTGCGTTGAGGAGAGAACTCATAAAATAAAATCCTCTGAGATCTTCTCAAACATCTTCCATTTGTCTATCTGTTGCAGGCATTCCTCAGCCTCCATCACAGCAGTGTTTGGTCTGATTTATTGTTCTTTTTTTTAATTTATTTTCACAATATCCTTTATAACCTGTGCAGATCTACTGCTCCGTTTCTCGCCACGCTCCTCCCATCACGGGAATGTTGATAGAGTTGTTTGAGATGACATTACCAAGGGCAGGTGGTTTAAGTGACCAGTCCCCATGAGGGGCCAGGAAAATTCCCGTTTCCCTTAAATCTTCCCAAAATCTCAGTGTAGCTGCACGGATGGATGGCATCACTCAGAGAAGCACAATAAAGAAGGGATGGGGAGGATCTCCAGGGACTGCCAAAGTCAAAGCAGGATCACAAGGATGGTCCTTCATGGCTCAAAGCCATCACAATCTCCCTAGAGACCCCAGAGAGCTCAGTTGGCTCTGCCTCTTGTAGCACTTGGAGGACAGGACACATGAGGTCTTGAGGGCAACAACTCAAATGAACACAACTACGACAAAGCCGCTATTTAAGCTTAGCTTCTTCACCAGCATCCAGGTCCCATCAGTCTCCTCCCTGGTGCAACGAGTCAGCCCTCCCATCGACTTCTCATGCTGAGACCGTTTCCCATAACATTTTTTACAGCCCTCTCCCAGCCATGTTTTCCCTCAAATTGCCTTGGTTAAAGGCTCTTCTTATTCCCCTCATCATAAGCCCTGCCTCATTTTCCACAGCAAAAGCCCATCTCTTGCATCCCGACCTAATTATTAAACAACCCTGCTGAAGAACTTAGTCATTTGCGGGTATTTTACTCACAATTAAATCTGTGAATGTGCTCTATTGGGTTTCTAATATCCTTTATGCTCGATCTGACATTTTGGGGAGCTCTTTTATTACAGCTGACACCGTGGGAAATGGGGTTGCTGTAGTTAATGCCAGTAACGGCGTTATTGACCCCAATTTTATGAATGCAGGAAAATTTCTGTGTTGTATATACATGTATGCAGATGTTTATCATTGCCTCACATCCATGTTTTGTTTGGAAACCCAAATCCATCCCTCTTTGTGGAAGAGTTTTGCTGTTGTTCTCCTGCCGACACTCTCTGAGAAAAGAGTTGTCAATGTAGGGGTTAAAAAAAGAAAAGAAAAAGAAAAGACGAAGGAGAGGAAGA
>JAWLRI010000787.1:1673677-1684610 GCA_034781795.1 Crypturellus tataupa
TCCTTCCTTCCTTCCTTCCTTCCTTCCTTCCTTCCTTCCTTCCTTCCTTCCTTCCTTCCTTCCTTCCTTCCCTTTCTTCCTTTCTTTCTATAAAACATCATCCCAATCCTTAACTTTATCCTTGTCTCACTTGATCCAGAACAACCATGTGAGACTTTCCTTGGGTTGTCTCAGATCATCTCCTGCTGCTTGGAGATGTGGGGTCAAATATCCTTGTCCCAGGCCAAGGAGGGAACAAAATCCACATGTTCTGCTTCCTATAACCACTGTCTGTTCCTCTGGGCATGGTTCACATGTCCATATTTTGGGAGCTCACTGACACTTTTGATGGAGAGCATCTGGACTGGGAGGAGGGTTGAACTTTCGCTGTTCCCTGAAAAGGTTCCCACATCATAAGACTTTCTTGGGATGTGCTTCACTGGCAAGAAAGCAATAGTGAGAAACAACAAGGAGAAAAGCAAAACAGAGAACGCAAGACTGGGTTATTTCTGGCCAACAATTGTCTCTAATAAAGTTTGACTCTATTAATTAATTGAGATGTGCCTTGGAGAGTTGGAGCTGCTGCTCCTGGAGCTCATCCAAGAAGAAGAAAATATATATCTCATTTTCTCTGCAAACCTGCTGATTAGACCAGATCTCAGAGATTTATTGCAGCGGGCTTTGAGGAGACAAACAGCCTTTCAGGCTTGCCATGTAGCCACAGGTAGAAATTGGTGGTCATAGGAGGTGAGTAGGGGGTGGAGAAGGACAGAGCTTTGCAATGGGAGAGATTTGGATCCTGCCTTATTTCTTCCCATAAGCTTTTGATTCGGTTCCCACATGAAGCCAAATCACACATATTTTTCCTCTCTGTGTGTGGGAAGAAAAATATAAATAAGCATTCTTGTTGTTGGGCAGAAGATGAGACCGTTGACGTGTCTGAGCACACTCTTGAGTCTTTACACACCCACTGGCCATGTTGTCAGTCCCAATAACAACTCCTTAACAGACAAGTTCAGGAGTTCCTTGGGGAGCAGAGACATTGGTGGGCTGGATGGACCACAACCAGGGCCAGAAGGGGCTACTTCCCAGTTTCCCAAGAGATATCTCAACTAGGTTCTTCTAAAACACACTGTAGCTTCTTTGGAGCTCTGCCCGTATTAAGAACCAACAGCAACATGGGCGGGAGATGCAGATGTCCCTGGGAAGAATATATTTCAGTCTCTCCTTCAATTTATCCTTCACTTTGCTCTCTGGTTGCATCCTTGTAGGGTCAGGTTGCTGGCCATGGAGCGCTGGTGCCATGGTGGGTGGTTGTGCTCATGTCCCAGGGATGTGCCATCTGTCCCCTTGTTCGGGGAGGGTGTTTTCAAGGAGCATGGGTTGGCAATTCATACCCTACTGTGCTCGTGAAACCCGGGAGATGTGGTGGAAATGATGTTCTGTGCATCCTTCCCATGTAAACGCTCATTCCAACCTGGCCAGCGTCAGGGTAGTTGTAACTCCAACCATGGTTTCTGCTGGATCTTCAGGCGATGCTTGGCAGCGATGGGTGCTGCCTGGCGCAGGGTTCAGATGCACTGGAGAGGCCTGTGGCCAGTGCTGGGATTCCCTCATTTTACCTTTCTGCTTCAGATATGATTTCAACACGCATGAAAACAAATCATCCCAGCTTTCCACAAATTCTCTCTCTTTTTTTTTTTTTTCTGCCGTAAGAGGAAAATAATCAAGACTGAAACTACTTCCACTAATTGTCTTGCTATTTTCAGTCTGAAATGCTGCCAAGTTGCTGCTCGGTAATTGTTCAAGCGGCTTCGGTTACGGGTTGCTCTGTAAGACCTGCTCCTTCAGCCCTGTCCGTCCATCGTAGGAGATGCAGCCTCATCACGTAGCCCCACAAGTGCCTTGAGCCCCTCTGACTGCAGTTCCCTTGTTGGTAAAGGTTATTATTATTATTTTTTTAACTTTAAGATAGAAACAATTATGATAGAAAGCGGATACTTGCAGCAAACAGCTTCAGAAGGTTAAAGGATGTATTTCTGCAGAAGAAAACGGGAGATGAAGGGTTCTTCCACCTTCAAGCATCCTAGATGTATGTTGGGTACATTGTACCTCTGTCCAGTGGTTCTCACAGCAGTGCCTGGTGCCATTGAACTTTGCTCTGATGATATCTCAGGGAGACAAGGCCATGAACAGCCACAGAGATCTCTGATAAGGCTCCTATTTGTCATTAATTCAGTTATGATGAGTAAAAATAGAGCATTTTCAATCATTTCCCCGCAGTGTCATCTCCATTTTCTCTCCGGACCCCATTGTTTCAGTGTTGGGTACCTGTATTTTCCCTCTCCTTTGATCCTTCAATCACTCCCTTTTATTGCAGCCACTTTTTCAAGTGGGTATGAGAGAGAAGTGAGGTCTGAAGGTGCCTGGTGTCAGTTTGAGCAAATAGAGTTTGGGTCCTCAGATGGTCTGGACACAAATTCCTTGTTTTGTGGGTTGCATGGGGGAAATGTGTAGGTAGAAGCAATGGGAGTTCAGCCAGCATTAAGGAAGAGAAGGCTCCTGTCTTTTTAAATGCTTGCAAAGAGGCAGGAGATGAAGCATACGCTTGCCCATGTGAAGCTCTGTGATCCATACATCTCCTATTCACATTCGCTGGCTGCTGGCCCAGCTGTAACTAAGCCTCGAAGCGCCGTGCTTAGGAAGAGCTAAAAACTGAATCACTCCTAGTGATTCTTTGGAAAACAAGAGCAGTCCCTCGCTTCCAATGGCATCTTGGGGGTTGGCAGAAGCAGGCAATAAAACAGGCCAGGGCCATATTTCTGGCCCTGGGACTTGTATGTCCCCATGTGCTTAATCTCTCTTGCCCCCAGCACAGGGCAGCTTTGCCCAGGTCCTGCTGGAAACCCATCACCAACTAACTTTGCCAAGAAGGTTTTTGGTGAGCGGGAGGTAAAACCAGGTCAGGGAACATGCTGATAAGTAGTCAGGCTGAACCAGTGTAGGACAGAGCTTGAAAACGCTTCTCATCTCTATTTAAAGAGATAACCAAGACATTTCTCAACAGATAAACATGCCTGCATGTGACTATGGTCATGCACTCACATGTATGTTCTTGCCATCCTCACAAAGAGATTGTTTTATATCGAGGATATTTTTGCATTAATTTGTAAATTACAGTACGACTGCACTGATAGTCAAGAGGGAGCCCAAAAGAGAATAGAGGAGATTGATTACGTGTATATTTTAAGTGCTCTGTGTCTGTGAATGTTTATTTGAAAAATAAGAGTGAAAGAGAAGCACTGACACTACAAATAAAAATAATATAGGGAAATACATCTCTTTTATTATTAAATTATAGATTAAAATAGGAACCATGGGGGAATATAGAAACATATATCTCCTCGTGGAGGCTTTCTATAACAATCAGCATAAAATAACATAGCGGTACCTGACAGCTTAAATAAAGATAGGAGCTTCTGCGTCTATCTACGCATTTATCTCCTCTGATCCAGACAGGGTAAAGAGGCATAAAAGGCTCAGATAATAGCATCTTTTCTGCACACCAGCTCCCAAACGATAGGCAGATTTTATACTCGGTTACTCCACATAATGTCAACATTGTT
Organism: Crypturellus tataupa; assembly: GCA_034781795.1. Lineage (NCBI taxonomy): Eukaryota > Metazoa > Chordata > Aves > Tinamiformes > Tinamidae > Crypturellus > Crypturellus tataupa. The sequence continues at coordinate 1,677,283 of JAWLRI010000787.1, forward strand.
AGAAAACAAAAGCACCATGAAGGAACATTTTTTTCCCCTCCTTCTCCCTCTCTTTCACCCTTTTTTTTCCCTTCCGATCTCTCGCCTTGTCATTTCTGCATAAAACCTAAGAGGGCAGTTTCAAGGCTCTGTGCCTCTTGGTCAGGCTCTGGATTTGTGGGGCAGCCAGACGCGGCACAAGAGGGAGAAATGAGCTTCAACGGATGCGCATGAGTCTTGTGTGCAGAAGAGGGGAAACACCAGCTGATTTGCTTAATCCCTGTCCCCTCCTCAAGGCAAGCTGTCACAATATCTAGTGCAGTCAATAGCTATCGACCACCGCACGCCAGGCCATTAACCTTCTCCGCCCCACGCGGCAGATGAGGGACACCGGGAAAGCTGTGCCACGTTGGAGCGGAGCAGCGGGTGGGAGGCAATGTGAGAGCCACAACATGCACTGAACAAAGTGGAATAAATGGTTTTATTCCTTGGGAAAAGCCAGTATATTCCCTGTTCTGTGTGTTTTGCCTGGTGCATGGCCTTCTTCAATGCTTGGGTTGGTTGCGCAGTAGGGTTGTCCTCTCTGGAGACCACCTTGTGGTTTCCCCATCTCCTTTCATCACCTCCAGCTAACTTGCACCCTTTGAGCAATTCTCCTGCTTTCTTGGCATGTCCAAGGTGAAACCATTAACTCATCATCAAGGAATTCCTGCAACCTTTGTGTGTTTATGGCCATCTCTCTGGAAACTGTAGCCCTCAGCAGCAGCTGGAGATGTCACGGCACCAGGTTCTGGGCATCACCTGAGATTGATGCCTGAGATACAGATTCATCATGCCGTATTAGCTTCCACAGCTGTGTTACTTTGTGTCCACAAGATCATCCTTCTTCTTCAGCACTGATCAGCGGTTTCTACCTTGCAAACACTCCTGAATCCACACAGAGCTTTCAGGACACTTGTCCTTTCTAGGCACTTTACACATACAATATTTACAGCAAGAGACCCCGAGTCCTCTCCGTTTTTTACCTAGCGTTCGCCTAAATCCTAGAACCTGTCCCCATAGCTCTGCATGGAGATGCAGCAGGTGTTTTACTGCTAAATTAAGAATGAAATAGGTACCAGAATGAAGGAAGGATAGATTCTCAATCTCCTTTGACATGCACATTTTCTGATGTGAACTTAAATTTTTCCCCAATGGAAGTAATGGGAGCTCACTTTTTTTTTCTTCCTTTTTTATTTTTTCAAATCAGACTATTTCACATCATTCTGTGGAATTTCAATGGCTTTAGAGACCCCTAGTCAGATCTCTATGAGACTTGGACAGGGGTTCCTTTGGGTTGACACAAAGATACACATGCCCTAAGTTCAATTAGGAAACCACAGGTTGAAGAACAGCACAATCAGCCTGTTTTCCTTAGTCTTATCTTTTCCTTAGATATTTTATTTGTTTGTTTTTTCTGTGGATATCTGCATTTGGTTGGTTTGCTGTGAGGAGCACTTCTTTGTTTTTGCTTGAGGAGATAGGGAAGAACCTTGTCAGTGAATACTCCTGTTTTCTGGTACTTACTTTTGAGCTCTGGCATAATGGGAAGTGTCAAACAGAATTAAGTGATTGATCATCCCAGAGAACACCAGGCAGCACCTAGGGATGCTGTTCCAGAGGCTGCACAGGCCCCTCATAGCTGCAAATCGTAGACACATCTGCAAAACCCACAGCTCTCCAGAGGAAAGAATTGCACCGAGCCTCATGCTTGGCCTAAACTGAGACTCTTCAATTGCTTTTTCTAGTTAAAAAAAAAAGCAAAATAAATAACCTAACCATTTTTTCTCCTAAATCCTAGCTTAAAACTTTCTGTTTCGTGCTGTTGCTCTCTGCTTCCCCTCTGTCTTACAGAACTGTGACTAATCCTCTCCCTTCCCTTGCTCTGTTACCTTGAAGGTATTTATAGAGTGTGATCATGTTCTCTCCCGCGTCTTTCTTCCCTTTTCAACTCTGGATAAATCAAGCCTGCTCAGACTTCCCTCGTGTGTCTTATCTTCCACGAGGTCAGTGCAATGGCAAGGCAAGAAAGGAGAGGACACTTCAGAGCTGATTCGGGTGCTATATTGGCTCTAAAAGAAACTTCTGAGCACTCAATCTGCATATGCACATCCAGGTTCCTTGCTGGCACCGCACCTGCAAGTCTTGGAAATAGAGGGATTTATCTTCTCCCTATCAAATTAAGCAGCGCTATCGCTTATTTTACACTATCTCATGTCACTGTCAGTGTTCTGACTTTGGAGCTGCAAGCAGCAGAGGGAAGGATGAGTCTGCAGGGTTGAAAGAGATTAAGCTGGAACACGTTTGCCCAACGGTATCTGCAGGCTGTGTCTGAGACATTGCAGGTGGCTGGAAGGGAGCGGGTGATCTTGCACGCTGTGTCTAGATTAGTTAATTAAGTAAACTCAAGGTGCTGGTCCAAATGGCACAGAATTGCCTGTCTCCGTGCTGCAAAATGAGAGTTTCCTGCAAAACAGAGCAAACAACCTGCTGGGAATGGTCCCTGGCTTGTGCGAACCCCTGAGCAGAGGCCAGGACATGGTTGGTTGGGCCAGGCCAAAACCATTTCAGGAAATATTGAGCACTTTAATAGGCTGGATAATCAAGTCCTGGTGACTTGGAGGGTTCCTGGGGGCTGCATGGCCTTCATGATGCCCAACAGAGTTGTCGGGTTCAGGCACTTCCAGTCATCACTGCTTACTGGGCCCAGCAGATCTGCAAAACCGATTGGAAATTTCCCATTGGATTCCTTTTTTTTTTTTCTTTTAACCATGGAAAAAATGGATTTTTGCAAGCATAAAAGTGCTAAATGTTTAAGCATTACTTCTCTTTTTTGTTTGAACTGGGAACAATAAAATGATATTTACTTGGCTCCATCCTTTTCTCTTGGATGAGAAGAGATCTGCTTGGTGCTTCAGTGGAATTCACATTACTGAATCTAGGGCCACCCAAAGTCACGAGGACAGTTCATTTTGTCCTTTTGGAGATGCACTGATCAGTGTAGGATACACCGATTCTCTAATCAAATCATTGATTCGAGGAAAAATTCATATGACCTGGTAAAAAACAGGTGGGAAACTCATCTCCTGCAGCCTGTTGAGGACACCTCTGCCTGGTACATGGGCAGGGAACAAAGGAGAAACAGGGTCCTTTTCCTTTCCAGTGATCCTACAGGAAGGTTGGGAAAAACTGCTATTTCATGAAGAGCAGGTAAAACGAAAGGAGGCACCTTCAAACATTTGAACCCTCTTTTTTTTTTAACCTGAAAATAGCATTTTTCTCTCTTTTAGTGTTATTTTTTGCTATTTCCAATTTTCTGTTGTTGTTTGGAAGCCAAATTATACCAAAACCCCACTTTTTATTTATTTTTCTGTATTTATTTCCCTGGCAGAAGGGTTTTCAGTTCCCAGCTGCTCTTGCATCAGTGTTTTCTATGCTCTGCACCCCAGGGCTGTTCCTGCATCTCTGCGGCGCATCACAGCGCTCATCCCCTCTCCTTAGCCGTGCACTTCCCTAATCCCGGCACAAAGCAGGATCACTGGGCTCCATGTAGACGGATACAGGCAGATTTTCAGAGCCGATTAGCCAGCTCCTGCTCTTGAATTTAGCCCCTGTGCAAGTACCAAAATAAGAGCTCAGTGCAAGGCGACTGCTGCTAAAATCACATTGTTTCTGATATTCTGATGAGTAATTTTGATCCCAGTTTGCAGTTAGCTGCTTTGCACAAGCACAAATATCCCAGGTCAAAAGCTTCGCTGTCACCTGGTCCCACCTCCCAATAACTCAGCTCCCAAAATACTCTCGTTTTACATGGAGATATAATAAACTTGCATTATTTTTGAGCGCTTGAGAAAGCCAAAATGAGTTAAACCCCAGCATTCCTAATCCCAGCTGCCTATTCTAACCACTCTTATCCTGCAGAATGAGGGGCATTTTGGAGAATTCACTGTATTTCTTGTGAGGGTTGTTATTGCTTGGGTATTGTTGCTTTTTTTGTCCTTTTTGAGCTTTCTTTAACCCTTCTGATTATAATTAATACTTATTGGTAACGCGATAGTATATAAGGAACTTGGCCAGGGATGTGGATCCCCTAGGGTCAGGTACTTAATTACCAACAAGGTTTCTAACACACATGAAGGATTGGCCTGGCTGGGTCTGCGGGGAGGAAGAATGAAACAATATTAGGAGAGGGAGATAAATTTCCTTGCATTAGTCCCAAGGGGGTGGTAACTCCGGGCTGCTTTACCCAACCTGTGTGTCTCCACACGCCTCCGTGATGGATGGGTCCCCGAGCCGCTATTTAACCTGCTCTTCCCTGCAGAGACTCACGTCACTTCTCAGAGATGGGGAAATCCAGCCTTTACGGTCTCTCAGGTTCCTGACGCAGCTTCAGGGGTTTGCTAAGTTCCTACAGTGTTTTTTGTCCCAACTCTTAAATTCCCTATGGAAATTGACCTGTATCTTCCATGCAGCATCTCAAGAGCCCTTTAACTCCACCTCCCACCTCCAGACTTCTCTGCTGTTCCCTGCTTTCTTGCTCATATGAAGTCTCACAGGTTTAACACAATTACAGATCTCCTTGCCAAGACGGTGGGAGAGGCCCACAAAACACAGTGGGTCTTAGAGAAGGTTCCTTATCTGGGTCCCACAATATTTCCTTTAGATTTTCCCTGTAATTAGCAGCTAAATCACCAAAAAAAGAGGAGATGAGCTTTGAAATCCAACTTGAAAAAGTAGGGAATTCTCTGGGAATGGGGCACCCAACCTCCTTTTTTGGGAAGAACAGCTTGTGGCTGTAAGATCTGTGTCTATAAACCCCAGCTAGACCCTGAGGTGACCGCACCATCTTCCTAAGGGGGAAGCTGCTCTTGTCTCTTGTTTTAGCTTTATTTTCAACTGATTTATCATAAATAATAATAAATAATATCAGTTGATAAATAGTATTTAGTTATCAACTGATGGCCTGATTTGAAATAAAGATTTTACTTCTGACTTGCGTCTCGAGTTCTTCACCTCCAAAGGCCATTCCAGCTCCTTGTGAGCAGAACAATCCCTGCAATCCCTGCAACACCTCCAGGATGCTTTTGGATGGGATTGGGAATACCCTCCAGCTTTCTTTCCTATACTAAACTCTCAACCGAGATGATTCTGTCCGTGCTCCCTCTCCAAAAAGATGATTTTGCTCCGATTGACAGACCAGGACACACTTGTCTCAAGCAGCCTCACAGGGTCGTATTCTCTTACCAAGAAGAAACAAAACAAACACATTGAGCAAGGAGGAAAGGAAGGGAAAAAAAAAAAGGACCTATTGTGAAATTGCTATAACTCAAGTGTCAAACCTGGGGCATAAATCAGCTAACCCTTGCAAGGAGGAGTGTAATTCGTCCCCGTGCAGAGCAAACACTTAGGCAAACTCAGCCTTGTCTGGGGCTTTGCACAACAGGTCAAACGGCTTTGATTCATTCCAAACCCTGTCTAATAATTCAGCGTGCTGGTTTGCTCCCCTCTCCATTAGTAGACGGCAAACACATCATGCTTTCCTGCAGCCTTTCTTGCAGAAGATTCGGCGTGCACGGCTTTATTTCACCTCGTTCTTTGCGATGCCTTTTTTCAGGTGCCTTCTGCTGTACATGCTGAATATCAAAGGAAAACACAGACAGCGACACAGGGAAAAAAAATGCATGGCACAACCAGAGACATCTGCTCCCTATTTCCAGATAGCAGGTAACAGAGTCAGCTGTAAAATATCTCAGAGATATTGCTGTGAAGACTGTCACAGTGATGCATTTTTCTTAGCATGTATGGAAGTTTTAATCTCAGAAGAAATATGTAGCCTGTTATTAAGATTTGTTTATCCAAAGTTGCAGGCAGTGGTAGCTCGGGGAAGCTCTGAGTTTCCTCTTTTCCAGGGCAAATCTGAGTTTCTGTGGCTGGAATGAGGCAGGTTTTCACTGCACAGCGAGCTGAAATGTGCCACAAAAATGATTGTTTCTATAACTGAGACAAGGGGAGTCAGTCTGTAAGCCTTGGACAGGGTGATGAGGTGAACCCTCGCTTTGCATTCATGAGGAAAGGCAAGTTATAGTCATTTCTATTTGCTATGGAGCAGATACTTGTGGAGGGTCTGCTATGAGCAGCGGGGAAAAAATAGAGCAAAACATGTGATAATATTTGCCACATCAGAAGATGAACTGCAAAGTTCAAAACCCTTCATAAATGACCTGCCCCACTATGTAAAACCGTCATGCTCAGGTCCACAGGAGACTGTTTGTTACAAATATTGGCAAGTTGGCTTCAAACAGTAGAAAACCATCATCCAAAGGAAGGTTCCCTCCCCATGAGGCTGAGGCTGCCCTGTGTTTTCTTTGCTCTGTTTAATCGGGGATGATGGGATCTCCCAGGAGGCTGCTCCAAAGGCGTCATCCAGCCCCGCTTGATGCTCAGAGCAAAATCCAAATACCTGCATGGGGTTTGTGTGCAGTTCAACCTCCCCGAGCTCATCCTCACATCCCTCAGGGCTTCTCCTGAGCTTTTAATGGCCAAACTCCTCTTTGTGTCTCCAGAGAGCCCAGGTCATATAGACAAAAACCTCCCAAAATCTCAAGTTGAGTTACGTGCTTGGCCACAATGTACTCAACCTTTCTCTTCTCCGGACGAGCAACAGGCACAGATAGGAAAAGCAAAACCCACTGGTTCCTCTGATCCTAACTCCCAGCCCTATAGCATCTGGACCAGCTTAAAATCCATCAGCCAAAGCGGACAGCTATTCCCTTGGGAGCAAACACTACCTGGTTGGGTCCAGCAATATGTCAAAGAGCAATTCAATCCTGAGCTTGGAAGAAGCCTCAGACAACCGGAGCCTCTTCTTTTCTCCGCAATAACATGGACCCATGAGCTTGAAAACAGCTGCCTGCGCTTGCATGACAGAATGACCCTTCAGTTGGCAGTAGCATGGGGATTGCTGCTAACAACCCTGTCAAAGCGCTCGGCAAAGGCAGCTATCATCGCAGACAGGCTTTTCCAGTTGGGTTCAATAAATCAAAACTGCTGCACGACTCTTTTTTTTTTTACAGCATCTTTCATGCAAACGGCCTCCCAGATGGCCTTGGATAGAAAGAGGAATGCGTGCGGGGAGCAGATGCCTGCGGAGGAAGAGCAGGGATTTGCATGAAGGGATGTGGAAAGAGGATGCTCGAGAGTGGCAGGATGTGGTGAAGACGGGTCTGAACGGGAGATGGGATGGGATGGGATGGGATGGGATGGGATGGGATGGGATGGGATGGGATGGGATGGGATGGGATGGGATGGGA
>JAWLRI010000787.1:1694736-1745200 GCA_034781795.1 Crypturellus tataupa
AAAAGAAAAGAAAAGAAAAGAAAAGAAAAGAAAAGAAAAGAAAAGAAAAGAAAAGAAAAGAAAAGAAAAGAAAAGATCTGTAGCTGTTGTAGAACCTTTCCAGGAAGATCTTAATTCTCCCAAGGACTCGAGAGTTTCTCAGAGCCTGTAGGGTGTTTAAGCTCACTGCCAGGAAGCATCACTTTATGGAAAAAAATGCAATAACCTTGGGAATCCTTGTGCATTTTGCAAATGAAGAATCTGGAGCTGAGTTCCTTTGGTGAGAGCCTAGGAAAGCTGAGGTTCTAATTAAGTCAATTGGGGGACCATCACCTTGTATAATTGCACCATAGGTAAATATAAAAAAATCACATTTCTCTCAAATGGCCACTGAAATGCAGCTGATCCTGGATGGGATAGAGCAGGTTTAATCTGTCACACTGCAGTTACATTGAGGTGAGCAAAAGGAAGAGGTGATTTGAAGGACTCAATTCTCCTTACCCCTCTGTATTCTATGTATAGGGGCATATATGGGATACAATGAAAAGAAAACATGGAAGAAACCAGGGAGACACTATACAATGAAATGAGGCTAGAGATTATAGCTACTCCCTAGCTATAATCCCTAGGTATGGACATTAGGAATAATATTTACACTAACCATAATGTAGACAAGACCCCTTGGATGAAATAAATACTCTCCTCTGTCATTTTTGCTTTCAGCAAAACTATTAAAGAGCACAGAAAGGAGATCAGACCATGAGTACCTGGTATTTTCTGGAGTAAAATAGCTGATTTTCTAGGGTGGGGAAGGCACATGTGAAATATCTCCTCTTAGGTTTTAAAGGAATAACTGATGTGTTGCACATTGTAACTCCAGCAGGAGAAAACATAGTTTGGTGAGGGAATAATGAGAAAAGTAAGAAACTGCCTAATGGAGAAATTGTATTAAAAAGGAAGGAGATCTAACTACTAGTGGAGTTCCTCATGCATCTGTCTTTGGATTGACCTTTTTAAAGGCTTTCAATAATGATTTTGGTCCCCACTGTGGAAGAGAAGTCCTAATGAAGTGTGTTGAAGGAAGGGAGGTGAGAAATGTTCTGGAAATGTAAAAGGAACCAGCTATCTCATAGAAGTCGTCAGAGCTGAGCATAAATAAGATGAAAGGGTACAAAATATACTCATCCTACTCCTGAGGAATTCATACTTGTCATATTAGCATCTGCCTTGCAAACTCTGGGGGAGGATGGACCGCATTTGGGGGAAGAGTTGAAAATCCATGGGTGAAACAGACCCAACCAGGTGTTGTTCCTACCAGGATATGGCACAACCTGGCCAGGCTTTCCGAGTGGGGAGATGGAGCCACTTCTCCTCCATCCACTTGAGACATCCAAGCAGCCCTGTCAATAGGAGCTCACAAAGCTGCGTGCTCAACTGTGGCTTTCCCTGGGCTGCAGTAGCCTTGGTAACTCTCAGGGAAAAAATAACCTAATTTTCTCTTTCATCCATAAGCCGAACCCTTTAATTTGCTTTCAAGTGAATTAAACATAAGCCTCCATTTTTCTAATTCCTTTGTCCTAATTTAAAAGTACTGACATTTATCAAATGAGTTTCATAGATTTCTAGTTCTCAGCTCATTGTTTCGATATTTTTTTAAAATAAATCAGAGATTGATATTTTTATTGCTGATATTTTTATTCCTTCTCTCTTCCATTTCTTAATAACATGATGATGCTGTGTTCATTTCTAAACTTTTTCTAATAACAAGGAGCGCAGCCTGTGTCCAGCTCCATGATCAAGGTCACCATGTGTTATTACTGGACTATATTGTATTGACTCGTTCAATGTAAGAGGAGTTTGAAGGCAAACAAACAGCCACATTCAAATGTCCTCAATGCCCTCTTAGACCTTTTAATGTTCAACCCCCCAAATGACCCTTCATTTGACGGGGTCTGCCTTTCTCCATGACTTAGACACAGGAATTTCGATGCAGTTAAGGTCATCTGAGTGTCCCCAAGATCTTTATACTGCTGGTTTCTATCTGTACCATGGTAGCAGTGCCAGGCGGCCCTTGTAGCTCTGGTCTGGAGGAATTGCCAATGCACTGGGCATATTTGATCCGTATGGAGTTGCATTCCAATATCCCTGCAAGTACCTGTGCACCAACTTGAACTGGTTCATCCCTTGAAAGTATGAGAAGTACCAGGTACTCAGGAATAACCTCGATGCTATGAAAACATCTGCATAGCAGTACCAATGTATCCACCTTTCCAGGAGTAACTGTTATTTGAATAGCTTTCATCGTGCAAAGTGGGTCTGTTGTGCTGTATTATCTGCCTAGCTTTTCCAAGGAAGGAATTTCTCTTTTTTTTGGTGTTTGCACAGTGTCATGGGTATTGAGGTTCTCTTCTCTGAGCTGACATAAGCATGAACATGGCTTAATATATGTACTGGGGTAAAAAATATCCTTCTCTGTGGTGAGGAGACCTCTAGGAAAGTCCATGCATTTATTTTCCACACCTGTTTTCCTTTTGGTAAATCATAGGGTTGCTGGAATGGCCTCAAACCTGATGGACAGTCCTTGGAGACCAAACCCCTCTATTTATCCACACACAAGGAGAGATGGCATTGGAAATATTTCCCACATGGTTTTGCCAGGATTCTCAAAGCATTCTCAGAAGGGCAAGGTGATAAAGTTCACCCACCTCTAGATGACGACCCTTCTCCAGACAGTGCAATTCTTCATACCAGCACCAAGCTGTTTTTTAGTGGTTCATGACAAATCTCCATTTCCCCCCTGAGTTTTGAGTTATATTTTCTTTTACTTTCTTATACTGGTAGTTCTAGCATTCACAAAATTATTTAAGAGCATCTGATATTTCCTCAGTGCCAATAAGTGCACTTTTAGGTCATACCATTTGGGGAAAAACGGTCAGAAGTTCCTAGTGCTGGATTTGAAGATATTAAAATCTAAGGGATTCAATCCACACCAGGTCAAATCCTGAAGCTTGTACTAAAGTGATATTCCCAGTTGCTTGAAGGATTTCCTGTCTTTGAAATTGCCATTATAATAGAGGTTGCTTTAAAGGCCTGATACATACAACACATGGGACAGGTAGGGATATACTACGCAGTCTGCACTGGAGTGTGGGGTTAGTCCTATCTTGAGGACCATAACCTGGTATTCAATGATATCCAGTCTTGTATACAACTTCTTCTATTCTGGAAGACATCACACATGAAGTTCGGCTGCTATATGTAGGTTTGAATTATTGTCAGAAGTGAAAATTAGCTGGGTTAAGGCTTGGGGTAAAGCCAGCTACCTACAAGCCAGGGTTTCAGGTGTTATAGGAAGCAAAGTGGAGAAATAACCTTGAAGGAAAACACAAGCATTGACAGTCCCTTAACCTCCTAAATTCCCATTTCCACTGGCTATCCCATGGGTTCAACAGGTAAGGTAGGGTTAACAGGGTAGCCCAGGACTCCCACTGGCAAATATATGTCCATCTCATTTGGCCAAAGGGATTTTTTCAGTTGTCTTTTGACAGGGGTTGAACTCCAAAAGAAAAAATAAAATAAAAAGTTTATATGCATATATATACATATATATATATGTATGAACTTCTGTCCCACCTTTGCTGTTGGCCAATATTTTCAGCAGAAATTATTTGCAAATATTTAAATAATTAAGAAAACTGTTTTCTTTTGGGAGGTGAAAATACCTTTTAAAAGTAATATTTCAGTCAGTTGCAGCGGTAATTAAGAAATGCAGGGCACTGGAGCTTGTGAAAATTGAGCCTCTTATTTAACTGTCTAAATACAGATTTCATTTTCCTGCTTTTGGCACCTAACCTTGAAAATTTTCTTCTTGCAGATGAAAACAGAACATTATAGAAATTGAGTGTATGCCATTTCTTTTGTGATTAAAAAAAAAAATACAGAGGATGATTTATCATTATTTGCAGATTTTTTATTCCAACCACTTTGAATCAAAATCCCTTAGGAATATCAATTCTGGACCATTCTGGATAGACCAGAAAGAGCTTTTTCCCCTCGATGTCTACAGTTATCCAACCTGTGGCAATTGCACATGTGTTAGCGGAGCTGTTTCCCTCCAGGGTCTCAGTTTGGTTGTGCCAATGTGAGGGCTCTGTGCTTTAATTTCCAGTTGTGATAGGAAGTGAGCCCTGAGGTGATGCCAGCCCTGATATGGAGTTATCCTGGATCCCAACTGTTTGCCCATCCTGGTGCCATCCAACTGCTGAAGATGGGAACCCAACATGCTTGGATCATCTCACACACGTGAGCAACTGTGAGACCATCCCTTTCCAAACCTCTGACCTGTGCCCAGAGTTTCCTGACTTGGGGAATATTTGGCTTGGGTTTCTGGCCAGCCTGACACAAACATGTTTTGCATGAGTCTTTTATGTTTTCTCCACAAATTTCCTCTATGTGCAAGACATTGGCATTGCCCTGGTCCCAACACACACATTGCCTGACTTCTGATGGCCCTTTTCACATCCCACACATGGTCTAACCAAGCTCAAACCATGCGGTTCAATACAGAAACCAGTGCTAGGCTGAGTCCTGCAGGCCGTCCAGCAGCATCTCATCAGATGAATGCAACATGGTGCAATAGGTATGGTTTCCTCATGCCACACTTTGTAAAATATTTTCCAGTATCACCTAGAGTGGCCAGTAGAATCCACTTCTGCTTCAGAAGAAACCCACAGGTAATGAGACAACTGATTTAGAAAAAGGGATGGGAGAGATACTCCAAACTTTGGACTATGGGCAAGACAGTTTGCCTTCAAAGTCTACCTACCTCCATCTCTTTCCCTGCTCAGATCAGCAGTTCCCTGGGGCAGAAAACACCTATTTTCCCAACAGTGTGGCTTAGATCTCCATGGTGGTCTTAAGACTTGTGGAATTTAAGCAAGCAAGTGAGAAGGGGAAGAGTAGTGGTGTTTGCATCTGGATCTGCTCACTCTCCTGCCTTGCATGAGGTGTTGCAGGATTAGCAGTGCCCTCAGGGTAGCTCTGAGGAGCAGAGGAGCGGTCCCTATGGGGCCATCTCTTCCAATACCGCTTGGTATCGTCTTCCCGGTGATCCTGTTGCTCCAGGGTTGAGTGAGGCCGAGAAAACAGTGGGGGCAGTGGATCCACATGTTCCAGGAACCAGGGAAACGCATCAGAAAACTACTTAGAGCATAATGGGGAAAACAGAGAGGCCTGGGCTGCCTCTGGTAAATGTTTTTTCCGAGGAGTGATAGGCTGCCGTGTCAGATATGTCATATTTGTTTCTGCTCCCAAAGGTTGATTTAATGAAGACAAATTCAGCAGGGAGAAGGGAAATGCACACATGGAGAGAAATGCCTCTCCTCAGAAAGGCTGTGAGTGCCGGGGACGGGAAGGGACAGCGGTGTCCTCAGAAGGGTTTCCATGCTGGTTAACTGGACAGGTCAATGGAGATGGGTCTACCAAAGTCATTGCTGAGATGATCTGTGAGGGTCTCTGAGGTTCATTTCATACCAGCTGATCCTCAAGGAAGGTTTGGGGTCTGTAAGGACCCCCCCACTTTTCCTGCAGCTCCCATAACTGTGGGGTCCCTCCTCACTGGGGGAGCTTGGCTGGGCCATCATCATAGCTTCATGATGTCCCAAGGATGCACCCACCCAGACTTGCCATAGGCAATAGAGAGGGCATAGGGCTACAGGGACAGCATGAAAGAGAAGAGAAGAGAAGGAAAGAAAAAACAAAGAAAGAAAGAGAAGGAAAGAAAAAAGAAAGAAAGGTAAAAAGAAGAGAAAGACAGTAAGAAAAAAATAGGGACACAGGAAGATATGGAGGAAGGAAGGGGGAGAGGAAAGGTAAAGGACTGAACAAGCCCAGATTTTTATTTATTATTTCCTTTTCCAAATGTACCCTTTATTTTTTTTTCGAGTTTCACATATATTTATGAGGTCCGTCTTTCCTTGCCCTCTCGTCCAATCAGCTCTTCAAACAGGCCCTGTTACATCTTCTGAAACAACATTTCAGTCTTTAGGAGTGTCCTTCCATACAGCAGCTCTGCCCAGCATGTCCTGCATGATAAAATCTGCCTGTGCGTCCCCAGAGCCAAACCTACCAAATCCCATACCCAGTGAGTTCATTGTAATTGCTATAATCTGCTGCCTATTAAATCTGATAGCTCCGTTATCAGTGTTAATAACAACTAATTAGTGAGGCTGTCGCAAGGAGCGGTTCTGTACGGGAAGGTATTTGTCCTTAGCCTCACATCAATGCTCCGTATTAAATCAGAGGAAGGCACGTGGCTTCAAAGGCACTTTAGGAACTTTTAGAACTCACAGGGGAATGAAAATGCCCTGTCGGCCTCTCCCTGAGGAGCTGGGTTAGCAGATTTGCCAAAATGAATAATTCCTTGGAAAGGAGCCGCACATGGAGAGCATCCCCATAAGGGATAAGCTGATCCCTCCAGGAGGGATCCAAGGAGTGAACAGACATCCCATGCAGTGTGCAAATTTGGGACAGGATCCAGATGTCAGGAGAAAAGCTGGGAATGAAGCTATTTGCCTCTGTGATCAAACCTATAGACACCTCTGTTACAACTCACCTACAGTGTTGTTAGATGACGGCTGGGTTTGTATTTGCTGGGGGTAGATATAGGAGGAATAAGAGACCAAAATATATTTTTATTTTCATATCCCTAGAAGCACCAAGTCCCCTCCATACCATAAAAGATTAGCTGAATGTTGACAAAGATGCCACCGAGAAGGATGCTTTCACCTTTGACAATGAAACATGGACACTTTTCCCATAGATTTTTTTTTCCCAGTGAAAACCCGCTCAGTAGAAAGAAAAAGCCCACATATTTCATCCCTAATGCTATGATTTCCTCCTTGCCCCAGAAGCTCCATAAACCAGAACAACTGATTTGTCAGGAGACAGGACATATTAGAAAGAGCCCATTGCTCACCCCAGACCTTGACATGTGTGTGTGTTTGTAGTGGATTGACTGCGACCTCATTCCAATTTCTCTGTTTGAGCCCCGCGCTCCAAAAGCTGCTGCGGCGGAAGCCGAGATTTAGAAGATGGAAATGTTAACAGCAAAAGGCAACGGCTACAGAAAGGGCTAAAGCCCTTTTGTTGAACAAAAACACGAATTTAAGGTGTGTTTGACATCAGACCTAGGCGGGAGGTAAGAGGAAGAGAGAATCACAACAAGGGTAGGGAAAAGCCAAGGAAGAGGGAACTTGGTGTTGGAAGGATTCGTCAGAGCGGGAGCAGGGCACCTGGATGCCGATGAGATGGGTTTGGATTTCATCCCCTGAGAAACCTTCATGATCAAAGCCCCGAGTCTTTGTAAACATATCTCTTCCGAGGAATCAACACTTCCCATGATACAAAACCAGGCAGAATGCATCAAACTGAAAATATGTTGAGCCTGTAAGAGAAAGAAAGAGGTAGGGTGTAGAGGAAAGGGGATTCCTCCTTTGCCTCCAGTACTATGTGGTTAAGGATGATGACCTTACTTGCTCAGTGAAACTCCTACTTACAAACACCAACAAAGCCCTTAATCGCTTTTGCAGTCAATGAGTGCATCTGCGTCCCAATATTTGATAAATAAATCCAACTCATTGATGTTTCTTCTTTTAGTTAGAGCAGCAGAGATTTTTTGATGTGATGGATGGTCCCTCGATGCCTTTACTAAGGTGGCCTTGCGCTGCTACCAGGTTCAGGAGGTGAATCTGCCGGATGAGTTTGTTTTACTGCGGCTTCCCCGCCTGGGTTTTTGGCATCTGGTTTCACTTGGAAGGCCTGAACCTAAAAGCTTTCTTAATGGACTTTTGGGACCCTGCGAAGGGAAATGGTTTTGTAAAAGGAGTCACAAGGGACAAGCCTGTGGTTCTATGCTTTAATCTTTTTCCTTCTCCTTTTCTCATCACGGGTCACCTACAGCCGGTATTTTCCCTCCCACGTTGGAAGGATGTGGAGGGGGGCAGCGATATCAAATCCGGGAAGGTGAATTTTTGAGTGCACAAAGCACAGACTTAAGTATTAGGGCAAATGCCCTTGGTTTTGCTACTCATCACAAAGTCCTTGGAAATGCCATTTATACCATCCTGCCTCAGTTTCCCCAATTGTAAAATATCAGTAGGATTTGGGCAAGGTGCCTGGGACTGTTGTGTATATTATGCAAGAAAAATTTCACCCTTCCCTCTCTACTCCTTGAGCTGTTACGGATATTTGGATCATCAGATGCCCAAATATTCCTAAAATCCTAGAAAATATCTGGATTCCCACCACCGCAGAGCTTCTGGCTGTAGCGGGGAGACTCTAAAGCACCAGCAACACCAGCAAGAACTTCACGGAGCAGAGAGATCCCTCGAGGATGCCACTTCTTGCTTCACCTTGTCTTTCCTCCCTTCTGCTACATAGAAACTGAATTAAACTCAGCTAAACTAAAAGCTATTATTTGCACAAGCTGGATTTATTTTGACAGATTGGGTCATAGCTGATGCTTGCCGAATGCTTTGCTGGGTTGGAGAGAGTTGTTTGCAGCAAAATTCAGATCCAGGCTTCGAATCTAGTTACATTTCAAAGTTCTCAGATCTTGTCCTGGATTAAGGAGAATTTGGATCTGCCCTTGGCAACTGTCTCTGCAATTTGGAGGATTCAGAGGCAGAAACTGGAAGCAAATTCAAAGCTTTTCTCAAGGGTCTTCAGGGCCTTTGATTGGGAATCAGCTAGTGATTCATTATCCCAAAACAGTGTAATTACAGCCCAGACACAGGATTGAACTGAAACTTCTGAGACTTCTTCCAAGACCTTCTAAGACTATCCAAGTCTTTTACCTGGCTGATCTTTAAGGGGAATGTGTCTAGCAAAACTTTTATTCTTTCTTGAAAACAGACCAAATCAAAACAGAAAAGCCTCTGTTCTTTCAAGGACAAAAAAAAAAATAATAATTAAAAAAATAAATCTTTCACTGAACTCGGTGTTTTGTGAAGTTCTGGCAATGTTTTGTGAATGTTTGCAAAGAAAGCCAATATTTCCCCCACACAAAAAATAAATATGATAGAATTGCTTCGTTCCCTTCAAATCTCTCTTAAAAATGGTATCACTGGAAATATTTTGACAGCCACCTTCTTGATGTGAAGCTGCGTTTTAATGTATTGAGTCACCTTTGAGGAGAAATCTTGCCAGACTCTGCTTTTCTTAAATCCACAATGTCCAGACTTTTTCATCCTGAATAAACTGAGTGATGGATGTCCTATCTGCTTTCATTCACAGTTAGATAGCTCACAGCTTCACACATCATCTTCTCCTTTGGCACTTAACACTTTCTATAGACCCATGTCCAGGTAATTCCTCCTTTTCTGGCTCCCCATTCCATGGCTGGGCCAAATCCTTCTGCATCCTGGAGGATGACTCACCTTGGAGACAACTTTCCAGTTTATTACATGGGAATCTTTCAATTCATTAACCAGGATTTGTTTTGTTTTGTTTTAAGCATGATGGCAGCCTAAATTTTATCCTGTGCTCTCCAATTAGTGTCTCCAATAACCACTCCAATAGAGAGGGAACACATTAATTTTAAAGGCTGACGTTCTCCCACGTCTTCTCTCACAGTTTTTAAAATTAGGTGCTATTACGACTTTTCTCGAGGGAAGCATTTGGGGATATTCTTTGCTTCCAATCACAATTATAATGTATCTCCTTGCATTTCATCTCCCCTCTGGGCTTGAAGGAAAGAGCTCAGACTCAAGCTTCCTACCCCAGAATTTCCTCGACTCTGATAATTTTCCATGTACTCCAGGAAGCTGAACAGCAGCAGAGAGGGATGTCAGCAGCAACTCTGTGCGAATGATGCATTATTTTTCCTCCCTCCAGCCTTGTATCCTATATAGCTCAGCAATTCAACGCTGCAGTTCCTGGACAGCACCCTAGATGCCCGCTCAGACTGAAAAATATAACAGACTATGCAGTTTATAGACTTATTTTTTTCCTCTGAGATGTTAAATTTCTCAGTCAATTGTGAGGACAGCTCCCTTCTGGGATATGGTTTACAATTCCCACATGGTGCAGGCCAGCATTCCCTGTTTTCCAAGAGTCCTGCCTGGAGATGAGTGGAAACAGGCATTCCTCAAGCTTTGGTGCATGAACTAGGTACCCAGTTACCCATGGCCTCACATAGCCACCTAAGAAGTTTGCTGTAGTAAAATTTCTGGGTTGTTTTTGCTTTTTTGACTATGCTAGGAAATGTAAAAAAAGTCTTTGTCTTTTATTCTGTGTTATCTAGCAATAAACGCACCCAAAGTTTCCTAGGAAAGTAAAGTTTCCAACTTTCAGAGCACTATTGGCAGGCAGTATTTTGCCCATTCTCTTGCATCCCAGAGGCTGGTGTTGGGTTCAGGGCTCTCATGTTCACAGGATCCACACCAGGACTGCCCCAAGAGATGATGAGTTCAGGGGTTCCTGCTCTTCAAGAGCCCTGAGAAGCTCCAGATTCAACTGCAGTGAATGTCCAGGACCCCTCTAATGATGGGGGCTCTTGCGTGGTCAACATGGGGTCTTCCATTTCCCTCATCCTATTCCCAGTGCTTCAAGGAGCTTCTCCCATTCCCATCAACCACACCGCCTCCTTGCCTCGAGCTTCTCCTTTCCTTGCTGCATGGGGAGGTTGGAGACATTCTCTATCTACTCTATAAATCCAGTTTTATTCCCAGTGCAGGCTCCATCATCCAATACGGGCTGCTGAAAGAGCAGCACTCAGTGGTGCTGAGGAAGGAGCCCCCATCTAGCCCACCATTCTGTCCATGACACAAAACACATGAGATACCCCTGACCCTCATCCCTTCAGACATCAGGGCCTGGGATTCCCATCTCAATCCATCTCGATACACAGCTGCAAGAGGACGTATGAATGAGTCCCTTGACCCAAAACTGAGACTTCAGCACTCCTCACTGACCCCATATGACTCCCTTCGCTTATTTATCTGGATTTTATGCTGTCTGATCCTCCATCTCCCTCCTTTTTCTTTTCCTGGGGGCAGGATATCAGGATGCAGAGTTGTCTGTATAATGAGAACCCCAAGCCTGATTTCTCAGCTGGTGTGAACGAATGTATATCCACCAGCTCAGCTGGCATCAATATACAAACAGGGTGGGCATTGACCCCCTTTCTTCCTGTTCTCTTACAATTCTTTCTATAAAATATAACATAAAAAGATGCCTTTCTTTTTCTTTTCTTCCCAGGTAGACGTTACAGAGGAGCAATTTCCCCAAAGTGTGCTCCAGGAGCAGCATAAATTACAGCTTGATTCGTTTGCAAGCTTTTTCCATGGCACAGCTGCCCAGAAAGGGTAAGAAATGTCACAGACCGCAGCCTCGATGCAAAGAAATTCTGCCTGTTTAGGCATTCTCTTGCTCCCAAAGATCACTCTTTTGCTGTGCTTCCCCTCTGGGGCTGCTGAAGCAGCTCTGTTTTCTCAAGTGACATTTCTTATATCATTTCTTCTTCCTTTTTTTTTTTTAATATACATAAAAACAGTGTATGCAGAAAGGGAGAGGTGTTGAGCATGGATTCAGTGCTCGGTTGACAGGCCACAGAACAGAGTCCTCCCTCAGGAGAATACAAATGTGTCAGGAAAAAATAAAAAGCGGAGACTGTTTGAATTTAAGTCCTAATAGCCCCAACATGTGTCTGAGTCTTCAAGGCAGATTTACTGGAGTAGGGGGACAGGAATATTTCTCTTTCCACCTTCCCATTACCGCTGCTGACAGCAGCCAGATTCCTCTCTCCTGTGATGGGAGCAGCATTAGCATCATCTTTCCCCAAAAGCTATTTTATTTTGGTCCAGCTCTAGACAACTGTCCCAGTGGTGACAGCCCATGTCAACAGAATAACATAGAGTTCCTGAAGTCAAGACAAGAGGCCGAATGTGGTTCTGTGGAGCTCAGTGCTCCAACCTGTCCTGTGCTGGTATGGAGAGGGCAAAGATGAGAAGTCCAGGGCCAAGAAAACCAAAACCACCTTGTTCCTTTGAAAGCACATCCACAGATATCCTCGGGGAATGAAAATTAGACTGGGGACGGTGCTTGAAGTGTGTGAGCAAGAAAGTGTGAAGATAAAAGCTCATGAGATGTGAACCCCTTCTCTCAGGCAGCATCCCATTGCAAATACCTCCTGTTCTAGAGGAGACACCACTGTTTCTATGAATAATTGTGGAGACCAGCACATATATCCATAGATATTGTCTATAAATCCTGATCCCCCTCCTCCTGTTCTCCTCAACCCCCTTTGGAGGATTTTAGGGTCACTCACCTGCTGTGGATTCTCTGGTGGCCACTCTGAGAGCCCGTGTTTCACCTGTCCCTTCTGAGCTTACGGATTCCTCTTCCACATCTTGCTGCTTCTTTCCCCAGAACTTGGTTATTTCTGAGAACTGTCCCTTGAAATAGGCTGCAACCGATAAAACAGACTTAAGGGTTGATGGGAGAAGGATAGGGGAGCAGCAAGAAGGACAGGCCTGAAAGCAGAGACCTTCCATCCTTTAAGAAAAAGACTGTGAGTTTCTGTCTATGCAAATAGCAGGAAATCTCTAAAAACCCATATTTGCAGTATATATGCAACCAGAACTCAGCCATTTGGGCTGATTCCTTCCAGTAGCTTTGGGACACTCTTTGCTCACCACATCCTTGACCAGGTCACTCTACAGTTTGCAATAGGAAGAACAGACAAATCAACGTGCTGTTGCAAGGATGTTTAAAAGGAGACTTCAAATCCTGGGAGTTCCTGAGCACAAGACAAAAGAAGGAGTTAGCACAAGACACCACGAAGGAGCCAGTTCTGGACATGTTCTCCAGTCATGGGAATACCAGGAATGAGCCAGTCTGTTCTCACTGGCTCATTCCCAGGAAAGGACTGGGAATAGAAGACCAGGATCAGATGAAGTGCTATGGACAGAAGTGCTCTCCTCAGGGAGCAAATGTGAGCAGAGCCATCCTCTCCTCTAACGCTCCTTTGAGATGAAAGCAAGGTGGCAGCTGCAGGGGGTCATGCTCATAAACATGAGCCAAGGGGCCCCGCTCAGTGATGGAAATAATTCTGTTTCACTATTGTTGTTTTGCTAGTAAATTAAAAAAAGGACTTTTTTTTTAAGTTGAGCCCTTCATTTTTTTCAGAAAAGTGAAAAAAAAACTGAACAAAGTCCCTCAGTTGGGGTCAAGCAGAATATTTCTCTTGCCTCCCTAATTCACTGTTTTGCCTCATTTCTAAGTTATTAAAATAAACAGGTCCCCTCTGAAATAAAGTTCGTTTAGAAATGACAAATAGAAGTCAAAAAGTTTTGTTTTGAAATCACCCTGGTGTTTCTGATGTGAAACATGAGACAAGTTAAAATGAAATGTTTTGACATTTCCCTTCCATTATCCCCATGCTTTTATTTTCAGTTGAAATTATTAGCTAAGTCCTGCCCATAATTACAAAAAGCCCAGGGCCCCCAAGCCTCCAGTTTTTATTGGATTAATTGTTGGTGAAAAATAACTTGCCAGACTCCATATATTCGGTCCAAGTCATTCAATGACCTTCAATCGCTTCTCTCTTCCTTTGGAGTAAAGTTGAGCAATTGGTGGTCACAGATCAATCCCCAAATGCAGAAGAGAAGAGTTTGGACTATTTTCCTGATGGGGAAGTGGAGAAAGGAAGGGAGAAGAGGATAGAAACTTCTTTCTTGAGAGAAAGCCCTCTTTGGTTGGTCAGATTTTCCAACATTAAAAAATTGACCATGTCTTGGCCAATTTTCATGTTAAATCAACTGTGATCAATTAAAAGCTCTGGTCACTGTTTGTACTAACGGTCTAGAACCTAAACATCTAAATATTTAGAGCCTCATTTTGCCCTTGGACTACTTTTGCAAGGTTGAAATTACAGCCAATGCCAATGCCAAATATTTCATGTCTCCATGTTCCCCATCCCAACATTGGAAACCACCAGTACAAACCAGACACCTCGAAAAAAAAATCCACCTTCTATTGCCTCAAAAGGGAATTTTTTTCCCTTTCTTCTTCTTTTAGGCAAATGTTGATTATTGGGTGGTCAAAATGGAAGACTCCAAAGCTGTTTGTCATTAGGATGCTGTTGAAATCCAGGTGTTAAAGACCCAAAAACTCGTCTTCTTGCTCGTCTGAAATGATTTCTATCTGGAGAGGAGGTACCCCAGCAAACAGCAGCTGCAAACTGGTTCTAAGAGACAGGATAATATTATTGCACCTGGAGGGTCATACTCCTGAGTGGCATCTCCTGAAAACAGGCAGACGAGGAGCAGCAAACCTTCTTTCCAAGGGTAAATGCAGGACCGTGCTTTCCCAGGCTGTCAATGTGGCACTTTGGATTAGGTCCCAAATTCACTTTAAAAAAAAATAAATCTCTATCTGACCAATTTTCTCATGCTAGCCACGCCACTGGAGAGAGCGTAGATAAATGCTGTGGGACACAATTTGTGAATTCATGTTTTCTGGGGAGGGAACGGCACTTTTGCCCCTCTGTAGGGCCAGATGGATGGAGTTAGCACTGTCTCCCTTCATGAATTCTTCACCACGCAGCAACGGAGAGGCTGTGGGTCTGCAAATACCCCATTGCCACCTCTCCACGCACTGCTGTGACCCCAGAGCTGCCCATGGGATCAACCTCTCCTCCCCTGGCTGCCTCAAACCCTGTTCAGAGGTACCATCTGTCACTCCGAACGGCCCTGCTCCAGCCCATAGCAATTGCATCAAGGCATTTACATCATTAAGGCAGCACTTAGGAGCCTTCAATCAAGGAGTCAGGCAGAGAGGAACAGTGCCCAGGACTGTGTGTAACAGAACCGGAGTTATTGCTTATGGGGATCCTGTCCTCAAAGAAGACCCTGCACTGGCTACGAACCAAAACTTGATGTCACCAATGGATGGTGGAAGAGCTACCATGAATATTTTCTATCTGGTTTACTCTGATCTGCAGAATCAGGTAGAGGCACCTGCCAAGAGGAGCAGTAGGAATCAGGACGCACTGAGGACAGTCCAGCTGCTGTAATGTCCTTTTTATAATGCAACTGCTGTTCAATATCTTATCTGACAGCACGGAGAGGCTGATCAAGAAAAACGATTTGATTTATGTGATAATCCAGCCTGTTGTCCAAAAGGAGAGGGAAGAGTTTGTTTCTTTTGTTTGTTTGTTTCTGTTTTCCATAAAAACAGAGGCGGATGCCTGGAAAACTCATTCCAAGTTCCCAAAGCATAATGGATAATGAACCCTCAGGGGGCTAAAATGTGCAACCCAGTGGGCAGCAGACATCACATTTATCTTCCAAACGTTACTGCTGGCCCCTTAAAACGCATTATCAGAGCAGATCTGTGTTGCTGGAGGACTGAAAATATAAACACTTCAATTAAAATCTTTATCGGTCAGACAATGCCTGAGAATTGAAGTCCTGCTCTGGGCCTGCCCATCTCCCACTGATGACCTCTAAGATATATTACTGAAAAGCTTTGCAAAATAGACTGGGGAAACATATCGCTCTTTTGCTGGTTGGCAGCTAATTGTGGGATGCCGGATTTTTTTTTTTTTTTGTCATTTTGTTTTTTTTTCTCTGTCCCCCAGCATTGAAAATTCATTAGTCACGGGGGCGCGAGGTTAAACGGCACTGCGTGCAAACCACGTTTTATTTTAGGATTGCATAAGCTTCACAGAATTTCTGCCTAATGCTTTTGCGTTCGCTTCTGCCCTCTCCTCCTCCTCTCCATTATTCTTGTCATTCTAACAACTAACAAGCCTGATCTTGTTCACTGGTTGCTGATCCCCACTCCCCCTCTCAGCTCCCGGTTTTCAGCAGTTTTTATTGTCATCCAGCTCAATAGGAAAGATTCAGAAACACAAAGTCCTGTGAGGGATTTGCTTCCCATCAGTCTCGGATGAAGCACAGGTCTTTTTGCCATTGAAATCTCACCAACACTGAGAATCTGTGGGGTCTTGGGCTGATCTTCACACTAATCCTTACATCGCTCTTGCTCTACCCACTCCCAGCGTCTTTTTGGTGCTCAAGTTCATTGGCCGAGGAGTTTGGAAGTTAACAGTAGATTTCTACCAGCTGGGAAAGTGACCTATTATGCTTGTTTAATAGCAGAACATGTGGTCTTGGCTCTGTATTTTTATTCTTGCTCCTTATTCCACAAGTAGCATAATGACGCCGCAATGCCTTTCCTTCCTACTTAAGCTGTAATTACGGTCATTTGGATTCACATCATTTGAAGTCTTTAAGCTCTAAATCTCTAAGGCTTGGAGTCAGTGTTCACGTCCCCAACTGGGCTGGCTGTCCACCCTCCGTTTCTAATCAAGTGAGCAAAATGGGCCCTTCTAGGAATGACTCATTGGCACTGAAGTGGATTTCTAGAAGACATCAGATGGTTTTTGTCTGGTTTCTTCCCACTGGCTTTAAAGGGAGCCCAGGGGACAAGCTCCAACAGAGACATCTCTATCACGAGTATCACGAACCTTTCTTCTTGGCTTTATCATGATCCTTTCTTCTTGGCCAGAGAAATCCCACTGGAGACACCTTGCCCAAGTGGGTGTCTAACAATAGGGTTGATTTGAGCTCCTCTAATGTCTGAATTATGTGGGCATTAAGAACAGACAGGGATAACGGTCTTCTCTAGTAAGGCCACATAAGCTATATACTCACTTAATATAATCAAGAAATATACTGGATATTTAACATTATAAAGAGAGACATGGTGACAATTCCAGGTAGGAAGCCATAAGACATCTCACAAGAAGTGAAATTGGACATGGAAGGAAATGTCAGGGCAACAAAAAGAGATTTTTGTGTCGTATCTGCCATCTGTTCCTTGTTTTTGGCTACTGACTCAGAGCTGCCAAAGGATCTCAGAAAGTTACTGAGTGGCCTCGTACTTGGGGTTCTTTGGAACTTCGGGCCATATTTACAGCTTGCAGATAAGCTGGTGCTAGGCTCCAGAAATGGTGAGTTAAATATTTGCTGAGAAAATAAGGATCGGTGCCTGTGCTCATGCCAACACCAGGCTGCAATTTTGTTAACCCTTCTTTCCACCTCCGATAGAAGAAGCAACAGGATTCCTGTGTCCTGCTCACGCTCAGCAAAAGCTTTTTCAAGTCCAGATGAGCGCTATCTCCTCCTTGATGTGATGGGCACCAGCCAAACATCCCCAACCCAAGGCATAAAATGGACTTAAAGCCCCCTGAATTTTTCAGGAATAATTGTTCAGTCCAAATCAACCCAGGCATGCCCACACTGTGGAAAATCCCCTTCGGAAAACGTTCCTAAGGGAGCAAAAACAGGGAGGCGGATGCATTGGAGACCAGTTAGAGGCCAGCCACGCACTCTATCAAGCTTAAAGGAATGAGCTGTCACACGGATATATTGGGAGAAGTACGTAGGTTAGTAAATTAAAGCTCTGACAGCTCTTGACTCCAATCCAACATGCTAATTGGAAAGACTTCAACTGTTGCCACCCCTGGGGACCTATATCTCAATCACAGGCCTGCCCTCCCCAGCTAAGCCTAAAGAGCTGTTATCGTCTCCAGCTTAATCTTTTCCTGGAAAAGGCTCAGGAGTGTGAGAACGGGAGAAACGATGTTTTCTTTGCTCCTAGAGGGCTTTGCTGGGCATTTCTGTGCCTGAGCAGGAACCCATGCAGAAGGGCCTCATCCTCTGTTGGTGACAAGTCAATGTCCCACCACTATGGAGATGTCACTACCCAAGAACCTACCCCACTATTTGCACATTGGATCATAGATGCTGGTAGAGTTTAGGTGGTAGATGATGGTAGAGTTACTCCTCTTTATGCTGGGAGAGGATCAGTGCTCATTACACGGATGTAATAAACACTGCGATTTCACACTCTTAATTATGGCTGTAACTGATTCCACTATTATTGGTTAAGTACCAATTATGCAGATTTACAACAGCCCGTGGCATTGTATATATTCAGCATCTGATGTCCCAGAATGACTTGGATAGCACTGAATTAACCATCAAAAGGTGGTATCCCAAGACTCTTGCTAGACTGGTAGGAAATAATTGAGTTACCTGAGTGGTACAGGTGGGAAAATGTTGACTTTGACTTTTCTATTTGCATCCAGCTCATCTCTGTTCATAAAACTGTCTTGTTTCCCTTAGAAGATCCTGAAATCTTGGAAACCTTTTGGTGGGGAAACCAAGATAAATCCATGTCCTCTTGCAGCTTCTTTGTCTGCGAGGGGCTGTATTTTCCTCTCCTCTGTGCAAGTAACATGAGAACGTGGCAATGTGTATTTTATATATCATATCATAGCAGGAATGCACAGATGCTGACCTGGGACAGGTGCTGTGGAGTTATTGGACAGATTGTCCTTCCCAAAGGGCAGAATGTGATCACCTCGTCAGAAACCAGCCAAGAAATGTAGATAAATCCTTTACCTCTTCCAAGAAAGCCCCAAGAGTTACAATTACCGCAAGAAATCAGCTCTTCCCCATGACCCAGTAACAGCAGCTGAAAAAAAAAATATATATATATATATATCCCTCTGAACACTTAGTTCAGTCTGATCTCATAAATAGACCTGAGCAATATGAAGTTTTCTTATTATTTGAATTCCAGCTTATTGAAACACTTTTCCTCGGGCTTCTTAGAGAATGAGCACCATTGGTAAATCCTCGTTTATCTAAATATGGGAGAGGGAAAGTTGCTTTTGTTTCCATACAATGGACTGCAGGGACACGTGGACAATGGCACCACAGTGGGACAGAGGGAAGGAGAGTTTTCTGCAGAAATGTTTTTCCAACAATCCATTCAAACGTATTATCGCTAAACAGGCGGGCGACTCAGAAGGGTATTTGATTAATGGGTGAATGGACGGTTTAGGGATCCTATTTCGGGAGAGGGGAGCAAACGGAGCTCCAGAGGAAGTTGGTGGGAGAGGAAAACAATTATCATCTCTGGGAGCGTTCAAAGAGAAGATGCTTTTCTGGGGTGTGCTATCAGGGTTGATACTACTGCCAAAAAGGCATTTAAATGTCACTGCACAGTGCTTACACTTGTGGATTCAGACATTTTGAAAGGGTAGGGAAAATAAAGTAAGTGAAGAAAGCAAAGAGCTCAGTGTTCAGAGTGTTTCAAGCACTAAAATCCCCTGGAAACTATCCAAAGGTGAGAACCTTGATTAAATATGTACTAATAAATCTGATTAAATATACTACTATATATATATGTATAGTAGTATATAATATATGTTAAATATATACTAATAAAACTTAAAGAACAGAGATAATTAAGGAATCCAAATGCCTTACAAGCTTCCCCCAAAGCCTATGCGATACCTCCATTACTCCTGATTTATAAATAATAAAAATTGGTATAAAGATCACTTTTTCAGCCTGCGTTTTTTGGCACAATGTGTTTGTCCTGCCAGGGAAAATGTTCATGGACCAACCTCATCCAGGAATGTGCACCCTTCTGGGACTTAACCCAGGCTGATCTTTCAATGCATATTCACACTTGGAT
The DNA here is from genome assembly GCA_034781795.1 of Crypturellus tataupa. Taxonomy (NCBI): domain Eukaryota; kingdom Metazoa; phylum Chordata; class Aves; order Tinamiformes; family Tinamidae; genus Crypturellus; species Crypturellus tataupa. The sequence goes on from JAWLRI010000787.1 coordinate 1,714,276, forward strand.
TTTAATTACTGTTAAAATTAATGTTGGTTTCTTGTTTTTTTCTTCACACAGATTTGCAGGGAAGACAACAGGAGCATTGAAGCCACTGCTGGGAACTGCATGGGGGAAACGATGTGTCCTTAAAACTCAAGGTGGGGAGCTAAAGGGAAGAAAAGAGCTAATCTGGGAACCAAAGAATGTGAAATTGTGTTAGAAATTCTTCAGTTCTTCAATGAGATACTCTCAGCAGTGACTCCCCTCGTGTTAAGGGGGCTCATACCTTATACCAGAAGGTCCAACGTCCATGAAGGACTCGTGTCTCAATGAATAGAGCTGCTGCTGCCACCACACTCTGCAGATGAGCAGAACCCATATGGACACCCAGCAGTGATAGCAAGTCACCCGTTGCTAACAAACATCTCTTTCTGCTCCGGAGGCACCTGCTCTGCTTGCTTCACTGATCAGCCAGTGAAACACAGAATAATTCTCTCCATTCTTAGATTGAGGTTTGCTGCTTTTGCCTCAGAACAGCAAAAAAGCATTGGGAACCTACAAACTTCCCTCTTCACCCATGTACATCTGATGGATGAATAGAGGATGCAGCCTTTTCCTACCAATCCATTTGATTCCACTACAAAAACGATTGCAAACGCCTTGTTTACTAAGGGTTAAGGACAGTTACTCGGTGGAATGCACAATGTGCATCATGATATCTCCTCAAAGCGGTGCTCCTGGCTCTGAGACCTTATATATCATTTGCTGGATGTGTCCTGCAGCACACAAAGGGTTACTGTGCAGCCACGGAGCCTGTGGGGTGGCAGGGATGTACAAGGAAAGCATTAATCACAATGAAAAATGTGAGGAATGTCACCCTCTATAAAATCAAGCCTTGTTATCATCAGTTTGAATGACCACCATTCTAGGGCAGATGGGGATTTGCTTCCTTCCTTGGGCAGAGAGAAGGGCAAGGATGACACAACAGTGATGATGAACTCGGTTTGTTGGGGATTTGCAAAAGCAAGGACTAGACTCTGCAAGGCAGAGTGAAGGTTGCACCTTGTAGTGCTCTTCCTTGCGCCATCCCTTTCATTCCTGATGAAAGGAAAGGCATCCTTGAGAAACTTCCGAGGCTGTAGAAGATCTTCATAGAGCCTTTTCAACTTTTTTAATCAATCACAGCCCCAAATCTTTCCCCGTTAAATGTCTCAGCTTGTATTCAGCTTGAGTATCTCCTTCTCTGAAGTTATTCAAAACCCACATGGATGTGATCCTGCTTGAGCAGGGCCATTGGGCTAGGTGATCTCCAGAGGTCCCTTCCAACCTCAACTACTCCGTGATTCCGTGATTCTGTATCCAGATGGGCTATTTTCCATTTGGCTTCTGTTTGGATGACTAGTGCGATAGTTAGTGGAGGAGACCAAGGATGGACATCCCCTGAACTCAAAGCTCTCATTGCAACCCTATTTCTCAGTCAATAATTAAGGGATAAAAAGCATTTCCTGGCATGGAAGGACTAGTCTCATCAGTCCTGGCAATCACTCATGCTGTTGTAGTGCTTTGGCTTCTTCCCTCTCCTCACCATCAGATGGCAGAAGGAGCAACGTACTCTCTGGGCTTTAAACCTGAGTGTTGATATCCCTAACACCTACAGAGGACATGGAGAGGTGTTTAATTTGCTGGAGGAAATGTATTTTCACAGCGATGAGTTTCACTCAATTACATAATTTCTGTAAAATATGGATATTACACCTGAGGGTTGAAGCCCAATTCTGTTCCCTGGCTTCTAAGAGGCTAGGCTGGTCTCAGCTCATAAATGAAGAAGCTAAGACACTTTTGCTCCCAGCCCTGGGGTAACACAGAAAGCAGATTATAGCAATAGCAATCACTGGAGGGGCTCACAAACACCAAGCTATAATTTCTGCTGTCTCTGGAGCATAAAAACAGTTATTTTTTAGCCAACATCCCATTAATGAATACCCTCTCCTCTATCCACACCTGCTTTGGAGCAGGGAATAGCAGCACTTCTCCAAATCCCAGGCTCAGCCATAGGGATTCAAGGCAAGATCCAGCTCTTGGGTGCCAGGATGCTGGCAAAAGCACCGCCTCTCCTTGCTGAGGAGGCATCAAAGGAAAGTGTGAAGCAGCAGGATCAAAATGAATAAAATAAGGTGGTTCTTGAGACGTCTTGCTAAGCTGGGGTGCCCTTTGCTGCAGCATGTGCCTAAAATTCATTACTTACTTCAAAAGCCACCTGAATAAATTTATGATGGGAAATCTGGTGAGGTCTATTGATTACAGAGAGCAGTGAATTACTGTAGGTTGGGGCAGTATGATGTGGCACTGTCATGTATGTCATGTATGTTTTCCTCTTCATGCTCTTCTTGCAGCATTTGCACTGACTGCTGCTAGAAGTAGGTTAATAGGTTAAGCAATAAGACAGTTCTTAGAGGTCTATGAGCTTTTACTTTTATTATTATTATTATTCACCCTGGATTTAAGTGAAATTAACCACTTTCGTAACAGCAGGGACTTTTACAACTAGACACGTGAGGGCAGAAATGCAGCATCACGTTCTTCTATGGACCTGGAATGACAAGTCCCAAACTTATATTTAGGGACCTCTACGACTTTTTCTTCCAAAAGTGAAGCTTTTCCAAAATAAAAGCTTCCATAGAAACTACCTATTATTCTTTGATAAACGAGTGTCTCATTTGATATAATGTCTTTGCACTCAACATGCATGTGAAGGAAACAGCAAGGAAATAATCTTCCAGGATTGGGAAGGGTTGAGGGACCAACCCAGTCTCCAACCTCAGAGGTTTGCAAGAGCAGACTGGGTAAGTAAATCTTTCCAGTGAGCAACCTGGCCTGATTTTGAAGTTGGTTCTGCTTTGAGCAGGAGGTTAGACTGGACTCCCTGAGGTTCCTTCCATGAATGAGCCTCTGAACACCAAATGGAGCATGGAAAAAACCTTCAGAGACATCGCTGATCTGACAGTCAAAGCTCCTTGGTGGTGTGAAAGGCAGAGGGACTTTGTGCAGAGAAGTCAAACCAGTCAGGAAAGTTAGTACTTTCCCAGGTGAATCCCATTGCTCTTTTCATCCAAGCCCCAGCTACATCTAGAAGCCGGAGGAACTATATAGCCTTGCAAACCTGATCAGCTTTTGTGCATTTTTTGTGTGGTTTTGTAAACATTTTGGCATTTATTCTTTGCGGATTGCTCATGATATTGGACTCCTTTTGTGAAATTACAGTGCTAAAAAAAAAAGAAGAAGAAGAAAGCAAAATCGACTGTGTGCATTTTCAAATTGTAATGCTTTAAAGCTGCCCGGATCTTACATGTTCGGTGACCCAAATGGCCAAGGGCAGCTTTTACATCTCATTGGGAATCACAATGACTCAGAACTAAGAGAAATTGATGACAAAATTGATTTTAACAGAATTTTCACTTGAAAATAATCCAAACAAGCCTTCTCATTTGCACTTCTCATTTTGCACAGGCATTCATCTCTAGTCTTCCAGTTCCACATACAATTGGTAATTCTAGATGCTCTAAGTCCCAAGTTTGCCTTATATGCCCTTTTTTTCCCTGGACAACATCTCACACAATATCTGTCATTCCCTTTCTTTACTTGACCTATACCTTTTGTACCTTGAGCCTTTGTAGACATTTTTTTCTGTTATTCCTTTATTCCTTCTAAATGTGTTTTCAATAATTTGCTTTTTTTTCTTGGATTAAGGAAAGGAGACATTTTTCAGAAGGCAAAACTTCTCGTTTTAGCATTCTCGGGAATTAACTTTCCCTTTTGGCTTCCTCCAGCAACCCTAGGAGCAGGTGAACCCTCCCTCCTGACACCTCAGTGGCAATTACTCCTTCACTTGAAGGAAATGATTTAGATGTGTCTGAATCTAAAATCCACCTTTGTTCTTTAAATCCAGAGGAGCACGGGTCCAAGATCAGGCCACAGCTTGGCATTTGAAACTACACTGAAATAATTATTAATGCAATATTTCAGGAGCGACTCTTGTTGCTAAGCTCCAGAATTGTGCTAATTTCCTTCCATAACTTTGCAAGACTGTTTTCTTTTTTTCTCTTTTTTTGACCTTAGCTGACATTCTTTTCTGTCTCAGGAGGAATTTCTGCATCGCAGTCAGAGCAGCAGCAAGCAGCGCACGCATAGGGACATTGCAGCAAATCAATCCTCTTTGCTTTTTAAAACAGGGCAGCGGCTTCACTAGGAATCCAGCAGGATGCAAGTGGAAAGAGTCACTTTGCACCAAATTCCCAGCAATGTGTTGACCATCTGAAAGGTCCCACCTTGGCCATGCCTTTGTCACCAAATAGCATCATGCCCTTGAGGAGGTACCTTTGATTGCCTCCCCTCAGCTCGGTGTTAGGAAATCTCAAGACCGTGAACTTTGCTGCAGACCTTGGCAATGTCCAACCAAGCCAAACCAAACCAATCAAGACGAGTCCACTGCTCTTTACTTTTTCATTTCCAACTAGAGGGATCCTGGAGTAGAGAAATCAGGGATGATGCAGAAACCAGGACTTCACATCATGGTCCTCTTTCAATCAAGCAAGAAGCAGCAGCTTGGAGATGCCAGATTTTGGAACTCTACTCCTTCAGGACATATGGGATAAAATTGAGCCCCGTGGGATAAAATTTAGGGCAAGTGGCCCAGTCCAACTTGCATCCATATGGCTAAGTTAACCTCTTTCCCTCAAACTTGGGCAGTTTGTGATCAGAGAAATCATCTCTGGTCTTCACTTGACATATTCTAGTCATGAGTCCCAAGAGACCAGCGTGAGAATAGGACATTTCTAGAGCTTCAAAGGGACCTATTTGGACCTATTTATTTGCTTCAGACAGTCCATCTAAGCCTAAATCTTAGTGGAGGACACAGGAGGTGTCACTTTGCTGCAGCTGAGGATCTGACCCAGAGAAAAATTTGTTTTGTTTGAGGAGAATAGTCCTCCTTGAGCATCTTTACAGGCAAGAGATGGACTCTAAATCCTCCCAAATACCTTCAGCACAAATGTCCTTCAGCCACACAGAAACATTAAAAAAATGCCAGAAAAGTTTCCTGAGTCCAAAATGAATTCAAATAAGCCAAGTGTTGAGCCGCAGTCTCATTAGTCTCGCATTCGCGCCGTGGCTTTGCACTTCCCAACATCTGCTGGTGTCAGGGGAGTCACCTCCCTTCCCGGCTGGACACGAGGAGGAAAACTCGGACACTCGGGCCAGGCTGCTCGGACCAGCACGCTGTGCCCTAATTGCAATCTGCCATCTCCAAGAAACAGACAGATTTGTTTAAATAAAGACAGCCCAGAAGCACCTGTCCCCCGATGAAAATGATTCTGTCTCCAGTGCCAGTGTGAAAGGTGCAATTTGTGTCCGTGACTGAGTTTTATTAAAAGCTCTTCCCCACTCCCTCCTATCATTATCAAAGTCAGGATCCTCATGCTTCTCCTCCAGGCACCTCAGTATTGATTTGGGGTTGGAAAGAGAGCAGTTTTAGGGTATGTATACGAGTATTTAGGTAAAATAATTGCATGAGAGAGTTAAAAACACACTCCCTGGTTTTATTATTACAGACTAAATCTTGCTTGGATTAGTCACTCCACATCTTACCACACCAACAAGTTTTTATTCCATATTCGGGGATTAAATCCCAGGAGAACTTGCCCCTGCATCCTTGCTTTGTGTCCGCACTGCTCCTGGAGATGCCACCAAGTAGTACCCAGGCTGGCTCTGACCCTGCCGCTGCAGAGCCCTTTGCAAAGCCCTCAAGGATGTCCTGTCATTCCATAGGTCCTCGAGGGATGCAGGTCCATGTCCTTGTCCAGCTCATGACCTCTCCATCATGCTCCATGTTGCAATGTGGATCTCGGTGGAGGGGTTATCTGTCCCTCACACCGTTCCCTGTCATCTCACTAAACTTTCCTTGTCCCTCTGTCACATCTTTGGGCTGAACAGAAGTGGTTCCTGGTTGAGATGAGCAAACAGATGCCTCTCACTTCCCCTTCTACAGCATCAGCAACCTAGGGAAAAATCCAGACTCTCATCATTCCCCTCCAAGGAGTATCCGTCACCTCCTACCTGCATACCCCATCCCTACAGGATGATCCCTAGTCCCTCAAAACTGTGTGATCCCGTATTAGATCTTTTCACTTTTTTGCTGAGCATCTTTTTCTTTTGCTGTTTTTCCTGTCTCGATGCCATTTTTTCTCTTCTTCTCTCTGATTTTTTCCTTCCTCAGCCTGTTCCACATCTCACTTTGGCTCATAATTTCTTTTTTTCAAGAGCTATGGCTAGCAATATATCTGCAAAGCAGAACTCTTGAAGAACACCCCAACTTTGCATTGAGGAGAGAACAGAAACTTCTAAATATCTGACCTTGAACTCCAAAAATCATCACACACAACCCAGTTTACTTAGCTTATCAGGAGAGGGGGCACTGGAGGGATCTTGGAGGACTGATCCCATTCCAGATGGGACGTGCGCTTCTCATATCCTCAGATATTCAGCATTTTCCCCTACGCTTTCACTGCTGTCATCTTATTGATCCAGGCTGGAAAAGCTGTAGAGAGGCAAGAGGATGCTGTGGCTATCGGACAGTAATGCAGAATTATAGTTCCTGCAAGGTCTGTCCAGCTTGTGTGCGGATGAAGGGCCAGTGAGCGATGGCAGCCCGAGGACGGGTCCACGCGGGTACCCTGCTGCCTCCACATGTTTCTGATGAGGTCTCTGGCCTCGTGTTTTCTTTTTACCTCCACACGTCACCGTGTGCTCTCCCAGCCAGCACCAAGTGATTGATGTCACCTATAGGTCCAAATGCAAAGTTACCTCCGGGAGAATCCGCACAGGGACCACTGGGCAGCCAGATGCTGGCAATGTGACAGCTTTGGACATTTGGTACATGACAGACTTTAATAATGCCATTGCCCAGCTCTAGCAAATGAGTCCTCGAGGAGCTGCAGTTCTGACCATCAGGGAGGGAGCAGAAGGATAATTAAAAGCGCCAGTGACGGGTAATAAGAAGAATGAAGAAGAATCTCTGCTAAAAATCCCACTGATCTCCCATTCCTTCCATTCAACAGACTCCCTAGTGCCCATGACCATGACTTTCTCCATGAACTTCCTCCACTCCCACTGCTGGAAGCATCAGCACTAATTGGGCAGCATCAGAGCGAGTGCCCAGAACAGGATGTCCCTAAATCCCTGAAAAGATTTAGTAGGTTTCTTCCCTTTTTTTGAACGAAAATGTTCCTGTGAAAGTTCCAGCAGGAAGACTCCCCAGGATGGAGGTTTTATGCCAACAGTGAATACCAAATTCCCCTGAAATGACATTAAATGAGGTGGTCAGCGCTAGAGGACACTCAGTTTTGGGTCAATGTCCTACATAGCGCTTGCATTTACTATGGAGCAACAGGGAAAACTTTGGTGCATCAAAAATACATCTGAATCTCTTAGATTAGATAATATGTGCTGTTATAATGCTTGATCCCACAAATCCTGCGCTCTCCTATGGCTAGCTTTCTCCCTTGTAACATTTGCGAAAATCCTGATTTATTTTCTCCTGCTGTCTTATAGGCAACTCTCATTTCTCTTCTAATGGTGAAAAATATTAGAAAATTGAGTGGAAGGGATTTGCTTTGTGCATTGTTGTTATTTTTATTGCTATCAGAAAAGTGTTCTGACCTCCAGTGCTTCAGCGTTTTATGATCACCCATACTGAAATCTCCCCAGATTTATGTACTGTAAATGGTAAGTGCTTTGGTCTTTAGGTTATGCGCCTAGGATCCAGATGGCCATGCCGTGATGGTCTGTAAAGTTTAAGGGCGTTTGGGGAGCTCGTAAGGAGAACTTCCATGAGGTTGTGCTCAAAATTCTCCCAACAAGCAACTTACATGCACACCTCGTTGCAAGGTTGCACATGGGTGATGCCTTCATCCTTCTATTCTCAAAAATTTCTAATAGAGCCTTGAAGAAATAAGCCCAAGATTATCTACTCGAGCTGATGGAAGGGCAGCTCTTGTGTTTGGTTTTATTTAGCCATTATGTTGGCTAAACAAAACGTTTCCAACATGTATTTCATCCTCCAGTGGCTGAGTCTCAGTAGGAAGGGGAAAGATGGCAGAGGGGATAGGGAGACTGAGCCAGGAATAGCAGGGAGATAAAAACTTCTTGTTTTAAATCCATCTGTAATAGCTAAGACAAATTGCGGAGCTGTCTGGAAAAGCAGGATGGCTATTGATAAAGAGGCAATAAGGGAATTTGCAGAAACTGTGAACAGACACGGCACAAATTAGCCATCCGATTTGGTGATGTGGAGCACGCTAGGAAAACTCACTCACAGATTTTTAAACTGAAAATTGCAGAATTTATAAAATAATGTGGAGCAGCTTGGAAGGGGCAGCTCTGTGCAGTATTAGGCAGGGTCTAATACTGAGGAAAGAGATTTGCTTCCCACTGTCTTTTCCGCGGGGGATGTCTTGGCCAGCTCAGATGGTTTGGAAAGATGCTTGGTGCCTTTTCCTCAGCTGTGGGAGGAGAGATGCTATCAGGGACCCAGGGGTGTCCAGGAGCAGCCCAGCTGAGCTAAGAAATTTTGGTTTTATTCCATCGTTTTATAGGCTAGTGAAAATGAAAAGACGTTAAGAAATTATAATGCAAAAATAAAAATGCAAAAGCAAATGCCAAGAAAATGCAGTCAATGAAAAAGATGAGTATTCTGTCAATTCTAACTGTAACTAATGGAACAAGTATTGAAAGAAATCAGTATTTATATAGTGAATAAAGAAGAGGGGAAAAGCCCAAACCCACAACCATATGCCTGAGTTTATACACAGTAAATCTCAACAAAGACATTTGTAGACTATTTTTAGCTGAAACTATTAGTGGATAAAGAGTTTCTGTTTGGATTTTGTTAAACCCCTTGCAACCCTGCTCTCTGAATGAATTAAAATGTGCATTGCCTAGCCAGGCTGCAACAGAGGGAAACTGGGGTGTGAAATGTGTTAACCAGCTATGGAAGCCCGAAGTGGCAGAGTGATGATTTAAGGGAGCTTAAGCAGAAGAACGTGGATGGAAATACCACAAAGAAAACCCAGCTGAGTTTCAGAGAGGAAATAGGTCTTCACAGGAAGATTTTGCAGGTTTTGGGTAAAAGAGGGGAAATGGAAATTTAGTTCTTTTGGATAGATCCTGCCAGAATACCTGAAACACTGCTGATTTTTCTCCAACTATCAAGCCAGGTCTTCCTTTCCCTCTGCCCAGCTCTCAATTCCTAATCACATTTTAAGCTTTACCTTTCCCAGTGAGGATTCACATATTCCTCATTTACCTCGAGTAAATCCCGTGAACTAAGCTCTGCATTGCGTTGGAGGAGGAATCCTCCTGCTCCGCTCTCCAGACCACAAGGCTATGGGGAAATTTGTTATGAACATTTAGGTGATTCCTCCAAAATGCGTCTAAGTGTCTTTGTCTTGTTGGTGGCTTGCAAGGAATTTGTCTCCATCCAAGCTTGCCAGCCTGGGTAGAGTTGGCCAGTGCTGTTGGTTGAGAGGAGGATTGAGTTGAGTCATTTATCCCATCAAAAGAAATATCTCAGTGAGGTGAATCACAGCTCCAACTCCACCAGCTTCACCGATGACTTCTCCAAGAGTTTCCCCATGGAGACACCCACACCTTTTCCTATTTTATTCCATCGTGTCCTACTTTATGACCTGGACTAGGTTTTCCAGGTAATGAGGCCATGCCATGTGGCCACTGGGATGGTCTGGATCTTCTGTAAGTCCTTTAGGGGTGTCTCATAGCCCAGTGCAACTGAAATGCAACTGAAGTTACAGCCTAGTAATTCCTCTCTAGTCATGTGTTGACTAGGTCTCTTCTGAGGTATAATGGGAACCAGACACCTCATAAGTAGTCACAAGCTGAATCATACAACAGATGTTGGGGTAGATAGATGCTCCTCTTGCAGAATTTTTGCTCTGGAGGCATCAGAATATACTTACGTGCCCTGATCTAGATCCAAGTGTCTGCACTGTTGCTTCTCCACATGGTAACATCCATACTCAGGGTCTTCAAGTCCCAAGAAAACTTTCCAGAAGCTTCCACTGCATCGAGGCCAAAAATCTGGTCTTTGATTCATCCAAGGGGCAGGTCCCTTTAGTGCCCTTTAGCTTCCGCTTAGCATTTGAGAAGACACAGCAGTTTTCAGCAGCTCTCCCTGTCACTCTGGTGATGGAGAACCATGGGGAACACCAAAAGATTAAAAACAGAGACTCCAAGTCAGGGACGTGTTAAAAATGTGTGTGTTCAAGTAAAGGGCTTTTTAATGTTTTAATAACAAATATTACAAGATATTTTTCTCCATGCCCAGAGCCTGCTGAGCCATCACGCTGAGCCTGTATTTATGGCACTGTAAAACACAATGAAGGCAACAGCGCTAGGAATACTAATAGCCTCAAGTTTATTACACTAAGGCTGAGTGCTTCATTTTAATTGCATGGAAACATTTAATTTGTTAGATGAGGTGTCATGTAGTTTTCCTCAGGCACCAGTAACTCATATCCACACCGGGACAATCTAACAATCTAGGGGAGCCTTTAAAATTAAATGGATTTTACTATTTCTTACCTTCCATGAGCATGTGTGTGGTCAGCTCCTTGGGCCCTGCAGAGTTAAAAATATTTCTGTCGCTTTGCTGTAAGATTTGACTTACAAAGCGTCATCTTCACAGCTGTGCAAGGTAGAAAAGGAGTTTGCAGAGCGCTAGGTCATGAGCAAGTAGGTGCAAGGGTTGTGCATCTCGCTGGGTAGTTCAAGGATGCCCGTTGCCCGCGTTGCCCATGCTGCCAGGCTGTGCCCTTTCCCTAATGTGATGAGAAAATGGCATTTTTTGCAGGGAAAGGTGGGAATTTGGAGAACGTTTGACTGATGGGAGGAAGGTACCTCAATAGCCCTCTCTCCCCACTGCTTTTCTGATCATTTGCATCAGTAGCGTTTAAGGAATAAGCAGGAGAAACCCAGCAGAAGAGAAACGTGCTTAGGTTCAACTGTTGTCAGGACGGAATATCCATTCCCTCCTCCAAAAAAAAGTTTTTTTTCTGAAAAAAAATTCCAATTAGAATATAAAAGAAGCTCTTCTTTCCTGATATTATTTCTTTTGCTTCCCAGGATGTCCCAGGCAGTGAAAAGGATGGGGAAAAAGTTAAAAAAAAATAATCAAGGACAGCTGGAGACAAGTTGGGTCTGTCAAAGTGATGACGACGGCTTCGGCTTCCTGGATGGATCACACATGTGCTCCGACAGTGATGATGAACGGGGAATAAATGTGTGAATCTGCAAGGTGCCATTTACATCTCGCATTAGGGGACCTGTACATTTTTTTTCCCCTCGTGCTTGTTTGGGTAGCAAAGTTAGAGAATATAACACAAAAAGAGAGGTGATTTATTATTCTTTTTATTTTTTTTATTATTTTTGTTTTTATTTTTATTTTTGTAACCACCCAGATTAAGACTGGAACAGCTTCACACATAGTGGTAAACCCCCTATTGCCCTGGGTTTTAAAGCGAGATTGGGCAGTGCTCTGGACGATCCCCTATACCTCGGACCCCATTTTATGGGCTCGGTGCTGCCATGGAGCAGGAAAAACAATTCCCCTTGCAAGGAATTACCGGGAGAGAGGTGCAAGGCGGTAATATGCAGAAGAGGAGACACTCTGGTGTCCTTAAAATACACTGCATCTCCTTTAAGGCGGCAATGAGCAAACGCGCGTGACAAGAAGCCATGTGTTAAGGAAAGCCCTGGCCGAGGCTCCCGTTACCTCAAGCACCGTTTGCCCCTCGGGAAGGCGGGAATGGCATTGGGAATTGCACATATCCCTGCACACAGCTGACTGCCCCAGTCATCAGACCCACCGCGGGCTTCCACCTCCCCGAAATGTCAGCACCGGAGCCGTCACCCCCGCTGAACAATTCCCCCTGTCAAACAACAGCGTTTGGGTTTTTTTTCTTTTTTTTTTTTATTATTATTATTCTCTTTTTATAGAAATTTTGTAGGAGGCGTCTGCCAGGAACCCAGTGATGCAAAAGGCAGGGATGGCAAGAAGGTTTTCATTGTATTGCCTCAAAAAAACCAACTCAGAGAGTGGTTTCATTTTCTGAGGACACTTTTCTGTCCTGCTATTAATGCAGCAAGTGCTGGGAAGGGCTTTTTCCCCCTCACTATTTGCTGGAAATTTCAAGCTAGCCTCTTCAGATGTGCCAGGGACCCGTTTTTTGGAGCGTGCGTTTGCTGAAAGTGGTCCCGGGAATGATCCTGTCGAGGCAGCAGGCACAGGAATTGGCTGACCCCAACCAGTATCTGCGAATAATCATGAGGATGGAGTTTCGAATTGATTTTTAAGGCTAAAAGAAGCCCTGTATGTAAATGGCTATTGGATTTCAGTCAGCTGCTCCTATACTGAGAGCAATAGCTCATGTTTAGTTAATGCACGGTTTCTAGGAACTTGCATTCAAATTTGGAAATTATCCCCAGAAACCTCATTTTAAGTTATTTATCCAGCCAGAAACAAAACTTTTATAATATCAGCTCTCCAAACACACTGCTCAGTGCAAGCCTGTGAGTTTCTATTCCCACCTTGTGCCCTATAACAGGCACCATCATCAAAGCACCTCAAAGGCATGAATAAATCCATCGATATCATCAAAGCAGCCCTTGCCAGGGAAGGGCAGGCTCAGCCTACACGTGGAATTGATAACCCAGAGGCATTAAGTGATGTGATCAGGGTCAGCTGGAGATGCTCTGGCTCAAGGAATTCTCCTGGAGGCCAAAGCAGCTCCTTGACCCCAAAGATGTTGCTGCTTTCAGACACTATCGTGCTCATACGCTCCTGGTACATAACACATGAGGTCATCGGTGAATAATTTTGAATAATGGACAACCCTGAGCAAATGACAGGCTGTTCACGGGGAATTCAGGAGCAGGAAGAAGCAAAAAATGGCAGAATTAATTCTCGGAAGTCCACGGCAAGTTTGGTTTCTCTATAAATGGACACAAGGAAATGCTGTTTCCTAATGATGAATTAATGCACATGGACAGCACAGAAAAATCCAACGTTTTCAAAATCACCTGCAGAAAGCTGAGATTTGGTGAGTAATCCCTCCAACCAAATGGGTGGTTATTGCCAGAAGACTGAGCTCAGCATGGATATAACCAGGCTATATGTCTTAGAGACACCATGTCTTGGAAACACTCATGGATCTCGGAATTTTGGTGCATGCAGAATTTGACCCCTTTTGCCCCAATTTGCAATGTAAGTTTTGGTGAGGAATTAACTCCAAATGAGCATTGGGATGTGGCATGTGCCGTGGGGCTAGGAAATGAATTGCACTATGTGCCTAAGTGTTTTCTTCCTTCATCAGGACCTTTTCTGCCTGCCCGAATGAATATTTACAAATCTAACGAAGGGAATCTAATTTTGTAACTCCTGACCGATGGGCCAAACTAATTTGCAGCTGCCCTCTCATGTATTAATTAATTTATAATAGGAGAATAATGTGTTTTCCCATTGCCAAAATAAGTATATTCAGAAGTGTGCGTGGTGCGTGTGTGTAAAGGGGGATTCTTTCTCTCTTTCTATCTTTTTTTATTTTTTTTTAAGGAAAAGACAAAGCTATTTTGTGCCTGATTTGAATTTCAGGCAAACATTTAACAGATCACTTTGCTTTCCCAAATGTACAGTGCAGCCTCTAAGAGCAAGCTAAATTGCTATAAATTAAAGTTAAATGTCAAAAAGCCAAAGATGTGCAGGAATGCAGGAGGCAATCTCTGTGCAATTGGGGTTGTTACCGAGCTGCTTTTATCCACTTTGCTTGCATATTGTTAAGTGCTCTTCCTGGAAAGGGGAACTTGCTTTTTTTAATATTATTTTCTTTTTTTCTTTTTTTTTTTTATTTTTAAATAAGCCCCAACCCCTTGTTGCCCTGAAATACACTGTTATAATTTCTCATTTTCAAATACCATCAGAGAAGTAGTTATGATTGTCCACTTGTTGTGCTTATCGTTTCATATGAGTTTTGCAGCCTGCTCTTAGAAAAATGTCACCCTCTTGATGTACCAGGTATCAACCTGATCAGTAAAAAAGAAATTAAGCTGCCATTCCACCTATGCTGAGTAGTTGGCCTCTGTGGGAGGCAAGTGATGAAATCCCTGCTGCTTCTGACACTTTAAAATAGAAAATATAAGGGGAGATGCAGTGGGCGCTACATGTGACATAAGAGAAAAAATGTCTCAGTAAATTAATCTCAAGCGAAAAATAAATTAGCAATGATTTTTGCTACAGTGAGGCCAGCCCGTTCATGACATCCCCACCTATAGCAGGATCTCCATGCCCTGTCCCAAGGAGTCTTGGCATCATCCAGCATGAAGGACATGAACCAGAGCACATGGAGGTGCCCAAGGAGTTGGGTGCAGATTGAGCAGGGACCAGAGCTCCAATGCAAGATTCTCTTGCCAAGACCAACCCTAGGTAGGTGATGCCTTGTGATGAGGAGTGCTTGAGCCCAGCTCTTTGGTCAATAATTCGCTCCAGTGAAGATCCAGTGGGATACAGGGACCGGAAGGAGGAGGCTCTCATGACATCTGTGTGGTCTAAATCCATCTCCATGCCCTGCAGACGCCTGAATCTAGTCCTAGATAATTTAGAAGGTTCCTATGACCTCAAGGATACAAAGAAAAGGTCCTTCTGACCTCAAAAGACACAAAGCAGCACCCACAGTTCCTACATAAATCCCATAATAGATGAAGACTAAGGGATGTGAAGAAGTGCCCAGGTTATGGAACAGGTTCGTTTGTCTTTATGAGTCCTGGTTTTAGCCAATATCTCACATTTCCTCACCTGCAGGGTGATGAAGGCTGCAGATTTCTGCATTCCTCCCTGTTCGTACACCAAAAAGGAGCAGAATCACCTGTGTTAGACAACAAGGGACATGTAGAAAGTAAAAGCTTCTTGCCAGGATCTCTGGTTGAGACAGTAGAGGTAGGAGGATGCCCTTCCAACCAGAATCCTCAATGTGTGCACAAATCAGTCCAATTTGATGGACCCTTTTACATAAATTTTCTGTGAAGGATGTGATTATTTTACAGGCTGATTTCCCAGCTGGATGGGAATGAGCCCCTTATGTAATCGGGGGATCTGTCTGTCTATCTCAGACCCCCTTCCCACATTTCGAACTCATTGACAAATTTCAAGGTCTTTGGATCAATAACCTTAAGTTTCTACAAGTTTTATGAGAGAAAAAGTAAAAAAAAAGAAAGAAGGAATTTTTTTAAAAAATAAATTTGGCTAGAGAGAGAGATATGAAACAATTCTCCTAGTGAGAAAAAAGTGTTTCAGAAAAATGCATGGTCACACAGTGAGATTGCAGAGAGGTTATGTTTAGGAAAATTAGCTTCATAAAATCCGCTTCACATGGAACTATTGGTTTGATGATTCAGTGTTATAGGTAAAAATTCCAGGCTAAGGAAATACATTAGTAATGTTTGTATAGCAAACAATACCTTATTTATGTACTTATTCATTTCTGTAGCAGGATAAATGCACTTATTTTAGTTCAATAAAATTCAAATGCAAAGGTGGAGTCCTTTAACACCCCTGGGGTCCTTTAACACCCATCCAGACCCCACTGACACAGGTGTCACATCAGCTTTCCCAGTCCAGATGGCAAACCAGTTTCCCGTAACCCTTCTTCTACATTTCTGGAGCACTCTCCCTCTTTGCTGTTTTTTTCTTTGATAAGGAGAACTTTGGGCCTTGATTCCTGTTTCCCTTTGCCTTGCAGTATTGTATCCATCAAGGAATCGGAGCAGAATGCCAAAAAACTCTGCAATCAGAATGGGTTTTTCTCTAGTTATATGAAATTTGCTTTCTGTAGACACTGGGGAAACTCTGTCTCTCATGTGGACCTCTCCTTCCCATCCCCATAAGTGTAGTTAGACCAACAATGGACTTGGTGCCTTTTTGGTCATCCCAAAGCACCTAGAAGACAGGTTTTTAAGCTGTGTGATCTGTCCTTGCGAGCAAAAGGTTGGTTCAGTGCACACTGTAAATTCAGGTTATACCTAAAGTTCAGGCAATCGCTCTGAATTCTTCATTTCTATCTGCAGAGCTTTCACAACCTACGAGTGCAATCTTATCCAGCTAGATATTGCTGTCAGCTCAGAAGTCTGAAAGCTGGGAATATATTGCTGGTGTATGGAACCTTGGTCTTATTCCTAGAGTTTTGATTCTAATCTCCTTAGGGCTCAGTGAACATTTTGTCAGTGTTTTCAGATGGAACAGAGTGATACCATAAATTCATTGTTCCCTAAATTTAGTTGTGGATGAACTACAGGGGAAAAGGATCCTTTTGGAGATAGTGTGAGAAGATCCCAGGCTCCATGGAAAAGGGAGAGGAAACTGGAACACACTGATTATGTTTGCAGTGATATATTTAATTGAACATAATGCCACCCTCAGGCCATTTATTTTGTATCCTAGAGCCTGCCCACCAGCAGCTTTGCATCTTGAGTCCCTCCCCATGGTTTGCCTCTGGCCCATCCACATCAACAACTGTGGTAGGAAACTGGTCTTAGATAACCATCAAGTCCATGAACACACTCATTGGGATATCTCTCTTATCACATACTCGTCAAAGCCAATGAATTCTCCAAAACCTCTGATTTTGCCTTCTTTTGGGCTTCCATGTTCTGTACCAACTTATTCCACTTTGAAGATGGTAATGTCGTGGCCTGAGAGCTCATCTTCCTCTCCTGGGGTAACCAACAGCCAGTCATTCCACATGGTTCCTATCTCTCCTGCTCTTCTTGTGGTCTTTGATCTCTTCAAATTTGGAATTGGAGGTGCTGGGCATCCTTTTGCAATCTCACACATTCACAAAAAGCCCCACATAACTTCAGGAAGAAGCAGATGCTCCTTCTGTGTTTCTTGCACACTCCTTGGAAATGTTGAGCATCCTTGCCCTCACCAAAAAATAAAACCTTTACAAAAACCACCATCAAAATAAATCATTTCCCTTGCCATGATCTGTGTCCTTCTCCCATGCCTCAGTTCCTTCCAAGTACATTTATTCATAGCTCAGAACCTGCACTAGGTCCACCTTGAAGTTATTTATATTAATACCTTCTCCAGGGTCTGTATTTTTGCTTCAGGAAGAGATGTAGGAGGAATCATGGATTTTTTTCCTCCTAGGGCACATGCCCTGGGTACCTGTGTCTGTCCCGGGATATCGTGTTCCCCAGGCAGCAGCAGGCAAGATCTCTGGATCCTCAGAGCCCTCAGACTCCCTGTGCAACTGCTAAACTGATAAAAATAAATAATAAATAGCAAAAGAAGACCATGATCCTGCTAACTCTCTGAACAACTGATCTTAGAGACATTCCTGCCACGGTTATTCATGATGGTTATTTTCTCCTTCTGACCTGACAGAGCCTTGTGCTGCTTTCGGCTTCTTGAGGCTTGCCTGCTTTCCACTATAGTGTTTTTATTTTTCACTTTTAACTAGTTCATCCAGAAACCAAAATAAATATAGCACCCTCTTTATATACACATACATACATTTATATATATATTTATATGTAAGTTGCACTTCATAAAATTCCTGGAGAAGCCGCCGGCAGGATTGATTGAAACAGGCAATTTCGGAGCAAGCTGCAAAGTTCTTCCCTGAATCAGTGAGTCATGATGCCCTATAAAACACACACTAAAATGTCATAATGACCTACCACTATTATTTCTTCTTTAAATCACTGCGAGAGGGAGTTTGCGGAGTGCGGGAAGGAGGAATCTAGCTGACTGCAGCAGATCTGGAGGGTCCCTGTGCAGCCCATGCAGGTAGGGAACCCTCAACGTGGTCAACGCTGCAGTAATGTGGAGACAGGGCATGTGGTCTTGGGGCCATTGATCCCTAGGTCACTTATTTGCTCTCCTAAAGATAGAATAGGTTGGACGTTTTGCAGCATTAGAATTTCTACCCATAGTTTATTTAGGTATGAAAGAAGTTGTGAATGAAATAAACATTAACTTCCATGCACAACACACAAAACACACTAATATATTTTCCCCCACTTGATAATTTTTCTCACTCTTCTCAATGATTATATGAAGTCTACAAGGATGTGATTTTTTTATTTCATTTTTACAATGACTTTTTCTACTTCCCGATCTCCTGCATAGCCATAGTTCAGTCATTTCCCATTCACTCCTTTTTTTCTTCTTTAAATGAATATTCATGAATTCATGGCATCAAATGGAAGAAATCATGTAAGCCTAGGGAAAAAAAGAGATTTCTGGTTGGATGGGTTATCTGTTTCTGGAAAAGAAATGACCAGCAATATTTTCCCCTCAACAACATGTTTTGCTTGAAAAGATCTTTCCTCTTCATGAAACATTTCATCATCAGTGTTTCTGCGAGTTCTAGAGTTTTGCTTCAAATGAATCCTGAAGCTCAACTGAATTTTGAACAAATAATCTTAACTTTTTTTTTCTTACTGAGAATTCCATGGAAATGGGATAACCACCAAACAATGGGACAATAATCCAACTTGTGTTTTCCATGGAATACAGTCTTGCAAGCCCCTTCCTTCTTCTTACCCCTGCTTTGAAGGATACAAGTATTAACACGAACTGAAGATTTTACGTTGACTTGGAGAAATTTCACCTTGTTTTTAACCACAGTCTGAGCTAAAACTGAGGGGCATACTTAAAATAATACTTTTAAGCTGAGTGCATGAAACAGAAAATAGAAAGTGCACAGAGAGATAATTGCAAAAAAATAAAAAATAAAGATAATAGCTGTTGCAAAGTAGCTTTCCATTGGCCTGGTCCCTCATTGCCCTGTATCTTGATGCAAATGCTTCTATCTACAGATGGGAAGTCCATGGTTTTCTAGCCCTGACTGGGTGCATGAGACTTGTAGGGTAGCATAAGCGCCAGGGAAAACACTACTTTGTGGACATCCCCCAGTGCTTCATATAAAGCAGTGCTGCAAGAAGTACACCCTGCTCAAGCAGCGAGATGGAAACGATATACTCAATTATTTGGACTTGGGACCAAATATTGCTCCTTGCTCCTAATTTATAAAGCATACAGACATACCCTAATGGATAATTTCAAATTCGGGCAAAAATTTACCCACTTGCAGGAACAAAGGCTTTCCTGTCCATCAGAGGAGCTCAAGGATTGTGCACTCACAGGGTTAGAATCACATTTTGACTGAACGGGGCCTGGCATCTATTTCAGGCTGCAACAAATTGCTCCCTTGCAGTGCTGATCGCCTTGCCCTGACTGGAGAAAGAGCCTTTTTGAGTGGTTTAGTCTTCACTACAGGTTTTTGGAGGATTGATGCAAGAACATGTGCATGGAAGTGTGAGGAAGACCCTACTGGGTCATACCAAGGGCCCAGAAACCTGCCTGCAACAGTGGCCTTAAAGCAGATGCCAAGGGAAGAGCCTAAGGACAAGGGGGATATTTGCACCTTCCAACCTCCAGGCATCCAAGGCTAAAGGACTTTGTGGCTAGACCTGTTTTCTATGAACCTTCAAGGTGATGCTGCTCCATGCTCCTCTTGAATGAATGCAAATATTTAACATCAAAGCACCCTGTAGCATGGAGTTCTGCAGCTCCTCTACCTGTTGCATAAAGAAAACCCTCTCCTTATGTTAATTTTTCTTTTTTCTGAACTAGTCTGTCACTAGTTTCCCTCATTGGCTTCTAGTACTTGTAGTGGAAAAGACCATAAGCAATCCCATCCATGGTTTCCATAGCACTTTTAGGTATATATTGACTTCCAGCCCTTCGTATCTCTCTCTTTCCCGGCATGAATCCCTCCACAAGCTTCTTATTTCCCCACTGAATTGGACAAAACAAATGTAGGTTTCATGCCATTAACTTGAATGATCATCTGACCACCCAGATAAGGTGTTAATGCAAGAATAAGGAAAAAAAATTGCATTTCTGGATTATCTTGTGGTGCTTTGCTGATGCACACAATTTTATTGACTTTTACTAGATCAATTTTTGATGTCTGTGTATTTTTTTTTAAGCAGACGCCAGCAAATTTAGTTGGGATTGACAACCTAGATGTGTAGAAAGATACAGCAACATAAATGTCATTGAAATAAGACACCAAGGACACGAAGGAAGATGAAAGCCTTGTGATATGGAAGATGAATTACATCCACACATTTTTTTTCCTACTTCATTTCTTCTTTCCCGATCCAGATATACACATTTCAGGATTAAGGAGTGTGAGGAATTGGGCTGAAGTCGATGGAGGTATTCCTGATGCTTAAATACATTTGAGGGTCTTTGTAGGACTGATGACTCAATTAGCAAAAGCAACTGAGGAATTCAAGTATATTTAAAAAATCACTTTCAACTCTTACTCCTCTCCTCCACCCAAATATGGAGTTTTGCAATTTCGTTTATCTTTTTTTTTTAATTAAAGTTTGATTTTGTTGCCATTTTGCATTGTTGAATATCCTGAATTTCCCTCAAGGTGATAGAAAAGCTATTTCCCAAGGAAAGATAGAAAATATATATATATATTGCTGGATTTTTTTTTCCTGGATGAACATATACTTAATAAACAAAGAAGATTTATTTCTGGGCATGTCTGTATTATTTCTGTTGAGCATCTGGGCTCCCCAGTACAAGACGGACATGGAACTATTGGAAAGAGCCCAGCGTAAGGCTAGGAAGATGATTAGGGAATTGGAGCATCTCTCACGATCATGACCTGGACTTATTTCACCTAAAGAAAAGAAGGTTGAGAGAGATCTTATCAATATGTATAAACATCTTACCAAAGGGCATCAAGATGATTGTGTCAGACTCTTCAGTGACAACCAGCAACAGGACGAGAGGCAATAGCCATAAAGTGAAACATAGGAAATTTCACCTGATTTTGAGGAAAAATTTGACTTTGGGGGTGACAGAGCACTGGAATGGGTTGACCAGAGATGATGCGGAGTCTCCTTCTTTGGAGATATCTCTGCTCTTCAAATCCAATAGGTTCTTCAAGCCTCTTCTCCACTGGTCGAAATGGCAACTGTAAATGTGAACCAGGGGTAAGTTGGTGTCTCAGGTCTTTTAATTACGTTAACAGGTAGTTCTGGGAGCAGAGACACTATGAAGCCTGAGTAGATTCTCTGGTGTCTAATAATGTTTTGAAGTTCATCCTTCAATTTTTGGGGGATAATAAAGTCTTTCTACTGCCCAGTCATTTGTTTGCATGAAGTCTAGGGATACAGACCCCAATTTCACAGTTAGTGGATCACATGGATCCATGACAGGCCGGTCTATATAACCTGTTCCTCTGCAAAGGTAAATTTATGCTTTCTGGAAAAAAAAAAAAAAGAGCCAGTAACCAGCAAAGAGTTAAGATGAAAGTCCTTCCAGAAGTGGTTTAGTGCACACAGGCAAAGCAATTGGGAAGTGGGCACATTATTGCCACTCAATGAGTGACCCGTAACGTCGCGATGACACATCACTATTGTTCCCTCTCAGAATATTTCCTTTGGGAGCAAAATGAGTGAGAAACGAGTTCCCAAATGATTGCTATCAGGAAAAAAAAATAAGGGAGGGGAGATAAAAGGGGGGGGGAAAAGAAAGGCTACATAGGCTAAGAACAAATTACTCTGCAATTCAGAGAGTGATTTCATGGACATGCTGCAGGGATAATGTATTCTGAGTGGCTAGAATTTCATTTAATTCCACTTCATTGTTGAGCATCTTTTCCAGTAGTTTTATGACTGAACACTGTGTGCCCATTTTCCCTGTTCTTAATCTGGCTGTTTGACAGTCACTCTGGATACACAGTGTTCATGTTTATTTGCACAACGCCTCTTTACGGTATATGTCCTGAGAGAGAAGCAAAATATTCACAAATGAAGCCTAATTTCTACAGGCTGGTGACGCAGAACTCAAGGTCTTGGCCTCTACCAAACAACCAGGTAGCAGAGCCTGTCAGTCACTCACTGATCAATCATTCCATTGATCAATCTCGTTTTCTATCCTATAGAAATCCCTAAAATTCTCTCCAATAACTGATTAATATACCATTATACCATGACTGGGAAGCCCTGTAAGCTCTGCATAATTGAGTACAGAATTGGGAACCAATTCTGGGACGGCCCCATCTCTCAGTTTTCTGTAGTTCCTTCAAGAAGCCAAATGAAACTTCAAGTGTTGAGATTAATAATGAGATCTGAGGCTTATTTGAACCCCCAAAATGACAATTAAATTCTGGCACTGCAACTAAATGACCAGAGTGATGCTGCCAAGGACTTTTCACTGAACCCTCCTCCTTGGCAACTCTTTCCAAAACAGTGAAGCAAATGAAAGGAAAGAGCAATTTCTTCTTCTTCCACCCACACAAAGTTCAGACCTCTTTTTTTGGAAGAGAAAGACAGAAAAATGAGGATTGTGGCTGAAACTTTCTTCCTGACAGGCATGTTCTAAATACATGATTTCTGAGATCAAGAAACTCAACTGGAAGAGGGAGGTTATATCAAAAAAAAGCATTTTGCAGGGTGCTAAAAGTGATACCAATCTCCTCAGTTTGGACCAAGAAGTTTATGCAAAGCTAGTAGAGGCAGCAAAACTCTTTTTTTGTGTTTGTTTTTTGTGTTTTCTTTGTGTTTTGGAGCACAAGCTTTCCAAAAGACAGGATGAAAGACTCTGAGCTAGTGTCTGTACAGCAAAACTTGTGTAAATTACTGCACCAGGTGTATTTATCATGCGGTTTCAGTATCTTCATAGCAAAAAATGTTTTGTAAAGATATATTTTGCCTCTTCGAGTGTGTCAGTACCCCCATCCTTCTGCTTGGTATTCAAAGACCACCATGTACTTTTAGTGATTAGTTTTTAATTAGATCCAACTTTCTTTATACTTTTCTGAGGCAGTTATAACTGACTAACTCTGGCCAACGTGCCACTGTCAGAACCATAAAATTATTCCACTTTGGTACATTTTGTTTTTTCTCTTCTCTTCCAGCTGCGACCAGGTCAACCCGACTTGCTTGGCAGTAAGTCTGTGGTGTCAAAATTGTCCCATGTCACTTTCACTGATGATTTGTTCTGTCCTTGGAAGGTCTTTTTATTGCAGAGGACAAGAGTCCCTCTTGGAATGTGTTAATTCCAATTCAAGCTCTAATAATCCATCTTCAGGCATGAAATTAAGCCCATTCCTTCAACTGTGAGCTCTTTTTAAGCAAAGAAGTCTGTAGGAAAATGGTGTCTTCATAGGTAGAAGAACTCACTGTCCCACCATGGACAGATAAACCCATTGGCATGAACGTGGATGCTTCTCCCAGGGTTTTTTTGTGCAGATACATCTGCCTTTATCCTTGTCTTGCTTTATCATTAGTGCTAGCTCTGTTTCAAGGACAGATTTATCACTCTCTCCATATCCAATATCCACCACAATGGAGCTTCAACGGAAGTCACCCTTCCATATGGAACCACTATTTGCCAATCAAGAAAAAGGACAACACAGCCTGAAAAATCCCATCTTGGCCCAGAAATGAAGGCAACAATTAGAAATAAATAGACAACGGAAGAAAAAAACAGAACTAGAAAGATGGTAATTAGCAAAAAATAGAAGCTATGAAATTCAGATAGTTGGTGAAGAAAGCTAAAGGCAATAGGGAAATCCCGGGTTAAAGGACTGTAGGGCATATTATAAAACAAGAGGGATTGCAGCAACGATATTTAGCTCATTGCTACTTGAGGAGAATAAAATAGCAACAATTTTTCAGAAAATGGTTAGATATTCTCCTTTTCTCAAGCTGTTCTCACCTTCCTTTGCCATTTTTGAAAGGAAAATTAGAGATTTATTTGTATTTCATGAAGATGAATAGTAATAATCAAGGAAGGTATAAAGCATCAACTAGAAAAGCATTTTTTTAAAGTTGTCATGTCATTGTAATTCACCCAAGAGAACTTAAAGTGTTGACTGAGGAGATATATGAGGTAGTGAGGGTGATTATATGTCTTGGAATTACCAGGAGATACAAGCATGCCTCAAAAAGCCAAGGAGGTGAATCAGCCAACGTATTCAAAATTAGCAAATGCTGAAAAAGGATTTAATTTCAAGTTAAAATGTAATAAATCACTCAGATTTACTTCTAAGGCTATAATTAATCCTAGTAATTCACCACATCATTATCTTTTGGAGCTCATTGTCTTCGGGAGGATGGAAATATAAATGGGTTGGGGGAAAAAAAAGGAACAAATAAACCAGGTCCATTAGAAGCCATTAAATGTGGTGGCCCAAACAAAACCTCCAGGTTATAAATCCTTAAAAAATAATTACCAAAAACAAGGTTAACCCATTTTGAATGCATTTTTCTCAAGCCCATGCTGGAGATCCCTTGTCCTGAGTCACAACCAGTCTTCTTGGGTCTTTACAGAGGTGTTCAGGACTGGAAAAAGGAGTCCTACCAAACCCGATGTCACTGTCACCGCATGAATTAGGCTGAGTAGGGGCATGACACAGATGGGAGAGCCTTGGCTTTCCCAAGACATCCCCCTGATTAACACCCAGGCGGCGTGCAAGACCAGCAGCAGCTGCGTAACCTACTTTCAGCGAGATGAAAGGCTGGTTATTCAGCAGATCGCAGCAACCGGCTGTCAACTGGGAGCCATCCGGAAGGCAAGAGTTTCCACAGAGCTCTGCACAACTGTGCGATAAGCCCTGCACTATTTAACTCAAGCTCTTGCTCAAAGTAAACACAATATCAGCCCTGACAGTGATAGGGAGAATGTTAAAACGCCCCCATTGCAAAGTTACCCGTGGAGATTTAAGGAATGCAGGCAATGTTTCAGGATAAGGTTAAGGGGTCTCGGAAAGCAAGGAACTGCCACCGTGGCCTGGTAGCACAAGGATTCAACAGAAGTCATAAGGGAAGCAGCAAGGGAGATGTAATTAGAAGAGCAGAAATGTTTTCCATTTCTGTGCAAAACATCTAAGAGACTGGGCTATGTAGACGAGCTGATTCTCCGCCGTCACCTCTTTAAAAAGGGGTCACAGAGGTGCATGAAAAAATAACCATAAGAAAAATTACTCGGGAGCTGGAGAGAGTACCTGGCACTAAGACTTTCTGCAATCCAATCTGCTTTGTTTATCAAAAAAAAAAAAGGAGAAAGATTGAGAGGTGACTGATTTGATTAAGGTGTGTAAGTACTTTCATAGGGAGAAAATTGTGGTTAGCAAAGCAATCTTTAGTCTTGTGGAGAAAGGTGTATTTATGACTGGAAATGGAATCCTGGCATATTCAAATAGGAAAAATTTTTAACGGAAAGCGATGGACCATTTGAACAAACTGCCCAAGAAAGCTCTGCATGTTTCTACTGTCGAATGCTTTCAAATCAAGGCTAACTCTTCCTCAAAGGGGAAGTGGCATTTAACTAAGCTCTCAGCAGATTGCTAACCGATAAAATTCAACAACAAATACGAGTTTTATTAAGTGATCTTTGATATATTCTGGCCTTGGAGTTGCCACATCCCCAGCTCAATGTTCCAGGGTTTAGCTGTGTCCTCATCTGATTTTCAGCTGTCCTGATGATACCCCAATATCATCCCCTGGGGTATCAGCCCTGATATCCCAACAGGGCCATATGCACGTTAAAATCCGCTTGTGGACATAGTACGAGCCCTGGCAATGACCAACTCTGTGTCAAATCTCACTCTCTGAGCTTCCTTCTACTACCATTTCTTCACCCTTTCTTTTAGGTTTTTCAGTGGTTCACAAGGGACCACTGTAAAACTCAAAATCACACGTAGCATAACAGATTGCCCAATCCGATGTCCTTCATCAACCCTATGATTTAGTATGGCCCCTGCAAGTATTTTCACTAGATTAAATGACTTCTTTGCTGGAAGTGCGATGAGCTGGTACGTTTCAGGACATATATTCTGAGCCTATGCGCGAGTATAACATCCACCACGATCTAGCTGTGGCTTCGAAGAGCTGCTGCGATGCAAACAAGAATGAATATATGAAGGTCATAAAAAGGAAACGCTGAAGTGGAAAACGCTTCCTGGACAGATGACGGCGTTTTGAGGATACCTCCAAGCAAGTGGCAATAAAAGGAAAGATGTTGCGCATCTCTCTGCATTCTGGGGAGGACTTGCAGAGCATCCTGCCTTGCATAACGCTGCAGCCGGGGCAAGCACTTCCCTCCCGGCTCCTTGATGAGCTCTTGGCACTTTGCCTTGTACCAGGCTCCAATTGCATCGTTGATCTCCAGTTCCTTCGGAAAATGTGCAGGAGCCCTCCGGGGAGCATCACCCCAAGCAAATGCTGAGGAGACTTAATTGCAATTCCAATGGATAGCGGAGCTGCCAGCTGGGACTCGGTGCACGATATGAGAGTCATCTCAGTGAAGCAGAAAATAGTAATATGTTGAGCCATCGCATGGCCTGCTCTAAAGACAGAGCGCTACCAGGGATTTCTAGGCTGGCTGTATGCATCCCCTCATTTCCTAATTAATATTTTTTCCCCCAGCCCTTTCAGCAATAAATAAATAAAGAAACATTCCCACTCCTGTGATAATAGCTGGTGTATCTATTTAGCCCTCAGCCCTTCGCTGATATTCCCAAGTCTCAGGCTGGCACTGGTGACCGTGAGTTGAATTAAAAAGGTGTAGCAGGGAATTTAAAATCAATGGGCCAGATCATTATCTGGTGCAAGTCGGTGTAGACCAATGGAAGCCAATAGAGCTACAATTATTCAGATTAATCAGGAATATCTGGCTGTATGCATAGGAAACCCTGCCGAATCCATCCTTACTCGCCCCTCCGAGCTCTTGCTATTTGCTATCTGCTGCAGAAAGAGAGGTTAATTATCATCATGTGGAAGCACTGGAGTGAAATTAACTGAAAGAGGATTTAGGAGGTATGGCAGGAAGCTTTGCCTTGCTGTGAGCTCTATTAGTGCATAGGATATTTCTACAAAAAAAAAAGAAAAAGAAAAAGAAGAAGAAGCAAGGGGCATCTCATTGCACATAGCACTGAAATTTAGGGTTCTTGAAGCACTAGGAAAGATGCTATAAGAAGCAGCACCCCTCTATCCTAGGATAAAATCCAAGATCTCCTTGAGTGTTTCCAGTTCTTCTAATCCCCTCTTTCCGAGAGATCAGATTTTCCAACAAAAACGCTACACAGGGCACAGGCTATCTGAATTATTATCCAAGCAAACACTCTCCCTCTCGAAATCTGGGAAGTTTTCCAGCTTAATTAACATTAACATTTGTTTTCACTAAGCCGTCTGTCAATGTGCCACCAGCAGCACTAAATATGAGCTCTGAGTACACACATGGGTAGGTAGCAATTCAGGTGGAGCATGCAGCTTTATTTCCGAGCTTTGTTCCTTACAAGCTTCATTATTTTTCAGGTCTGTAAATCATTCCCTCTTCGAACTGCAGAACCCTTTCCCTTGACACGCGGTCTCATTGAAAGCTAATGACCAAACATCATGTAACATCCTCGGCTCATCTGTACCCAGACATGAACCCTGATTGCTTTTTTCGCTGGTGCTGCTGTTGGTGGGAAGGGAAAGGTAGGAAAATGGTTTGAGAGCAGCGTTGTGTCCCCGTGGGGGTATCCTTGTCCCCACCACAGCTGCACTGAGATGCAGATTTCTTAAATTTCTGCCACGTGCATGCACAGTGTTAACGTGTTCTTAAGGATGGTGGAATGGATGGTGGAATCCAGGGACTGCAGAGAATCTATGTCAATATGAGCCCTAGCGCAGGTCATTTCTCCTCTGTGTCCCCTCTGTACAGCATTGGCACAACCTGTCCCACCAACCCATCGTCAACATCAACTAAATTCTTTGGGCAACTGAGTGCAATTCCCTGTGGACAGCTTTAACCTTGCACAATGGACACTTGCAACTGGTGGCCTTACCCACCAAGGCAAGCTTGCAAATGTCATGTCTTTCCTACAGACAAACTACTCTCAGGGAAGTTCTATGGGACAAACAGGTCCATCCTGACGTCTGGGATTGCTCCACGCTTCTGCTTTGCTCTCTTCAAAAGATTAATTTGTTGCTTCAGTCACCAGATACACAACAGCAAATAAGGACTTGCTCAACCAGGGGTGCATGGACTTTGGAACAACCTCTGTTGCCACCAATCCTTTCCCCTGACTGATGCCCTCTCTGGGATGTATAAAACTCCCATAAATGTTGCTGGAGGCAGCTAGGTGATACCAAGGTCAGAGCATTTCTGGCTCCTCAAAGCCAACCTTTCTTTTCTGATGGAACTTCCCATGTAGGAAGTTCCAAAAATTTAATCCCACCTATGGCTGTGCTGAGGAGTGAAAGAGTAAAGAACTGACTATGGAAAACAGATGTTGACCGGGCCATGTTTGACGTTGGCTAGCTTCACTCAGACCCAGGAAAGGGTGATACGTTTTGGGCCGAAAAGGTCCAGTTTGAGATCTATGCATTTTTCTATGTATTTCTGCATAAGGGAGATGGCTGCGAAATTTGGTGCCTTGCAGTGAATTGGAAGTGGAAACTATCACTCTGGTATCTACTTGGCAACAGAACAAAAGGTTGGCATAGCAACTCTTTTCCAACATGCAAAAAGTTGTTGTGAAGAGGACAGAGATCAACTGTTTTCGTGTCCGCTGAGAGAAGGACAAGGAGGAAACCAGCTTCGTTTGAATTAAAAAATTATGCACAGCAGGGGAAACTTTCTAACCATTCAGTACTGAAATGTTGCATATGGCTTTTGGGGATGGTTATAGCATCTCCCTTACAGCACGGTTTTCTGAATAGGCTAGATAAAGTTGTCAAGGTTGGTCTAGATACACTCAATCCTCTTCAGCGCAGCCTTGAGTGGGGAGTTTTCTTGAAGTTATTTCATCTCTAGTCTTCAAGGACTCCTCCCATGCTTGAGCTCTCCTTGGCTTCTCTCCCCTGCTTTGCAGGAAGAGTCAAGGAACTCTTAATTTTCCATTTTTTCCCTGACTCTATCTTGCCACCACTGGATGCTATCAAATTGCTGCAGAACCAGCTTTTGCACTCTCCTGTATTACTCAGCCTCATCTTATTCCCCAGTTTATTTGTTGTTTGGAACAACAAGTCTTATATCCTGTTTCCCTACTGCTTTCACTTCCATTTATTAACTTCCAGACTAATTGAACATTTCTCTCTTTTGCACCCCATCCTTCCTTCTTTCTCCTTCGCGTCTTACATGACTCACTCAGGGAACTAACAATTCTAACTATATTTTGTGTCCATTGCTTCTAAAACTGTAAAAAACTTGCTTTTAGCAGTTTCTGAATCAAAAAATCATATTTGAAAGAGATGGAATTTCTGAGGCTTTAGGTAGGGAGGCATGAGAGATAATGGTGTGGGATCTGACCCTCGCGTGTTAATATACATTAACGGAATAGGACAATATGGAGCAAGAAACTTTTTATCAAAGGAGAATATAGATTTGGTTGCAATTTCAATGTCAATCTAGCCTCTGTTTTCTGGCTTAAATACCCGAATTAGACAATTAGCCAGTAGAAGATGGGATTGTCTCCTTATCCTTGATGCGGACTGCGCTTTAGATACCTCGGTACATAAAGAAATGCTGCAAGATGATTCAGGGGAAGCCCAGAAACCTAGTTCAACCCAGAACATTCATCCTTCTGCCCTGCTTTGTAAGTCCCTTTCCATGAAACCATCCCTATTAATTTGGACCACATCTCCTTAAATTGGAGCCTTCTGCACATTAAGGTTAGGATCTATTGCATCTACTTTTCACCTCTGTCACCTAGAAACGAGTCAGTCCCACCTGACTACTCCTATATTCAGTGGCATTTGGAGGCATGATTAATCTTTGCATATACAGAACCTACGCTGGGACGAGATGAATCACACCCAGGAGCTGCTTGCCTTGCTCCGTTCCATATAGAGCCATGGGGCAAACTGACATTAGTCAGATTTATCCCATTGCAGGACTTTGAGGATGAAGTGGTTTCTTATACACATATTTCTGACAATAGAAATTCAGTGTATGCATTGTAGGGAGTTCTTGACCTTGGCAGAACCCATAATTATCCATCGTAACCTAACAAAAGTAGAGAACGGCACAGGGTGCAAATTAAGATGATATTAGAAGAGCATGGTGGGATGAGCAAAAATCTAAGGCTGGAAATATCACACCACTAGGAGCAATGAGTAACATGACTGCAAAGAAATAACTCGCTACCTTCAGACCTTTAACATAAATAAAATCCTTTAGAGGAACCCTGAAGTTGATAGCAAGATTATTTTCAGTAGGATCATGTAAAGACAAGCTGGTGCTTGGTATGAGTAAGGACAGAATTAGTGCTTCATTCTAATTTATTTTTTGACTTTGCCTGGTTAAAAATGTAAAACACGACCCAGGGAACACAAGACAGAATCACAAACTTTTGACAAAATCAATAATAATAATAAACAAGAAAACCCAAGCCTTTCCATTCCCAGCACAGAATCTCAGGCTGCTATAAACACTGCTGGATTTAAATATCAAATATATTCAATGCATCAACAACAACAAAATATAATCCATGTTATTTCACATGACAATGCACAGGGTACAAAAATAGAAAAGCCCGCTCCACTAAGCCTGCGTCTCAAACTGCACTGAAATTATAATCAACAGCTTCTTCAGGGCAAAGGAAGAGAAAACAAAAGACAGAAAGGAGGGAGAAAGAAAAAAAATAGAAGCCTATTCCATGGTGTTCAGTAGAAGCCAGTTCTAGTCTTTTTCTGGTTTCTTGACATGGGTTTCAGTACAGTCAGCTGAGATTCTGTCACAATAGATAGGAAGGAAGGAAGGAAGGAAGGAAGGAAGGAAGGAAGGAAGGAAGGAAGGAAGGAA
>JAWLRI010000787.1:1745300-1762403 GCA_034781795.1 Crypturellus tataupa
GAAGGAAGGAAGGAAGGAAGGAAGGAAGGAAGGAAGGAAGGAAGGAAGGAAGGAAGGAAGGAAGGAAGGAAGGGCACAGTTCCTATAGTGCCGTCTCTATATCAATGGTAACAAATATAATTTACTACCCAGATATATCTGGGACATGAAGTCTCTTTGCCATGGCAATTTGTAGCAACATATAGAAGAAGACTCAGAAGAGGATCCATTGTGTTTGCTTCAGAGAATTTAGCCATTCAGTTTCATCTTCATTTTAGTTAAGGATATTCTGAGACGCAGAATTTTCTACTGAGAGTTTTCACTGAGCAATAGAATTGACATCCAAGTTATCATTCACCCCAAGCTGTACCTGTAATATATGGACCCCTTGCCCCTGTAGCTCAGCCAGCCTGGCTATAGAGACTTTGTTATTTTGCAATTTTTGCTATCTGCTCTTTTTTTTTCTTTTCCCAGTGTTATGCATAGAGCCACAAGCCAGCAGCAAGGCAATCCATCAGCAGGATCCACACGGCTGTCTCTGCTCCAAGGACCTCCTGCATTTTCCTTTCTCAGTTTTTTAAATATCAAGATTACTTACAAGGAAAAACCAAATTTCCCATAAGAGGTCTATCAATGGATCAAGAAAACTTGATTTTGGAGGTGGTAGGATGTGTCTTGGGTTGGAAAGTCTGTCCTACAGAACAGGTTTCTGGTCTGTCTGCCGCTTGCTTATCTTGAAGCCACAGGAAAATGATACTATTCCATTTTGGATGCTTTTCAGACAGATTTTTCATTAGATATCTGAGCTTCATGGAGAATTTTTCCATGTTTTTCTAATTATTATTTGTTTTTAAACTAACCACAACTTGTTGGATTCACCATTTTAGAATCAAAATTGCAGAAAATCAAACTAACAAACCCATAAACATAAAGTTAAAGGTGGAAATTTTATTAGCTTTTTTCCTGCCAGGAACTTACCACTGGGATGTACAAACTGAGGCTACCTTGTTTGAGCAAGAAAAACAAGAAAGATTTAGAAAATCATTCTCTTTGATGCTGTGCTGTTTGGACCATGTCTATAATCCCCAGACTCTCTTCTCAGATTCCCCTGGTTCCCTGCAGCTACAGAATCTGATTTCCTTTATTACATTTTTTTCACCATTGATTTATGTAAATTAAATAGTAAGAAATACCACCACTCCAGCCAAAAGGAGAAAAGCTGGTTTTACAGGCTCCATATTTCACGGAGATTATTCATCCTTCCTTGTGAGCAACTTCTTCTTTTCCCCTCACATTATATTTTTACAGATAGCATTAAATGCTGGATGGGGGCAATATCCTTGATTTATAGACAATTTACAATACACACAGAGAACCTTGACAGGATTCCTTTTCGTTTCTTTATCAGCCTGTTCATAAATTAGAGCTGCTCGGAAAAGGGGGCTCAGCATCCAAGGGGGAAACACAGGACCTATCCATAACGCATGACCAGGAGCATCAAGCTGCATTTGACACATATATCTCCTGCAAACACCAAGGCAGCCCATTTATGGACTGAGGGTTGTATATGGCCCAGTAGGGCAGTTAATTTTGTTTTCAGTCCCCTTCTGAGCACTAGCCTTTTTCAGGACAACTTGGGAAGGGAGGCAGAGGATGGATTAACCCATGTGAGAACTAGCACAGCGTCTCCAACCAAAGGGTCACTTAGACCTGTAGCAGCTCCACTCTTGTCACCCAGTGACATCCAGTTGCTGCCCTAGCAGTTAAGGAGGTTTATAGCAAACTGGTGACAATTTTTTGATATATTCTAACAAGCTGCAGTGACATTTGTGTTATAAAATGCTAAGGTTTTTTGCCATCATCC
Organism: Crypturellus tataupa; assembly: GCA_034781795.1. Taxonomy (NCBI): domain Eukaryota; kingdom Metazoa; phylum Chordata; class Aves; order Tinamiformes; family Tinamidae; genus Crypturellus; species Crypturellus tataupa. The sequence continues at coordinate 1,747,144 of JAWLRI010000787.1, forward strand.
TGGGATGGGTCAACCTACCTGGCGTCTGTCTCATCTCTGCCTTTATAGAGGCAGAGCCCATATGGATGAAGGAGATGGGATGGACAACCTGAATAGTTGCCTTGACCTTCACGTAACGAAGGGAATTCAACCACCTCCCCATCACCATCACCAGGGCTTGCACCAACTAGACATTGCTCTGAGCCTAACTCTGGGATTTCTCCATTTTTTCCCCTTGAGAGTCATATTCTTGCAGTCCCCTGCCCTCTTCTACATAAGAAATAAGTGCAATTAGCAGAAACTAACGATGGAGAGTGTGACTTGCCTTGCCAGAATGGCAAAGGAGCAGTTCAAAGACTTCTGGAGGGATGGGGAGGTACTTGGAGAGCACAGAGCTGGATGACAAGGACAGATGAACTATGAGTTTGCTTCATCTCTTAGGACAAAAACACTCTGTTCCTGCCTCTGGGTCATAACAGCAGCAGTGCTGAGTCCCAAATGCACAGCAGGTTGCTGGGGGGAATGCCAAGCAAAGAGTTATAAGGATATGAAAGGAAAATGCATGGCATTTCTTCAGAAATTCTTCCTCCACCCTACCAAGATGTTCTGTAAATACAAAGGTTAGACTTCTCACCCTCAAATTAGTCACTTAAAGATACATTGAAGACACATAAGGAGATGATGTGAGTTGGATGGCTCTCGTACCTAGAAAGTCATCTGTCTCAGCAAAGACATGATGTGATCCTCAAATTTGGGGCTTCTAAAGGATCATTCCAGAGCAGCACTACATGCACTAGCTGTAAACGGTGTAGGAGCTATATTATTCTTACTCTTCATGCATCTGCAGTCATTTTCGGCTGGTTGTAAGCAGCATTCCGCTGCATAATTGCATACTACCCCCTGGGGTCTGTTACAAGCAAAACTCGTGTTTAAAATAGAGCTGTTAAACCAATTCCCTTTGTGTTTTTCAGGATACAGGTCGATGCGCAGCTGTTATAAAACATCTGTATGCAAAATAATAGCAACTACCTTTATGTGATGTGAAGCCATGGCATCTATCTTGCTGCTGGGTCTCGAATCACGACCCTGGAGCTACTATGAGTTAGAACAAAAACAGTGACAGCAGTGAAAGCTTTGGCACAGAATTTCCTATAAAATGAATGATTGCTCTGTCCTCCAACCTCCTTCCCCATGGCTGCTCTTACAGATGTGCAATCCACCTCCAGAGACCTGCTTTGCAGATCAGACCTAGGGGAGATAGAGCCAGCGCGGACGTGCTGAGGTTAATGAAGATGCATTGGTTTATCCAGCTGAGGATGTGTAAACTGAGCCCTAGAGCTGGCTTGGGCTAGGAAATCTCCTTCCTTGCCCATTCCTTGTCAGAGCTGCAGGGTTTGCTGGAATTCCCTTCTCCTTCCCCTGCAGTGTAGCCCATGAGCGGTAGAAAACCCCTGTGCTTAGGATCTGGGTCTATAGAAGGGCTGTACTCCAAATAGATCCTCCTACCAAAATATATTGTGTCTGTTTTATAAAACTAGTCATTGCTAAGAAAAGCAAAGCTTTTTGTTGCAAAAAAGGTAATATTCTGGATCTGTTATTCCCCCTTTCTGGAGCACACTTTTTCTTTGGACTTTTTTTCCTCATCCTTACCACAGGCCATTGGAAAGCATTTTTCCGCTGGTGGAGTGAATATTCTGTCGACCTTTCTGGATAGCATTGCCTATGGTTCTGCAGACACATGTACACGGTGCAGACAGTCACTCCTGTGCTGTAATTTTTTATGGCATTATAATCATGTTATCCCATAGCTCTCATTCCTGCAGCAGAAGCATAGATCGTGAGCAAACTAAGGGAGATATAGTTTGTCCATATGAAGGAGATATATGTACATATTTCCTGCTCATGAACCGCTCACAAGCCAGGCTTACTCTCTTACACACACCCCCATCATTTACAATTCACATTATATGATCTGGACACTTCAGAAGAGATATGAAGACACAAATTACGGAGACTTTACAGCAGCTGCTTTAGATTTGCGAAGCTGCTCGGAGGGGAGGTGAACATCCCAGCCCATGAGCAACATCAGGATCACGGCTGAGCGGAGATTAGTTCAAGCTGAGTCCAAACTAAGGTAATATTGGAGATGCTTAAATCTATTGTAAGTGTCAGAGAGACTCAGTAAGGAGCTGCTATTTATAACTTATCAGTGTGATTCTTACCATGACAAAGATCCATTAAATGTTTCTCTTAACATACAATATATCCTTTGGTGCAGACCCTTGCTGAGCTGTAGTTTGCAGCTAATGCTCAGTTTCTCCTAAACCAAGCTCGAAGAGAGCAAATGTTAACCCCTTTCACCATGAGAAAGGTTACCTGTAGCTTTTGGTCTGCCTTGTAGCATCATGAGATGCTACTATTGCCCCTTTCTGCCACAGAGATCATTTTCTGTCATGAACCAGAGGCAAAATTCATTAAAGAGCAAAAAAGCTTAATTTCATTAGTGCTAAATCCCCAGTAGAAGCAAACCCAGCAGACAAAAGAGGAGCTAAGAATTAAGAAGTCAGAGATCAGCCCTTGTGGTGACTCACGGGACTCATGATAACACATCAGTGCACAATAAAATGTCACACTATGAAAAATCTTCATTGTCTGGCCATAAATCCCTCTCCCTGCCGGGCCGTCTCCCTGTCTCCTGCCTTGCTAAAGGCCACGGAACCGTTGGGAGTCGCTTGTAGAGCTCCTTGTGCAGTATGGATTTCAGGAAGGGAGCCAAGAACCTCCCAGACTTGGGCTAGGAAGGTCAGCCTTCAGCTCTGACGGCATCTGGATTGACATCTCAATGGAGCTAGAGCTGCAAAACAGTTCATTAACCCGCTAGAGTCAGTGGAAATGCATGAGAATGTGTAATAATGACTGGATAGAGGAAAACGTGGTCTGTAATAGCTGCTCCAACAACGTCCGCTCTTGCTCATCTTTTGTGGCAAAGAGAAGCATCTTCATCAGTAAAGAGCGGGATCTCCTTGTGCTGGAGTATTCTGACACCACGTTGTCACAGCACTCATCGGGGACAAGCAGGTTCATGTCCTTTCAGGCATTGGACAGACTCATGCACTGACCTCTAACCATTTTGGTAGGTTGGAGTCTAGTCAAGGTGTTGGGATCTAGCCAACCCGTTGTACCAAGACAGGTGGAAACTTCTCTCTTCCTCCACCAATGGTCTATACAAGGACAGTGGTCCATACAAGGACAGTTTGGAAGGTGGATTCCCAGGGTAAAATAATCAAAATGCTGCCTATTTCGTGATTCTACTGGTCTTAAATGTGGATCATGCTTAGGACAGCATGCAAAGGAAGCATCTCCCCTAAAATTGGTCTCCCTGTCTATCCCACACAGAAGGACCTCCAATTGTCTGAATGTCCATAGGTCCAGTTGTGATGCCTCCATCTGAGATGCTTTGTGCTTACACAATGAAGAAAATAGAGCAAACAAACTCTTGGTCTGGTAGACCCTACACATGTTTTAGGATAACAGTTCCACCAGGGTCAATACATTTGTTGTCTCTGACTTCAATACGAGCAGGAACATGGCCTTTTGTACCTCATCTTAAGTCAAAACACAGAAGATAATTCAAAGGTTGTTTTCCATGGCTAAAAGGGGGCATTAATCAACTACAGGGTGATAACACTGCCACCCTCCTCTGAGGAACAAAGAGCAAGGAAAATAGTGGAAGAAGAAACCATAACCTGACAAGAGCTGAAATCCAACTCCTACACAAGTGACCTCAGCTCTGCTCCCTGCCTGGCAGAACAATATTTTAGAGTATTTGTGGATCCCTTTGGAATAAAGCAATCAGTTTGGATGTTTTCTATCTGGGCCGCTCCTCCAGGCCCATAAAACACTTCCCTCCCTGCAAAGATCTGTGTTGAAACGGGATAGATGTCCCCAAGCTGTGACCTCCAGCCAGGCAGTGGGGCTGCCTCTTTGATGGGCATCTCTCCAACGGGTTTGCTGAACTCCACCAGCCAAGTTGTCAGCAAATCAGCTCTCCTCTGCCTCCTGGGGACTGTCAACACATTTTCCATGGACTGAAGAAGAAGTTTTTGTACAAGCTTTGGTAGATGCAAGGACTGGTGCCACCCAGCACATGCAGTTGTTCCTTCTTCTCTTGAAATCACCACAAGATTTTTCTTTGCTATTGTAGAAACCCACATTAGGCCTCGAGGGATGAGTTTTCCTTTGGATGATTTAATCCTAACAGAAAGCTGCGTTCCATCCATGTGACTCCTCTTTGTCCTCATATACCTAGATGGGGCCCTGGAGAATGTTCAGCTTCCAATTTATGAAGAAGCAGTAGTTCAGCATTAGGCTTTAAGTCCTCGGTTAGTCTTTAAGTCTTTAAGTCCTGGGTTTTTGAACTACCTAAAGTTGTGTTTTGTTTTGTTTTATTTTAAGAAAAGCAAATCAGAACTGATTATCACTCTGATTATCACCATCCCACAGTGGAAAAAGTGCCACTACTGATGGTGAACATATCTCATGGAAACCAGGAATGGAATTTTTGGTCAAACGGGAATCCCATCAGGACTCTTTTACACCCATGAAATAAGATGTGAGAAGATTTTTGATTTATATGACACTGTGATGAAATGTCTCATTTTGCATTTGGTTTTAATCACAGTATTTTTGATAAGGAGTAAAGTCTTCAAATATATCATGATTTCTGTCTCAAGTGACATTTTCCTTTCACACAGACGTTGCATTCACAGAGTGGGACCTCCAAAATCTAAATTGCTTTCTGAGCTGAGTTCACCAAAGAACTATATATCCCACAGTGCAGAAGACATCCCTTTACTGCCTAAGCTATGATGCCCTGTTGAGTCAAACGGCAAAAAGTGCATTACAGGAGACTTAGTTCAGCCAAGGAACTAAGCCAACAGCACACAGATGGTAGAGGGCAAAATGAAATTACAAGGAAAGTGCCAAAATATTAAAATGTTGTTTGATAAAGGGTGTGACTTCCTACAAAATATTGGGAGACATGGTAACAAAATCAGATAAGTCAGACAAGTGCTTTGGGAATTGACTTAAAAAATTCCTTTGGATTGAAGCTCCTGAAGCCAAAGTCTGACATTCCTGTCTAGTAATCTAGGTTGCAGAACATTTTGAAGTGTCAGTGTTTTTATCTCAAGAGAAAGCCAATACTGGAATTCTTATGGGAATAAGGGTGATTTGCACATTCATTCAACTATAATTAAAGCTGCTCTTTGAGAAAGGGGGCAGAACTTTTCAGCTAAGGAAAGAATATTCATTTCTTGCCTCTGCAGAGGAATGTGCACTATTCCCAGTCCTCTCTTTCAGTCAAATATCCTTCTACCGTGCACTGAAGTGCAGGTTGTAACCTTCACTGGGAGTGGAGAGTTTTAGCATCCGTCACCACTGTTTTTCCTTCCTCCAACAACTTGTTTTGTTATGTTTCAGTCTCAGAAAATACACCTCGCTGCAGCACAGCCAGTGGTTCTTGTGATCCTTTTGTCATCCAAACTGAATAGCGCTCTCGTCTCAAATTATTGTTCCCCAAGCAAGTACTTGCAGACAATGGAAAATTATCCTTTAACCTTCTCTCCTTACCACCAAGCAGCAGAAGCCTCTCATTATCAGCCAAGTGTCCTCCCACTGCTCCTGCCATCCCCATCCCCAAGTCTTTGGTTGTTCGGGTTGTTTTGCCCTGAACTGTTGTTCCCAATAAAGCAGCATCCTTCTGGAAGAGATAAAACTGAACCAGACGCAGAAGCGAAGATGTATCCAGATGAAAGCAAAGCCACCTGTGTCCACCTGAGGGTTCTTGGCCTCTAAGTGAATCCTTGCTTTGCTCCTTGTTGGCATCAGATCTTTGGTGAGCGCTTATCCAAGCTGAGTACCCATCAGTGCAGTCCAACTCAGGATCCTCCAGGATATAATTACCCTCCAAAACACTCTAATCTCTCATTTTCAAAGTGGCAACCCAGCCCTGAAGGTATCTTCAAGGCAAGCATGAACTACAGTCGTTGTTGACCCAACGTTGTTGAATCAAGCAGGTAGCATGGAGCTGGGAAATTTTTATTGCATCCCATGGATGAACAGGCAGCCTGGAAAACCTCTTAAAATTCATATCTGTCCCATTTTCTAAAATATTATGCTGCTTCAACCCTCTGATGCTATGTAAATGAAGGAATCTTTGTAAGGAGATAAAGCTCTTCACCCTTGGTTATGGAGACTGAAGAAATCTCAGCAGCTCACAGCGCTATTCACTATAGTATAGTGTAATTTATTACATCCTGTCTTTTCTCAAATATGGAAAAATATGGAAATGAGACCAAACCAACCCTTCCAGCTACTTTTGAGGTATTTGGTACTTGCCTATCACTACTAGAAATGGTAGCAACAATCGCTGGTACCTCATCAATCATATCCAAATGACACAGGGTAACAAGTAATAAGCTTAAAGCAGTGGCTAGAGCACGGTGTGCTGTTGGGGTGGATGAAGCTGTTTTGCTTTTCTATTACATCTGACAGCTGGAGCGGTGCCAGAACAGCATGGTTTCATGATGTCTCTATAAATTACAGTAGGACTGTGACATACTCCATCAGTGTTAATTCTAGCCACAAGACATTCAGAGTGAGGAGAAAGGTCCCTTTCAGTCTACAAGTGTATTGACCTGAGTGCGCAGGACCCTTGGTGGGAATGAAAAAAAGTGCTGGCATTTCTGAAAGGGAAAAAGGCTGCATTGTATTTGGTGGCTAGGAGAAAAAGAAAAGGCCGCTTGTCAAATTCAATGAGCGGTTTCGTATGTAGGAAACTGTTTATGGCCCTTTCTAATTGCTGTAATATTCCTGCAGCAGCCACAACTCTTTTTCGAGCTGCTTCACTTGTGCTGACAAATCAGCTGCCAGGGGAAGAGAATACAGTAAAGTAAATAATTTAAGCAATGAAAGGAAGGGTGACCAATCCTGCTGGTTTCTCAGTCTCTGCTTGCAGGAAGGTGTCCAAATTAGGGACAAGGGTAAACCGTGTCCAATCAAATATTGGCCTACTGACCCCTAGCAATGATCACTGTGCTGTGTACAACTTCAGGGAAGAGTGTCCCCTTTCTGCACTAGCATCTTTTAAGTGGTGTTTTATCCACAGAAGTTGGCAGTAAAGGTCCTCTTGTGTCTACCTCTTTATTGAAGCACGAGGGGCAGGTTACCCTTGGTTAATCTTCGGAGTAAGAAGCATTCTCCAGGGCATAGAGCTCAGTATAACTTTGAAAACTGTGCACAATCGCAGATCCAATGCCTTTCAGAACAGGTTTTGCAAGTAACTGTGCTTCGTTTTTGGTTAGAAAAGGAGCTTACTCGTAGCAAGACTGCAAGCTTGTCTTCATTTCCTCTTGCATAAATGTGACGCAGTCCCAAGGATAGGGAATAGCTATTCAAAGACAAAAAGATGCTTCATGATTTGCAAATGCTCAAGTCATGTTTTTCTGTTTGAGAATCGGAGTTTTATGTTGCATCTGCATTGCCCAATACATGAATTCTCCACTGCTCAGTCCCTTGGTTGTCCACACTCTACATACACCAATCCATCCCCAGCTCAAATCAGAAGAGAACAAACTAGAAACTAAATCTGAGCACAGTTTGAAGGATATTTCACTCTACAGAGAATGCTCCGCAAGCAGTATGCCTTAACCTAAGTTCCCTAGTCCTCAGCACCATTATAGCAAGATCTGGGCTCTCTAAAGACTCATATATTTCCACATCAAACCTAAAGGTGCCCAAAAGGACGGAACTTGGTCCCTGCTTGGAGGACTTCAGCTTTGTTAACGTATCTCTAGTGTTTCTGGAGCTGCCAAAAGAAGGTAGGAGATACCTGTTGAGATACTCAGGCACTTCTGCAAACCCTATTCAGCATTTCTACATCTTCAGGCACCTGAGTACCATTAGAAATCTGCATTTCAGTTTCACCAACTGAAGAAAACACCAAGTTTTAGCACTTCCAGACTGACCCAAACTGTGTGATGCTACCTATGAGCTGCTCAATTAATATGATTTGCTCGTGAGTTGTTCTGTGTTAGAGACAGGGGCTGTACTCTTAGGTTATTCAGTTCTTTTAATCTTCATTCTTAGTCTTGAACTGTCCACTGAGGACTCACCTGGGATTCTCCAGATGTTTTCAAGAAGTATTAGTTGGATGAAGCCATTCTCATCCATGCTTGGGTGCAATGAGTGATTAGAGACAGTGACCAGTGGTCCCTTATGTCCTACATAGGGGTGCGTTGGGCAGCGGGTCTAACATGAGCTACAACCATAGGAAGAAAATAGGGCTGGTGGAAGGCCCAAATGAAGGAGAGGAGAGGGTCTTCATCCCACTCTTTATGCAGTGGTTTGTGAAACCAAATAGCAATTACACATTGGGAAGGAGAAGGGAAAATTAAGAAATGGAGTCACCATTGCATAGTAGAACTGTTGATTGATGAAGATGAAAAGAGGAATTTAAAATGACAGGGTCGAAGTGCTGCCCTAATGAAAGTTCAGAAGAGCTAAAAAAAACTATGAAAGAGACTTAAACTTAATATCCTTTTCTCCAGTGTGGGGTTCATATCCCCTAATGTCAGGAATTTAGGGTGCAAATGCCAGTTTTGGCCACATTTGTCTCACCTGGCAATGCCAGAAAAGTCACATTCATTGCAGGTGATCCTTTTGGACTGATTTCAGTGGGATGAATCATGCTATGGAAGCGCCATTGACTACAAAGGAAGCTGAGGATGAATATTGCTAAGGGAGACATTTCTAGGGGAACTGCTCTATGTGAGGTCAAGAGAGGCGACCAGCATAAAGCAACTATTCTGCAAAAGCTGCCTCCTTATTTCTCTAGGGATAGAATAACCCCTGGCAGCTGCAAGAAGTTATCTTAAGTGCTGCAACCAGGCTTATCTTTGCATAGGGAGGCTGCCCTGTGGAGCAGTGATAAGAATTGGTCCCTACTGTCACAGCAGCTTGCGGACCTGGGCCCCTCCAGAATATCTGCTCTGTGCAGGGTTTTCCTCATAGGATGAAGCTCCTTTTTGTGGCAACCTGGATGCAGCAGGGTTGAGATAGACATGGCTAAATGACCTCTACACCCTGCTGCTCTCACACGCGGGAAAGTCCTTCTTGGGAGGTCCCTTGTGCCCAAGGAGCCCCGAATGCAAAGCCTGACCTAAGGCTCCTGTTGCCTCTGACGCTGAAATGGGTCTGCATTGGAGCATCACTGAATGCTGCCCCTTCCTTCAACAAGGCAAGCCGGGTGCATTTCTAAAGAAATAAATTGAGGAGAAAAAAAGAAAAAAAAAGAAAAGCATCCGATGCAAGGAAGATAATGCCAGATCCTTGTCTTCCCGAAAATGCCACTCTGCCAGCGAATGAACAGCAGAATTGTTTGCGTCTTTCCCGTCCGAAGCGCCGCATGGAGTAAGTCACAAGCAATCCTTTTAACGAGCAGACGTGACCTGGCCTGCTCACCCCTCTCCCCAACACAGGGCTTGACATTCCGGGCCCGGCTTGTGACACGCTGCGTGAGATCAGCGTTTGACCCAGAGCGCTCGGTTAGAGAAATACTCACCCGTTTGCTCCCAGCAACGCCGCCGTGTTCACTTTGCAAGGCATCGATTGCAGGACATTAACTGCCCGTCACAGGGAGGAATACTGATCCTAGTGAAAACTTCCCACTTAGCCGTGCAGAACGGATCATCAATGCTGTCTCTAGCGTTATTTGGTTTTATTAATTTATCTCTGTGAGGCACAAAGGTCAGCATCAGGGTTCAGTTGTCATTTGGCAATCCAAAACATAATAGTGCATAACTTTACCCTCTAAAGTTTCCAGTGTTGGGTTGCCCTGCTGAAAGCTATAAAGAAAGATGAATTTCCCAAAAGATGGCATTTCCCACCTTTTCCTTTCATCTTTGCTGCAATCCTTCCTCTGACCGTGTCCTCACATCAACGTTATGAGCTGGGAACTGCTCTGACTGTAGACAAGCTATGACCACGTCCCAGCTGCAATTGGTGATGGGCAGTTGTCTAGAGTAGGGAAAAATCCAGCGAACAGAATAAGAACTACTTTTATTCCCCAGTAATTACAACCACGAACATCAAATTTGAGTCACTGAAGGGCTGTAGCAGCTCAAGCAGAGTCAGAATCTCTCGTGCCATCACTCAGCTCATTCACCACGCGATACCCCATGAATCACTCAGCTCTTGCCCACTGGTTTCCTCTCACTTTTATCTTTCCTCAGTAATAAACAGTTCTGAGCACATGCGGTGTCAGTGAGGATGGGTTGGTTGTTCACCTCGAGTGAATGGCATTAAAAGTCTTCTGCAATATATCCATTTAGGCTTCCAGTCCAGAAAGAGATAAAACCTTCCAACTGATTCAGAAAAGAGTTTTTTTTTCTCAAATATTGTAATTTTAAGGAAAAAAAATATAATAAAAAATAAAAAAATGAAATCCTAGTTAAGTTTCATGGTAGTCCCAGAATGAGTAAAGCTTCCCAGTGCTGAGGTTTGTGGTGGCTGAAGGACATCATTTGGCTTGACAAGATGGTAAGAGCAAGGGGAGTTGGTGGCAATTGCCAAGTTTAGCAAAGGGTGGGCTCAGGAGACTGAGGATGAGGATGTTCTAGTGACATGCTCTTCATCCTAAGTACAATAAGGGCGTGGGTGAAAAAATGCCCTCGAAAATTCATCTATCCACATGAGGAACATCGTGTAGAAGAAGATAGAGCAATGGGAAAAAAAATCTGTTCTGGAAGATTTTCTGTTGTTTCCTATTTGATCTTGTAACCGAATCAGGATGAAAAGCTGAGTATTAAAACAAAAAATCATTTTTTTCTTAGGAATGGCAGAATATTTTACTTCTGTTTCTCCAGAGAACGAAAAGCCGATGCTCTAGGACTAGAGCTCTATTTTTGTTAAAATCACTCCAAATTTTCTCTCTTCTATCCCACCTACACTTTCAGGACTTGACTTTTGGGCTAGAGCCCATGCTTGCCATCTCTGTGCAATGAATTACAAGTCACTCATAATGTAGCTGGTCCATGACTGAGATTTGTGCCTGTGTATATACACCCCTGTATGTTTGCAGGGATCATGGGTTTTGTTCAGACCCAAGGAGTATTTTTTGCCATAATTTTTCTGGTTCTGGAGGCCAGGTCACATCACTTGTTTCCAGTGCTTCCTCTGATGCCATCCCAGGCGAACTCCTATTGAAATAGGGGATTTTTTCAAGCTAAAATTACTCACAAAAACAAGTGGGTTTGTGTTTCCTTTTCAGACTCCCGTCTGACCCCAGAGTGTTGCCACCTCTGGCTGACAACACAACATCAGCCTGAGACATCTGAAACATCAAGAGTCACTAACAAGTTGAGTCATTTTGTGTCTTTTTCTAAATGGGCTGCTATGACAAGCAGAGAAATAAGGGAAAAGGCACCGTAACTGAGATGCCCTTTGGAGAGTAAAAGGGTTGGCTTGACTCTGCCTCACCACTTTATTAATGATCTTTTCCCCTACAGAGGATTTACGCTCCTGGGCTCAAAGTGGAGGAGGCAACATGGTTTTGAGTGACCATTTTGCATCTCTTTTGGACAGTGAGTTTCGTGAGGAATCGCTTCTCCAACCTCAATGCAAATCCTCTCTTCTTCTCGTGACCCCACATACCAGATGGGGCTTGTCATACTGCTCCCCTGACCCTGGAACAGGATTCACCAGGCAGCCCTGGATCAATCAGGATCAACTCCTCCCTGGCAAAGACTTGGAGCCTGATCCCATGAGGATGCTCAGTGCAAACAGTGCCCAGCATAAGCTTATGTACTCAATGTACTATGACTAGTACAGAATTATGCTGCTCAGACCCACCAATCTTGAGTGTTGGGGCCCCTTCTCTCTGGAGTGTATAATTTTGGCTCGTGGGTGTATAATTTTGGAAAGGATGCAGGAAGAGGGGGGACCCGCAGCTCCAATTCGGATCGATATCACCGTGCAGCGGTGGGATCCCATCTACAGGAAGGGAACATGAACAGAAGAGAAGGGAAAAGGGTAACGAGAGCAGCGTTTGGTGAAGCAGCACATGTGCAATCTCAAACGGCTCTTTGCACCCGCAGGGCTGGGATGTCGCTCGTTGAACGGGGCTGCTAATTTCCAAATTGATACTTACTCTAATCCCCTCCCCGAAGGCACCATTATGGTGCACTCGGTAATGGGCTGTTATTTGGGCTTTTTGCAGGGGCAGGAGAGGGAAGAGGAACGTTTTGGGGAGAACATGTGGCTGTTGGAACAAATCAACGTCGTGATGCTCCTTCCCCAATTTGCAAAGCGATTAGACTGCTTTAGAGCTACTCGCTCTCCTTTGCTTTGTCTGTAGCCTTATTTTGGGGAGGAATTTTATGGAGTTTTACTGCCTCATATAACACTTATCCCCGGCAATCAATATTGATTTTAACATAACATTTTGTTTTAAGGCTCCTTTTGTTGTTTTGCATTCGCTACGCATGTTAATAAGGTTTATAAAATCCATAATATTTTCTCATTTCATGAAATCTTAGTGGGATAATTACCTTGCTCTGTTGACAGATAGTTGTGCCTGAGTTATATAAAAAAGCACATATTATTATCAACTCTCCTTCCGTTGCTCAAAGGATGCTTTCCTACTTTGGTATGTGTTCAGTGTCTGAATATATAGTAAATACTGACACATATTTATGCAGTCTAGCCTGAGTTACATTTTTCCTATGGAAAGGAAGCCTCAAAGTTTCAAATGCTTTCACATAGGATGACCTTTGCTGTAAATAGAAAATCAAATAAAGGAATGGCTAAGTCCTCGGGATAGCGCATGTACTACATGTCTTTCTTCTCTACCTGTCGACACCCGGCAGAGAGCAGAAATGACTGACAAGCTCTTGAGATGTCAAGGAAAGAGCATCGCTGGGTAAATCCTTCCCAGCAAGGTCACTGTCATGCCGTCACCTCCAGGAGATTTGACCCTCCTGCTTTCAGGACCTGCCTGCCAGGCCGAGCATCTTGGTTCTGCCTCGCTCTGCTCACACATCACTTGGGCTCTACATTTAAAATGACATTTACTGTCAATTCTGCTATCCCTCAACTACCGCCAAAGCCTTGCAAACTGCCCGGTCCCTACAGGCATCAGCCCTTTGGTGTCTGCTGTCTTTTTCCTGTAAGATATCAAGATGTCCTAGACGCCTTTTGGCTTCCAGGAGCTGGACTTGAAATCGCACATCTCTTCAGATGGAGAAGTGTTGAAATTTTGGTCCTAAAGTGACTCTGCTTTAGCCCTGCACATATAGCTATTTTTCAAACTCTCTGCATAAAAAGGGAAGGTTGGTAGATGTGCAAAGGAAGCAGAGATGAGTCCATTACAGGAGTTGGACAACTGTAAATTGATATGATACATCAGCGAATGGCTGTACCTGGTAGCCTTAAGCTTTTCCCTGCTTATCCTTGTGGAAGGAGACATATCTAGGGCCAGGTGCTAAAGGAACACCAAGTTCAGTGCACACGGTGACACCATCCTTAGTCAAACACATGATTATTTTTCCTTTCTCTCCCTTTCTCTGGTTGATATCTGCAGACAGTCACCTCCTGATGTTTGAGGCCACTGGATTCATTGCTCATGGAGATCACTACTGGAAATGTAGGAGAGATTAATGGTTATTTATCATTTGACCTGGAATCGCTTACAAAGTGTGTCTGTTGTCTAGCACAGAGGATGCTGAACCTACGATGGCTTTGGCTGCTGCACTTTCAGGGACACACAATGAGATAGAAATGTATAAATACATGTAGACGATCCCCCCCATTTTTTTATTATTATTTTTGGAAATTCCTTAGGAAACAAACTCTGTTTAAACCTTCCCAGGATGCTATACTACATATCTATGCTCCAGCTGACTATTGCCATGCACCTGCCTCTCAGTCATCAACCACATCTTGTTGGTAGCAGATAACCCCTGTGCAGAAATAGTGATGCTGGGAATAGGTAGGGCATTATTTCCTTTGCAGCTTCCTAAAAGACTGGCAAAGAGAGCAGGCAATTGATTATAGGAAAATTATTGGTAAAGAAGTGAAAAAATAACTGATTTTCCAGGTTTTACAGTGGCCAAGGGAAGAGCCAAGCATTTCCCAGCCTGGTGTTTGAAGACTTGGGCTCCTGTCACTGAGGGTCCAATTTGCACTGGTGGAGGTGAGAGCTACCAGCTGCAGTCTGAATAACTTGCATGACTGCGCGCGAGTCTTTGATGTTGCATAGACTTCTGAGACTTGCACTGAAAAATATAAAGAAAGAGAAGATAAAGGGAGCTTGGGTTCTCTGTCTTGTATAGAAAAGTCTTTCCATAACTGATACCAAGCTCTCTTTGTCATGCTCAGCCAGGTAGAAAGAAACACAAGTTGCAGCAAAGCTCTTGCAAGCGCCTTGCGCACTGAGCGATATGAGAACACCTGGTCTTGTGTTTACGGTGCGCTGCAAACACGACTAGAAATAACTCAACGCTGCAGAGCGCTGTGTCCATCTGAGCCCATCACCATTCCCACCGCAAAGCCAAGGATGGGAAGTTTAGCACATCATTTACTGACATGTCTGAGCGACCAGGAAGCATAGACCCCTCATGCAACCCCAAATACTGTTGGATACGCCGGATTTCTCACAGCTGGGAACTCCAGGGATGAGTTTCTTTTAGCTGCATTAAAATAGGGGCAGATGGCAAAGCCAGCTGCTTGTTCGCTTGCTCCTGTTGGCACCACAACAGCTCTCGGTCAATTAACAGTTATTGCTGCAGGGCTGCTGTTTCCTCAGGTTGACATTGCCACACACATGTGTAATGATCATGCTTGAGTTGGAGTGAAGCATTGGAGGCCAAAGGAGAACTGGTTCTTAGATGGCAAATGCTGTGGGCATTGGTGACAGAAGATGATTCTACAGGGACATCGCTGCTGTTTCCCAAAGAGCAGCAATGCTTTAATGGGATGGTTCAAGTGATGATGCTTCACCAAGTCCCCTTGATATGGGGAGACACAAAAAAAAATAGGAACTGAGCTAAGGTCTCTATCCTAGAAAGCAACATCATCAAGGGCAGGGTCAGAGCTCATCATTAGATAGCTGCTCTGGCTCATCATTAAAGACAACTGTTGTTCCATTGTCACCGAAAATCCGGAATAAACCTCTTAACACCAATGTAGTATTAAGAAGCAGGCATTCACTTTATTGCAGCGCT
>JAWLRI010000787.1:1763077-1774496 GCA_034781795.1 Crypturellus tataupa
GTTTTGTCTGTATTTTCCAGTGACGGCAGCCAAAATCATGTCCTTGGGCACATTCTCCTCTGGGGTTTCTCATAACACCATGAGAAGCAAATTTTGGCAGTGTCTCTGTAAAAGCAGGTTTTAAGGAGGTTGAGAGATAGTTGGATGGAGCAGGAATAGTCACACTGAGTAATAAGTCAGCCTTGAGATTGCTCAGTCTCAAGTACAGCGCATGTGTGCAGCATATTGCAGGGATTCAAGGGCTCAAGTCCATTACAAATCACTGTTAAAGAAAAAGACTCAATCTGAAACATGATGTTAAAGACTGGGGAAAGAAAGAGGAATAAAAAATCAATTAATTTTTCACTTCTTTGCCAATACTTTTCCTATAATCAATTGCCTGCTCTGTTTGCCAGTCTTTTAGGCAGTTGCAAAGGGAATAATTGATCTTTCTTTTCTCTTTCTCCTCTCTTTTTTTCTGAGGAAAGAGGGGAGAAAAATTACTTAAAGGGGTCTGAAATAAGTTGGATTCTACTTCTTCTAGAAAAAAAAATATAACAAATGGAAAACCAAATGTATGTATAAAGAGAGAAGAAGACCCAAGACCAACAGCAACCAGGTGATGTAGCTTTCTGCTGGGACACCTGATTTTCCCTGAGGAATGGCGAAGAAAGGACCAGTGGCTTGGTCCTTCACTTATGAGCCAGGTAATACCCTGATAAGGACAGTCATCAAAATGAAGGAGAGCTATTTAATTTCTGAATTGATCAAAGAGGTTATGAGGTATCATCAGGGCGATCCTTTGAGAAGGTGAGAGGGGTTAGATTTTCCCAGGAAAACCTTTATGGCGTGGGCAATTTTAAAATATCTCTTGAAAGTCTGTTCTAATTTCCCTGTGTGGAATTTGTCTCATGACACAAGGGCTGAAAGAAAAAAACAGAAAAAAAAAGGGGGAAAAAAGGGAAAAAAAGGCAGCTCCAGTAGTGATTAAACTTGATAAACAAGACTCAAGTCATAAATACCAAAAACAACCTTCAGTGCTTGTGTGCAGTGGCAATCTAGAGCGCATTGGAAGTGCCTTAGTTGACTAAGGAGGCCCTCCGTGGTGCAGACACCTTCTGAACTCAGCAAGTTAGTCTCCATGCAGGGGTCAGGAAGAACTCCAGAACATCCCTCAATGAATGTCACTGCATTCCTGCGTGATGACATGTTAATGAGCAACAACTATTTGCATTTTGTCAGGATTTCCAAATAAGTGAAGACAATACGACACCGGAAAGAAGAAAATGATACTAAGGCATTTCATAAGTGCAATAAACCTTCCTCCCCCAAAAGTTAATAACTACAACCAGGAAAAAATGAGACATTTAAGCACAGATAGTCATAAAAGTATTCTTAAACTTCCAGGGGATTTTAAGGAAGGCTGAAAGTCATCACTAAGGGATATTTTGTGAAATAAAGAGTTAACTGAAAGCCAGAAATGCTGATTTTTAGTGCCCATTGATTTGTTTCTCAATGTGATCCGGAGGACGTTTCCCTAATTAGCCAAGCGCTGGATTGGAAACCTTCTTGCTGAAACTTCCCATCAGCAGATGGGCCGGGGGAGCCCTCTGGAAGAAGGATGAGCAGTAGGACGCGTGCCAAGCCAAGAGTCGTCGCCATCTCCGTCGTTTAAACGAGCAGCCCCACTGCCTCGTGCTGGGTGACCTTTATGGGGGTTTTCTTGCCCATGGCACGAAGCTCTTATCCACTCACCAACCTGCACGGAGCTATGAAATTAACTGAATTAGAGGTGGGCCCACATAGCTCTGCTGATGCTCGTAGTACCCAAGGGCAGAAGAGGTCACTACGATCTTCATGTGATGCTCCTTATCCCCTTTCCATTTCATTCATTACTTTTGGGTGAAACTTCTTGAGATGTATGACTGATCATGTATGACTGGTTATTTATTGGGCACAGTTATTTAACAGGACATGGACACGGTAAAACTGTCCTGGTTTCACCCATCTAGAGCACTGGAATGTGTTCACAGAAGCACAATACACCTGTATACCTACCCTATCTTGTAACATATTAGAAGACTCAAAAAGTCCTTTGCTCCACCATGGTAAAGCTCCTCTATGCACCACAAGGCATCTGGATTATCCTTATCAATTTATACAGGAGGGGAAAAAATACAGAGAGACTCACTGAAGGCCACAACATTCAAAACAGGAATGGGACCTTCTACTTGGGGTTTCATCCTCTGTGTTGGTTTCTTGAAGAACAAACAGGTTAGAAAACGCCCAAGGTAGCAGGAAGCTGGGATCCTGGCAATGCCTGCCTAGAATTTAAATTCAGCCTTGGAACAATGTAAGCATTTATTTAGCTGCATTGAAGGTTTTTGCTCTTTTCTTTTTTTTTTTTTTTTTTGCTTTCTCTCTTCTATGAGAGTCTCAAGGGAGAGCATCAGAGATGCAACCATCGCAGCCAGCTCTACCGAGCGAAAGCCTGAGGACACTCAGATGCTGGGTAGGTTTTGAGATGAAAGGAGTGAGGCAGAGGTCTTGATGTAGCATCCTTGGGCAGAATGAGCAATGATGAGGTTTGTGATGGCCACTGATGATTCATATGCCCCACGTTTGTATCTCCAAGCGGGGCAGCAATATTCATGAATGTTCTTGTGCTCTTTCTGCCAAGAACGTGATGGGAGGAGACCAGATACCGGCCTGTCTCCGCCTGAGTCTAGCCTAAGGTTTCTGCAGTGAAATCCTTTCATCGGCAGCAATGATATAAATCAACAATGTGGCAAAAGGGAAACTGAGGCTCAAGAAAATCATGGTGTCTTTACCCTTGTGTCAATGCATCTCACTAGGGCTTGTTGAGCGTGTCTGTGCAGAGCTGTGCAGGTCGTTAGCTTGAGTTCTCCAAGGCCAGATAATTAATCCTGCCTCGGAGCAGTATATGTGGTCATCTGATCGATATATATCCATATGGAGCCGGAGGGGAGCAGGATTGGGGCAGACTGAGGAAGCGGAGCAGGAGGAACCAAGGATACGATGGGTCCATTGCCCAATTCCAGACCAAACCCATTGCAGGAACTATAGCTCAAACCTGTTCTACAGACAGGTGCCGAAGAAACCTCCCCTTACTTTACCTTAGAAAGAAAATAAAACGAAAAAAATACTCGTCCTTCCCTTGAAGTTGAAAATCTGCCAATTTATAAGTGCTAACTATTATTTCAATTTCTCTCTTCAGTGGTTAGAAAGTGCTAATATTTTTGGCTCTGTCCCAGCTGACCTGACCTCTCCGACATCCTATATCACATGAGAACTCTCTTGGAGATCAAAGCTGGTGATAGTGTTATAAAAAGGCAGAGAGAGGGAGGGAGGTGAGGGACTGGGAGGGAAGAGAAAGGAATGATTAAACAAAGCAATAGCCAGGCACCCACATAAAAATCTATCTAGGTGATGAAGCTGCAATAAATGTGGCACATCAGAGCTTTCGTATAAATGGTGGGGGTAAAATATCTCTCTCTATATATATACATACATATATATATATATATATATGTGAAAGAGTAGTTTAAAAATGACTCAGAGATCACATTCCACCCAACACCAAAAGGAAAAAAAAATGACTGAAGTGTAACATGTTATTGATTTTTTATAAGTCAGGGTCAAAATTATTGAAGAGAAAAGTTCATTATTTAGTAATCCCGCAGCTCGATCTGCTCTGTTGCCCATTAACCCTCCCCAGCTCCCATGATAAACTCCCTGTGAACCCTCCCGGCTTGTTGCCTCAATGAAATGCAGATGAATTTTGCTGAATGCTCGTTTGGCCTCGCCGGGATATTCATCATGCCCTTTTGCTGACGCAGATCTCGGCTCACCTGGGCGTCGGGTTGATCAACACACAGTCCCTGTCCACGTTGTCACCCACGCGATGACACTTCCAAGAAATCACCCTCCAAGTCATGAGTCCTCTATGAGCCCCATCCCTAAGGAGAGGGAAATAAGGACAGAGCAGAGAGATGTGCATGCAGAAAACACACCAGTTCCCATCATTTTGGTTGAGAATTGCTATCAGCAGTTTGCAAAGTATGTGGGGGAAAAGTATGGCGAAAAATGTATGTATCACAGCATTATTGGCACCCGATGGTCATATAGGGGTGCAGAGGAACATGCAAAGCACATTTACATGCAGTTCTGCACTGGTCCTAGTTATTCTGAACCTACAGGCGGACATGAAGCTCCTCAGGAGTGAACAGTCCTACCCTTAGCCACAATTCCTGTGCTCATGTGTTGCTCTAGCTTTATAGAAACGTCTCTCAACATTTTTCTAACCCAGGCCAGCCAGTTCTGTTTATCAAGTCACATATTGTGGGGTGTGATGCAGCATGAGGGTCACGAAAATATAGGGGTAAAAGTGCCACTGTTCCCACCTGATGGCATTTTTCACCCACCTTGCATGAGGGGAAAGCTCTGCTCTCGGGAAAGCTTCCCTGGGAATAAGACAAGGGAAGCGGAATTATAAAAAAGCAGCGTTGGGAAATTATGAGGGGAGGAAAAAATATATTTGCCCTGAATGTGAAATCTATCTTGCTAAGTCGTTTGATAGAGTAGATGAATTGTTCATCCGAGTCAGGTTGAAATACAGAGTGTGAAGGAAAGAAATAATTGAAACCAGCCATCGTAAACATTGAGGGTAAGGGAAATCATGCGTTCAGGAAAGGTCCTAATCATGCAGTGACCATGAGGCAGGTTACAAAACACAGGGCAGCGTCACGGAAAAGGAGCTATTGCTTCACTTATCGCTTCACTCCAATTCTTGTAAATCACTGCGTTTTCTGCATCCCCGTTCTCAGAGACACCGGAGCTGCTTCCTTGCATGTTGATGCAACGTGATAAGGGAGTTTTTTGGCCCAAAGAGGGGGTAGGAAGTAATAAGGGGGGGAAAGGACACAGGTGGGCAGTCAAAATGTCATTGATATCAAGTTATAGTTAATCAGGTGTCAGGACTGGGATCAGTGAGTGATTCTCTTTGTTAATGGGCTTAAAAACACCTGAATCCTTTTGGGATAAGGAAGTTATTATGCAGGGTTAAGGAGCCTGCCCTGTTGTTAGGCAGCATCATCTCATCCCAAAATTCCTAATCTGGTGTTATTCCATAGTCCATCTATCTCCATGTACCTAAAGGATAAGGCACGTGCAAGAAAATGCAACTTGAATTCATCCTTTCATTATTGCCATGAAAAGAAAACACAAATGCAGAGTGAGAGAAGTGACATCGTATACCTCATATAACCAATCATTACCAATAAGGAGCAATACATTTATTTTGTAAATAATATGTCTTATAAATACACCATCTCCATGATCTCTGATGGTGCTGAGGGTTTTAAAGCGCCATTTCTTGATTTCACTTAACATTCCTCTCCGCACTGAGGAAGCAAGAGATCAGGGCAGGGAGGGCAAGAAATTCCACTGAATGGAGAAACTCTAGTCTGGGGGACACGCTACTGTCCTAGGGACATGTCACAAAACACAGAAACCCTCTAGATCCAACCAGATAAGTAGATCAAGACTCTTCTTTCACCCTCATCTTTCCCATTCCCTAGCTGGTGTGGATGGGAAGCAAGAAAAAACAGAGCCAGACAGGAAAAAAACCATCACCAAGTGGCCTCCATCCTTTAATAAAGCACCGTGTCATGTCTGAAAAAAATGACTCTCCCCAGGGCAATGAACTCACTTCCTAAGCACCTGCCAGGAGGCTTCACAGTATATTTTTTTAGAAAAAAAAAAAGCAGGACTTGGTGTTTGGAGTTTATTTATTTATGCACTGGTTAATTCTGAGAGCCCCACACTCGTATGTGAAAAAGCCTCCGGGAAAAGCTGGGTACAAACAAGTATTTCAGCTGCTTTCAGTGACAGGTTGGTGCTTCAGCTGGCCAACATGCAGGCAAGAAAGGAGCTTACGGCAGCATCGCGCCTCCCACGCGCGATTCCTTGCAAAAAGCAGCTGCAAAACGAGGGGTAGGAGCGTCCCCAGGAAAGGGACCGGCTCGACGGGTCCCTCTTCGTGTCCCTGGGGTGTCTGAGCAGCCGTTTCCAACCCCACGTTGTGCTGATCGCGGCGGCTGCGGCCAGCGTGGGCATCTTCGTGGCTGCAGCAAATAATGTGCTTAGAGCTATAGCTCGTATATCAGAAAAGAGAAAGGCAGTGCAGCTATAAAAATGAATAGGAGTGTGCCGAGTTTTCCTAAAAGTGGCATTTCTTTAAGCTCTCGTGAAAGTATTTACCATTTTCTTTGGGATCTCTTGATCTGCTGCACTTGCTCCTCAGCATTGCCAAGGCCATTGGGTGCCACAGTGCGTCTTGGCCAGGGACTACCTCTGTCCTGGGGTTTTATTCCATTCCCAACCAATCTGTGGCTTTCCAAACTGCTTCCAGAGGCTTTGAGGTATCTGCAGATATAGTTGGGAATGCAGCAATGTGGATGCTCTGTGCTTAGCACTCAAAAACCAGTCCTTGCTGCCATGGGTTTCCTTTGACATCAACAAGGTTGACACCTGCATAGGACCAGGTCCGTTCCATGTGTCCCAGCTTGACAAGTTAATGGAGCTTTGCCAATCTGCACAGACACTTCGGGTTTTCGGGCCTGTGAATCGCTTTATCCAGGTCACTTGCCTTTCAGTGACAGAGGCCAGCACAGCTTTTCCTCTGCCCGCAAGCAAAGGGAATTTGCTGCATTTGTAGCTGTCTCCCAGGGTGAAAGGAGAAGATTTAACCTCCTCTTACTGGTTCTGGAGTCAGCAAACTCAATCAGGTCCTGGAAAGATCTCAGGGATGAGAAAAGGAAATGCAAACGTGGGTGATAACCAGAATTCCAGCAGATGGGCTTTGCAAAGAGAAAGCTGCCTGCTCCTTGGGCTCTTGGACTCAGGGAATAACAGGATTCCATGTCTGGAAGTGGACTCTGGACATATTTTACTGAGAACTAAGCTATGTGCTTTCATCAAGGGACATTGGTCCATGGAACAACTCAAAAACCCCAAATAATTTAGTATTATCTCAACTTTAATGATTTATAGAGTAAGATGCACTGTTTTTAAGCCACAGATAGCCAAGTGTGGCTATTTACCACATCTCTGAGCCACTAAGGAGTATTATTTTGTTTTGCAGGCAGCAATACAGCACAAAATAAAGGATGTTTCTTTGCAGGTGCTTGATGAAAGCTGCCTCAGTCAGCCTGTTGTGCATGTAGAAACCTTCACCAACTCATTGCTCTGTATCAGCTCTTTAAAGAATTAGTAAATCAGCACATCTATGTGTCATAGAAGGAGTCTGGTATCCTTTAAATTTGCTTTGACACAAGGTATGGACCTGAGATTAAATATATTAGGAGACAAGATCTGCAGCCCTTGCAAAATCCATGATTTTTGGTCCACAAATAGGGAAAGAGCCTCTTTTCCAAGCCAACCCTTATTAAGTTCATCTACTGACTGCTAGTTAAATATTTTCTGGTAGTGACTCAGAATAAACATTTAAATCTTCAACAGCATATTGAATAACATCTTTCTAAGGAGTATAAATAAAGCAGATCCAAAGCCATCTGCACACAATCACAGACTGTTTGTGTTTCAAGACTGGGTCCAGTGCAGTTTTCGATGAAATGCTGCAGGGAAATGCATTGGAAATGGGAGTTTCTCCCTAATTCAGAATTGGAGGGATGCTGCCTTCCCAGAGCTGATGCAAACACCATTGGGTAGGAAAAAGATAGACTGTCCAAAATGTCACTGTAAGGTATGGTAGGACTTTGTACAATAGGTAAAAACCACCTTGATGTTTTACCCTATGTCACATAGGTTAAAATACAGCTGAGAGGAGATGCTGATTTCCAGCCCTGTGGATAAAGACCTTGATTGCAGCAACATCTTACAGTCCTCTCTCATCTCGATGGTGCAGGAGGTAATAGAAGGCTCAAGTCATTTCATACTTTTACTTGGGCTTTCAGCTCTTTGAAGAGGAGGAAATCCTCCTCCGATTGCAAGAGCAATATGCTGTAAAACGGAGCAGTCGCTCTCTAGAAGAGCGTGATGCTGCTGCAGCACAAATAGTTAAAATATAAAGTAATTTATGAAAGAATCCTTATACTGAAAGTGGTTATACTGGAAGTGCATGGTGTGGCACAGTGTTGTATCCGCAACCCTTGACCAACTGATTTTGGCTCATAAAGTGCCTTAGATTACCATAAAGTATCTGCAAATCCTGTGTCATGGCTGTCAGGCAGATGGAGAGACTTTCCTTCCTCCAGCCCGAGCTGGAAAATCCCATCTGTTCCAATGGGGAAGCACATTAGAGCATTCCTCTTACTGGGAAGTTTGCTAATTATTACGGGAAATAAAATGACATTGGTACCTTGGAGAAGATCTGAAAATAATTGACATTTGTTTGTTTTCCAGGAACAAGTGGATGATCTAGAGAGTTCTGAGGGCATTTTCTATATTTTTCCCGTAGTTTTGCTTTTGTCAATGGGGTTTTTATGGATGGGTGTCACAGAAGCACTCCCCAAATGATGGTTGTGGTTTGCGGTCATGGTTGGTTATAGAAGAGAGGGCCAGTATAGAGGAAGATGCTGAGTGAGGAGGATAGAAACTGGCATAGGAAGACACAAAGATGATGAAAGACCTTACAGAAAATGAGTCTGGGTAATCCACAGCTCTCTTATTTGTGATAAATATTTGTCTAGTCAGGTTTCCAGCTCCCAAGGCTGGAGATCCCTCCCTTCCCCTAGGCATTCTGCTCCAACCCTCTGTCTATTCCAACACCCCAGATTAGCAATTTTCTGAATATTTTGCCAAGCACGTTTCGTGCTTCTGTAATATCTGGCTCCAATTCAGTCAGAAATTTCCTGTGACAACCTTCCTGGTGATGTTATGTTGTGGTTTTTTCTCCCCTTCTCGGATTGAATGAAGAAGCCAAGGGGAAGGACAAATTGCAGAAGAAAATGAAGGTGATGGAATTTCTCCAGAGCTCAAAACAAAATAAAAATATTTGGGTTTAAATTCTGGGCATAAATTCAGGATGGCTCCGATTTTATTTAGACTGGGTGGCCCATTTCTATGTTCATTAGGATTGCTGCACTAATGAAGGCTTAAAGAGAAATGCACGAGAACAAATGCTGGGAAAGTCTTTTACGATCTAATGACACTTAATTTCCATAGTAAATGCCTAATGTTTAACGAGTATTTTATTCTTTTCCCATTTACATATTTATAGTTAACTTTTGTAGCTGCTCGTGAGTAATTAGCCGTCTGCTTAAAGCAAGCGCGTGAACTACGCAGCCACATGATCGCCCCAGTGATGTCAACCAAAAATAAAAGTTAAAAATAAAAAAAGGAAAAAGGAAACAAGAAGTCCTGGAATTCAAGATACATCGTTTTCTCATTGAAAGTCTTCTTATAGGTGCGGGGGAAAAAAAAGTCTTCATTGAAATTCATTGAGATTAATGGGATTTTTGTGACTGGCCTTAAAAGCCTGAGGAAAATCCTAAGACACACTGTAGTTGCTCTGTTTGCAGTCAGTGATCCCTCTGATGAAATCAGAATAGAAATTAAGGGTTATAACAGAGTGTAATGAAGGTGCTTGCGAGAAGTGTTTGCTAAAACCCACCTTGAATCTTATTTTTATCAGCCCTAGAGGAAAGGCCAAGTCAATGTCAAAGAAAGGAACTGAACCTCTAGGAAGATATTAGCCAAGTCATTTATTGTGTTGGCCCATAACTTTGTTACCAAACACAATAATTGGATATTTAACCTTTAATTTGATAGGGTAAGCTATAGTCGTGCTCTCCTTTTTCTAAAGCATTGCATATGGGTAAACTGCATAAGTAATGGCAAAAACAGTTTAGAAATATCCCCAAAGCCTGGATGTGCGTCTGTTCCAGGTACCCGTCACCGAGCATAAGACCAATGAATCAGATCCCCCTTAACGCCCACTAATCGCCGCAGATATGAAGGGAGGCAGATGATGGTAACCAAGTTTAGCACATGAGCTCATGTTCCCCGGTGTCTAACTGGATGCTGCTCCTTCTAATCTGAATTAGTGTCTTCTCCTTTAGTGTCATTACAGCACACAGAGCAAAATGCTCTGAATGACGGGAAAAAATATGTCCTTTTTGGAGACATCTCATCCGGGCATCACGTGAGAAAGGGGAAGGAAGAGCACACTAAAGGTCAACAGATCCCATGAGTCTCTTTTCTGAATTGTCTCCTATTGAATTCTCCCTTGCCCATCCCATTTAACCACCTTTTGAAGGGTTGTTACTCTCTGTAGACATAGGAGTCTGCTTTCTGTTGTACCTAAACTGCTCCAGTGATTGGAAATCTTGTTCTGCTCCCCATAACCCATGACTACTTTCAGCATGACAGTTTGTACACACTGGATCTGCTGAAGAGCAGAATTAAGCCAGAATTAAGAGATTTTTATATCCATTCCAGTGGAGTTACGTATTTCTCCATGTTGTCTCTGGCCATGCTTATCCATGGTCCCTTCCCAAATATTTCTTTGAAAGAAACTGCAATATTATTCAGTTCCTTAGGACCCATAGAAACACAGAATGGTTAAGGTTGGAAGGGACCTCTAGGGATCATCTAGGCCAACCCAGGCAGAAAGAACTTATAAGAGGTATTGATGAATAGAAGAGAGCAAATCTGGCATCAATTCTTCATTCTTCTGTGTGTTCTTCTGTAGATATTGACCTCTAGGACACCTTCAACTCAAGTTCTGGACATACAGCAAAAGAGGTGTAAAAGTGCTACATTTTCTAACCCTCAGTTGCACAGCAGCAGGGGAGCTCAGGAGATCATAAAGCCACTAAAACTGCACATCTGTGACTTCTTAGTGTGTCTAGATTAAAGTTTTTGTAATAATAATAATAAAAAGTTCCAGATTCATCTAGCATTTTCCCCAAATTCATCTCATAGGGAGCTCAGCAGACCATTTCTCAATGGTCTGTATAACATTCATTCTACCTCTCTGGGGCTTGAGCCAAGAACCTGGTCCCACGCAGTGACCGGGTCTGTTGATGAAACACATGTCCAGTATCAGGTGGGATCAAGTAGGTGGTCACAGAGGCAGAAGATATAACTATTAGTTGTACCAGAGCACAAGGGAGGAGGAAGGGATGGATGGAAGTGAAGAGAAGGCCTCAAAAGCCTCCAAAGATCCAAAAGATCCAGCGTGATGAGGTCATCATCAAGTGACTTCTTGTCACTTGCTGCTCAACTTCCCTCCACGAGAGCATCGACCATATGAGGACAGCACCATGGACCACATTGCTTGGACGAAGGTCATCGAAGGCAAATATCTCATCACGCTGCTAAGAGTGACAGCTGCACAGATAGGAACATAGGGAAGACCAAGGCACTTTTCCCATGGAGCTCCAGATCCTGCAAG
>JAWLRI010000787.1:1778055-1827272 GCA_034781795.1 Crypturellus tataupa
TTTTATTTTATTTTATTTTATTTTATTTTATTTTATTTTATTTTATTTTATTTTATTTTATTTTATTTTATTTTCCAGCATGGTACAACCACAGGAACTTTGTGGCATCTTAGCCATGGCCAATGGCATGAAGATGAGTTTCTATGAGCTCCTTTGTGCTTTTCAGAGACTTTTCTTCCCCTTGGGCTGCTCAAATAGATAGAGGTCCAAACCAGAGGGTGGAAATTATACCCAAATCATTTAGATATTGCCTCCAGTTGTCAAAAAGTCCAAGGCAAAGAAGAGAAAATCAGTTATATTCCCATGGATGACTGGAGCTTTAGTTGGAATACATAGGAGAAAAGCATAAAGAGGTGTTTTAGGGCAAACTTTTTTATGTTTCTCACCCGTTTAAAACATGCAAAGAAGAAAAGGCATTTAATTATGGGTTGAACAAGACCTAGAATAAACCCTTTCTCTCCTTCTTTAAGTCTTTTCGAAAACTAAAGGTTTAAGGGAGGTCAATTTTGAAATGTCACTTCAAACCTCCAGAAAGGAAGGATTTTGTTCCAAAATTGCAATCAAAGACCACTTCACATCTAAGTAAAAACAGAAAAAAATACACTTTGTTTTGTGCTTTTAGCCAAAATGTTTTACTGAATCCAGCCAGAATGAACAAACCTGGTCCACCTGAATAGACTTTTTTCACAAGGAGATAAAATATTCTACCAAATGCAGATGCATTTATTTATTATGCATTTGGGCCGTAAATACACTGCTTCATGCCTACAAAATGTGCAAGCTATCATTTAAAAAAATGTTTATATTAACCCTGGAAGTTGGGCGTGCTGCCTAGCCGAGAAAATAATGTCAATTACCCACAGAAATAGCTTTCCAAATCTCTCAGTGCCTGCTTTCTGCATGAGCAGTTAGATTCATAGAAATTAGAGATGGGAAAAGATCTTATTAACGCATCTCATCTACCTCACTGCTAGCAAAGGTTGGAGCCCCCGCTGTGTGTTTTCTAGTTCGCTTTTCCCTAGCTTTAGAATAATGGGCCTCTCTAGGTGTTGGGTTTTGTTTGTTTGTTTGTTTTCCGATATCTCTATTAACAAGCAGAAATATTTATGGAGATTCTGCTGCAGAAGACGGTGACTTGGATCCTGATGTGTGTATTAAAAATCTCTCACCCGTATCAAACATGCAAGAGATGAGAGCAAGCAGTCCCAGGGCTCAAGTTTTGGAGAGCAAATGCACCTAGAGATGCTGCTTTGCATCAGTCCTTGAGGGTCTGAGATTACCAAGATAGAAACTTGGCCATGTAAAGGTGCTCCTCTTCCACCCTTTCCTCCTGATGAACATTTTCCTGCTGGAAACTCCTCCAATTTCCTGGAAGTCTCAAGGAACACCCAAGATATCTGCTAGGCTTTGGCTCTGGTGCCTTCTGCATTGAGATGTATTTGCTAGTATGGAACAGATGACTCAAGAAGACTGAAAAATCTGGGAAATCTTAGATTCTTTTGGGCTGCTGTTCCTCAGCACAAATAGGTCTGTTTTTTCCCCCTGTCATGGTGATCTTTAGGTTCCTCATGGATGCAATTCTGATGTAATTCCCTTGCTGACACTCAGCATAGCTTTATACACACAAAAATATGACCCCTGCACCAACTGAGCTTGTGGAAGGTCTCCAATCCGGGATGTGACTGCATGCAGCACAAATGCTGCACACATTGCTGCTGATTTTCCACCTTGCACCGGTAGCCTGCAGGCAGGATGCCACAGATTGCAATGCCCGAGAGGCACAGAAAGCACAAGACGATGGCATGGAACCTAGTCCTGTGTCTTTCTTGCCCAAGCTGAGCTCAAGGAATGCCAAGAGGAGTGGGGAAGCCTGCAAAAGCTTTATTTACCTGCCCGCTCTTCCCAGGATATCAGCAATCAGCTCTGGAATTCTCTAGCAAATACCCGGCTGCGGCTCACGCTCAGCCAAAACAAGTCTGACAGCGAAACCCTGTCATATTCTCTTTAAAGGTCACCAAAAGCGAGCCGGACTCCTTCTATCAACTTATCAGTTCTTAAACCAGCTTAAAGAGAAACTTTCCATGGTGAATTACAGTTTAACAGCATGTTATTCTGCGATAAGCGCAATCCGTGGGGCCCGAGACGCTCTCTGCTGCCGAAATCCCTGATAACGGAGCACCTCTTTGGTGCAGGGGGAAGTTTTCCACAAAAATGACAGCGCACCTTCTCCTCCATGCAGACACTGGGCACTTAAGCAACCGCTGGGGCAAACAAGATGCGCACAGCGGGATTTCTTGTTCTGCCAACACATTAGCTAATTCGGTGCTGCTTTAAGGGGGAGGAATCTGCATATTTGTCCGATTCTGCCTCATTATCTCAGCTCGGCGGATACTCCGATTTCTCTGCCTGCACCCTCCAAATTCAGCATTAGCACGTGTCACTCACGAGTCATTTCTGCTGTCCCACAGACCAGGTGTGAGTTAATTCAGTTGTTAACAGGGGCAACCCCCAAGCAGAATTAAACTTTCACGTTAGACATTTCTTTTTTCCAAGGCTCTGTTTTCAGGGGCTGTAAATATTGCCAAAACTCGAACATTTTAAGCTCAAATTTTTTGGTATATCTAGTGCAAGCTGTGTGGTCTTGGAAAGATTTAACCAGTGCACAGCATCTATCTCCAACAGATAATATCTGTGCTGGTAAAAACGAAATGACAACAGCAGAGATGCTGCTCCCATGGTGGAGAGAGAGTGTCCCAGTGTGTCCTGGTGGGAACTGGGTTGCTCTGATGTCAGGAGTGTGAAAACTCTTTGGAAACGCATGGACATTTTGCTGTCAATTCCCAATGCAGCAGAAAAGGAGCTGGTTCCAGACAGACCCTGATCTGCTATTCAGAACATGAACTTTTTTCCTTCCCTTCTCTCACACTACTGTCCCCAGGGCATCTCAGTGCCAGCCAGAAATGACAGAACAGATTTCTGAGCTGCAGAGAAGCCCCAAAAGCACCTCCTAAAGTAACCAAGCTGGTGGTTCTCACCTAGATTAGAGGAACGTGCTGATCCATCCGGTGCCCGAGGGAGAACATCCTTTTCCGAGTCCCCACCAGTCCATGTCCTTCCCATAGGAGGACAGGGGTATATACATTTCTGATGGTATTTGTGGCAGATGGGCTGTGTGAACACCCTGGTTGGGAGCGTGATGCTCCCTTCTCCTCTAGAAACACCCCATGGTTCAGGTGACAAGTCGTGTCCTAATGTGAAACTTCTCAAACCTCATGCTGCTGTTGGCCAAACTCAGCTCTCATGTCATCTATATAAATCTGGAGCAATGTAAGGTCACTCTGGGCTTTAATTCGGTTTAAGCAAGTCTTACACATCCTCCTTGACTCCCTTCCTAGGCTGGGATGCAGGAAACCTGCACCTACCACCTCCAAAATCCCTTCATTAGTTAGTCTGGATCTCATTTGATCTAGCTCCCTAGCTGGGAGGTGTCATTTGGCCTCTTCTGTATCATATCTCAGTATCCTTCACACATCTGTAAGCTGCTGGCCATGGCCCTAAGTTACCAAGCCAGTAACGTGCTGCACCAGAAGGTCACGAATGTCCTTCACCAAAGGGACATTACAGTTTCTGCCAAACGAGTTATTCTTAAAGGTTTTTTTACCAAAATATGGTGCAAGTCTGATGGACCAGAGAGCTGCTTCAGCCACTGCTTGCAGGGAGCATCTCTAGGGTCAAGGGACTGGTCACACTCTAATCTCGTTAATCTCTTACCCTTGGTGCCAATCCGCAAGACTTTAATTACTCCATTGGCAGGGTGGATGCTGGATCATCAGGGAGAATTAATTAGTGCAAATCTGAGGATAACAACATTAAAAAAACAAAAGCAAACAAACAAAAAACATCCAGCTCCCTCCTCAGTTCTCAAAAACTCTGGCTCCCCAAACCACATCCTGAGTCCTTTCAACATCACTGGTATCCCCGCAATGAGGATAATGCCTGTCCCTTCTGCAACATTATGGACTTGATTTAGCCAGGATTTGCTCTTTTGGGAAGAATTAAAAGACTGGAGAGCTCCTTCATTTCTGTGCCAGCCATGAACAAGACCGTGCTCATCCTAGGACCTCTTCCAGACTCCCTCTGTCACTCCTATGGTGGGAAATTTTGGTAAATCCCTCCTTTCCTGTCCTCACCTCAGATCTGGACGGTGTCTAGTCTGACACAGGCCAATCTTGGCAGAGGTTTTGAGGCCTTTTCATATGAAATAGTGAGTCCCAGGCCCCTTGGAAATACTGATGAATTTAGCACAACCCTTAGGAATGAATCAGAGATTTATTCAGTAACAGGGCAGCAATTGCAGCCAGCTCTCCTGGACTCAAAACTGGCATCTCCAAGGTCCTTTTTGTCCTCCTGAATGTCCCTGAATGTCCCGGTCTCCCTTGGACATCTTGTCTAGGCCAAGCAAGTCCCTTCCCAATGCCTGATGTTATATTTCCCCAACACTTCCCATCTTTGCCACTGTTTATATTCCTCTCCAATTAATTCTTTCTCCCTCGGTTGCCTTCATTTTTTTTTAATTCTCCTCTTCCTTTGTAAAAACTTACTACAGTGACAGTAATTGGTCAAGAAACTGAGGGAGAGGTGTATTTTTTGAATAATTCATGTTATTACTTCTCTTCATTCCCCATTCTTTTGCTATACGGCCTCTCTGATGTTACCCAGGAGTGGATTCCCTCATTTCCAATCCTCTGCTTGTAGCCTAGTTTTATAAGCCAGAGAAGGAAAATTAAAATGCAAAAACAGTGGATAAAGATGAAGTGAGAGCAGCCAGCAAGCAGATGAGGGGTCATTAATGCTACCAAGCCCTGAGAGCTGATGTTGTGCCACAGACTGATCCAGAAGTCCATAAACGTGAGCTGCTTAAGAGTCTATATTAAAGCATCCAGATTTGGGGCACTTAAGCTCTTCTGCATGGTGGAACCCCCCAGGGTTGTTGCAAGATCTAATGGGGAAGGTGTGGGGCAGCTAAAACAGGTCTAGAGTGGTGGAAACCAAGTGAGAGCAAAGGAGGAGAGGTTATCCCCTGCCACCCAGCCCTTCCTCATTGCACCATCTTCCTCCAGAAGATCTTTAGGACCTCTTGGGTGATTTACAAGAGGGAGAAACCACCAGAAAACAGGGAGAACGGACATTACTGGTGTCAGGATAGAGATGGAGTGAGATCCAGAAGGTTATTCCATGGGACAAGCATGATGGCAATGCAGAATAAACCAGCAAAGCTCCTTCAAATGGTGCCTTCAGATGTCCATCTGCACCTCTGTGTAGGCACTGCTGGACTCCATTTCCCTTCTTGCTCCTGAAAAAGCCATGAACAGGGTTAATACCCACGTGGAAAAGAGCCTGGAAGCATTTCTAGAGATATAGCAGGTACCTCTGTTTTTAATGGGTTCTATTATTCCGCTCATTATTCTGCTCAAATGTGGTTATTGGCTCATTAGTATTTAAATCAGCTGATAATACGCGGCGAAATATTCCTTCCGACACAGGCTTTGCAGCTGGTCTCTGCGGTGCGGAGGTTAAAACGGTGCCACTCGATGCCATTGATGTCCCCGCGGCTTTGATTTTCAGCCCTCGGTAGTGGCAGAGCCGGTTCGTGCAATTTGGTGGGATTAGCATTTCGCCATCCACAAAGGGAGGATTACGGAGCCCGCTGCGGAGAGCAACAATGATTCTGGAGGGAGAAACCTGCCGCTTTGCTTTCTTTAGGGACAATATAGCCCCATGGCAGTGGCGGGGTGGGAAACGCGTTTTAAGCTCCTTTGACAGCTGCAGAGATCCCATTTCTGCCCATTCGGATTCTGAATAATGAACCAAATCTCACAAGTTGCTCGGTAAAAGGGGGACTGAAGCAGCATGGGGAAGAGAGGGGAAAAAATGGGAGAAAAGACTATTTTTCTAGGGAAGGATCAGAGCAGGGGCAGTAAGAAAAGATGATTGTCCTCTCCTCCCCTACAGACCCTATATTTAGAGATTGGCTTCAGCTGTTTGCAAGAAGAAAACCGAATGGTGCAATTACAGTTGTCCTTGGAGATTTTGCCTGTGATTTTGCTGCCTTTTGCGTGGACTTGGGAAGTTTTAAGCCTTTCCTTTCAAAATAGAGAGCCTTGGACTTACTTACCGCCCTGGACTGTTTCTTAAGTGATGAGTTCAGGTATGTATATTGGGGGTAAAAAAAACATATAGATTAGATGCATAGTCACGTACATGAACTTGGTGTGAGGGTCCCTCTGGGGAAGATCTGTAACCTTGATCCTGGGAATGCCTTTTTGAGGGCTACAATGCCAAATTCCATATTCCCGATGCACTAAGGGAGTTCAGCATTGCGCCCTATCCATTCTCCCCCAAATAGGCCAAAAATCTGAGGTTTTGCCTGGTGTCCAGCTTGACATTTGGAGCCCCAAATGTCCAGAAAGTGAATGATACCAATATGCTATAATTTTCCTCAAAACCAGAGGTTTTCACTTTCATGAAGCCCTCAAAGAGCATGAGTTCTCTTGTGCCCTATGCTGATTTCACCATTACGCTGAATTTCTAGCTAGCTTTTCCTTTGCTTCCTGTGGAGCTGGAACATCCCTTTCCATG
The DNA here is from genome assembly GCA_034781795.1 of Crypturellus tataupa. Taxonomy (NCBI): domain Eukaryota; kingdom Metazoa; phylum Chordata; class Aves; order Tinamiformes; family Tinamidae; genus Crypturellus; species Crypturellus tataupa. The sequence continues at coordinate 1,784,695 of JAWLRI010000787.1, forward strand.
CTATGAAGGGTTAGATTGGAGATGAAAATCCAGCACAGCACAGAAAACCCAGCATCTACCCAGGAAAACCCTGTATTGGAGGAAGGTCTCCTTCCCCAGCAATGCACATATGAAGGGACCATTTGTGCACATGCAAGGAGCGAACGTGCACACTTCTGGGTCCAGAATCCCACTGCAGAGACTGAAATACCCACCTGCTTCTCCAGCTAATGAATCTGTCTACATATTTATGTCACGCTGCAGCCGTTTGCTGCAAGCGCTTTAACAGACTCCTTACAAGACCACACACATTCTCCTGTTCCTCCCCTCTCCTAGCTGGGGAAAAGGGAAGTGTGTGCATAAGGGTAGCAGAAGGAAGGAAAAAAAATGCTCTGTGTTTCCTCCAGTGGTCTGACTCCACATGGGAGAGAAAAAAAAGAAAATGCATTTTTTCCATTCAAAACCAAAAGCTCATTGTTTCCTCGTGCAGCCCTCAATGTGACAAAATAACCTCATTTCATCTACTCTGGTATGATCAAGAATGGGTCAAAATGAGCTGTCTTCTCCTAAATAGTAAATAGTAAAATGAGTATTAGGAAAGGAAAAGAGGTTGATTTTGTGGTTGCAGTCAGGGCCTGGAGGCATTAAAGATTTGTGCTTTCCTAGACCTTGACTGCAGTGAGCTGTGCCACTGCGGTCAGAGCTGCTTGCACATTCCCGTTGTGTTCTTTGCAAGGAAAGCAGTTGTCACAGCTAATTACAATGGGGTGGACGAGGCGGTCTCAAGACATCTTCTGTCAGGACGATCAGGTAGGTGTTTGGACATTTCTTGGTTGTTTTCTTGGTGCTGAGGAACGGGATGCTCCTAGAAAAGCTGCCCACAGCCTCTCTGGGCATCACTGTTGCATTTTCAAAGTGTAGATGGAGTCTTTTGGTGTCCTGTGAGGCCCAAGGGCTGGAGAAGAGGACGTGGGTCCTTCTAACAGACTGACCTAGCACAAGAAATGGGAGAACTAGGGACAATGGAGCTCACACTTTTCTGGGGGTGGCTAGATGGGACAGGGGTACCTATATAAATAAAACCTCCATGTCTTGTGCGCTGGAGTTACTAGTTGCTTCCCAGACATAAGGAATACAGAAAGCTTAATTGCACCAGTGAGAACATCACCTGCAATGGTGGCACTTCGGCCACTGTGTCACCAGTTTGGTTGTCCCCATGTGCACCCACCCGCAGTGCAAGAACTGCCTCCCTCTGTGCCCAAAGCAACCTAAGCTATTTTACACACTGTTAGTTACAAAAGGGAAGGACTAGATCACGAATAATGGGCATGGGCATGGGCATGGGCATGGGAATGGGAATGGGTCCAAAAATACATTACAGGGACAAGCTAGGGCTCCTGGTGAGAGCATCTCCTGATTTCCTAGGGTGGGATGTTCATACCCCTAGGGTGGGATGTTCATATGCAGCACCAGCCCTTGCAGATCCATCCTCTCTCCACCGAGACCACATTCCAGCTCTTCGTGACTTCCTCCTCCTCTTCTTCCCTCTCCCTCGAGGAGCCCTGAACCAGGCACAGAGCAAGCAGGAGCACAAACCCAGCCTTGGATTGCTGCTATAAAAATGCCTTCCCCGACTCAAACCACCTACCAATCTTCCGAGCAGAGAAGCAAATGCAGCCCCAGAGCGGCAGCAGGATGGCACTAACCTTGCACATCCAGCAGCTGTTTTTCCTCGGGCTGGAAGGCAGTTATCGGTCAAAATCAACGCTGCACGAATGCCCCAAGTTATTGCTGAGCTATAACAGGAGAGAAAAGGAGATGGTTTAGCTGGAGAGACCGGTCTCATAGGGTAGAAGAGGAGAAGGGAGGAATTTGCCCTCTGTTTCCAGCTGCTCTGTTTCCTTTTGGGGCGTTGCAATGATCACAGCACTAAAGAGACTCTGAGTCCACCATGAATAACCCTAGAGAAAGCAGAGCGGGTCTCACAGGTGACCCACCAGGAATTAGCCGGTTGCACAGTAATTCCCAAAGAAGATTTTTCCTCATTTCCAACCGTGCAGTGCAGGTCCCTGTGCTGTAATGAGCACACCTAGTTCTCAATGTCCTGGATGCATTTACCAGGACAGGAAGGGGACAAAGACTTCTCTGATGCTTTGGGCTGCACAGAAAATCAGAATAACAGGAATTTCTCTGTGTCTCATTCTTCACATTGATGTGTGACTCTGATTATTTTATTTCCTTCCATCTTAATCTGGTGATTTTTTCTTTTCCTTCTGAACTCAGCAGAATGTATCTCCCCCCCTTCCCTTCCCTGTAGGATCTCAGCCCGACATTTCAAAGCTCTTTCCTCTCTCCGGATGGAGCCTTAGCAGACAATATCAATGATCTAAGCTCCTCTCCAGAACGAAAGGGAACGATGCTCCCCGGTGCTCTTGTGCGCGGTGCAAAAGGGATCCCTGCAGAGAGGAGTTTGCAAATGGAAAGCGACAGTTACTTCCCATGACGGCAGCACTTCCCTAATTGCATTCCATGGAGCAATGTGGCAGCTCCCAGCCTGGCTGGAGCAGCCCCCCTTTTCCTCCATGCAGCAGCTGAGGCTGCTCCTTTGCAGCTCTATCCCCTGGGATTCCCATTGTCCAGCATTCCTGAGACGGGGAAAATCCAGCATGGACAGGAGAGTGAAGCATGGACAACGCTTCCTGCACCCACTGGTGCACAGGACCCAACAAAGTCACCGCTGGTTGATGTCCTCCATCAACCACATCCCCGTCACCTCCTTCACACAGGAGTCCCAAGCCAAACCATGCCACGTAACCCTCAGATAGGCACCTACCAGACCTGACAAGGCGGATTTGGGTGAGCAGAAGTGTTTTCTCGAGCGCTTTTGCATCCCACCATGAATTTAGAACCTCCTCCATCACTAGACCACGGAGACCTTCCTTTTGCATGGGATGGAGCCAGTTCTGGGCACAAGAGAGGTGAAGACCTCTCTCTTGACCATGGACCTTCTTCCTACAGATGAATCCCATCCCACGCTTGGAATCAAGTATCACTGCATGAGTCAAAATGAAAAACATGCCCAAAGTGATTCAACAGTGAGCTCGCAGGCTGGGAATCTATGCATTTTCATAAGAAAGGCTCCTGTTCCTCCTAATTCCTATTTGCACTCTTTCTTATGCTATGGGAAATAAGCTGTTCCATTTTAATGGGGAAAATTGTCGCAATAACTTGTTTAAATGCATCTTGGGCCCAGCCAGAGCAGAACTTGAAGAACAGAGCGAAATTAAAAATGCAGCATTCCTGCTACCCCCTCCTCCAAATTAGAGAAAAAAAAAAAAAGACATTTCAGGATGCAAAGAAATAGGATATCGTTTTTCCTATCTCAAAGGAAATGTTTCATTTTGTTGATTTTTTTCCTCTCATTTTAATTGTAGAATAGACACCGCACTTTCCAAAATTTTGAAATGGGGAAACACTGGAAAATTAAAAATGAAAACATTTTGTGGGAGAAAAATATTGAAATCAAAGCACTGTGACTTTTCTACGGCAGAATAATGCAAAAAGCAACCACAAAAAAAAAGAAATCCTATAAGTGGCTTTTGACCAAATGACTAGAAAATGAGTTCCCTGAGAGTTTCAGTCGAGCCAAATTTGCATTTTTCAGCATAATAAACTATTTGACCAAACATCATTTCTTGTGCTTGTGTGGCCTCTGTTCTACATATCAATATGAAGGCTTTAAGAAAGAGCATACCCAGCTGGGTGCACTGTTAATGGGTCGATTTGCTGCTCATTTTCTCTTATCGTATGGCATGGAGACAAGCTTCCCTGTGGGAAGTGGGATTCCTACAGGGACAATGGGATGAACCGGGTTTCATTTACCCCCCATCTCTGAATTTTCCATCACCTCCTCGTGCTTCAGGAAGCCTCTCTAGGGTGCAGGGCTTGGGCAACCAACACGTTGCCCTTGGTTTGTTCTCATGGCCGTTCCTTCACTTCTCATTTGATACATAGGGATCTTCGCCCTGAGTAAACTCTGTGGGGTTGCTGAGAGTGGGGTTAATGTACCATCTTCTTCATCTTCTTCTGCAAGGTGTCCCATCCTCTTCTTCTCATCCGTCCAGTCCCCTCCAAGGACCATCTGCAGCATCCCAGGTCTTCCAAGCCATGGAGCTCTTCCTGCAAGCTAGAGATCAAGGGAAGCATCTGAAGCCACAGAGAGTCTTCTAGTCAAAGGGTCAAGGTAAAAAACAAGGACTTGAGGGACCTGGGATGTATCCCAAAAGGAGAGATGATGGAGCAGAGCCGGAGGAACCAGCATCCAGGAGGGTGACACAGCTCAATCACAATCTCCCATCCGGAGCAGGCAGAGGGGATGAGTTACACTAAACCAGCTCATTTGCCAGCAAGCAGGAGCATTTGATTGCCCACAGTCGTACAAGAAGATAAAGTGGATAAAGTAATGGGTATTTACTCTTCTCTGCTTGTGTACACAACAGAATTGTGTTTCTTTTAATGGGAGCTCTATTCTAATTGCAATCGTTACCAAAGTGGGATTTTTAAGCTCAACACCATCTCTCTATTACTGCTGAGTGCAACGTGCTGCATTTCTGGTATACTCTTTTAATATATTCTCTTCGATGTGCTCTGACACGGTCTGGACAACCTCCCCAAAACGTTTTATGGAGCCCCCTCCCCACTGCCGAGCACATTCACATCTCCGCAGGATCCGAAGGATCCTGGTGACGTCTCATTAATGGCACTCGTCTGCCCGTGGATCCAATTCTGTTTGCTCATCACTGCAGCCTGCGTGTCGTGTGAGCAGCATATGCCACGGCAGATGGTGTGGAATCAATTCCAGGGAACAGCACTGGAGTGAAAACATTCATCTGCTCCTGCTTGCTTCGGTAGGCCAGGGAGATGGGTTTGGGGTGGGAATGGGAGCTCTAATTCCACGTCTCCATCATCCAGACCCTGCTCGGGAGCCACAGCCAAGCATTGGGGTAGGTGACGAGATGCTGCTCCATGTCCAGGACCCAATCATGATGCCACTTGTCCTGCCCAGGCATGAAGAGGAGCATCTCACACAGGAGACAGGGAAATATTAAATCCCAGTGCTAGGAACAGCGAGATGTTGTTGATGTTTCACAGTTCATTGATGTTCCACCATGTGCACCGAGCGTGTTACCTTTTGGGTCTTTATGTCACCTGCGTGACATACAGACCCACCACATCCTGCTCGTTAGATGAGTCAATTAGCAGGGAGATGGTGTTGCTGGTGCAACAGCTCTGGCTACTTCTGCACATCTCTGCTTGCCACAAAGAGGGAAGAAAAGTTTTGCTTTGCATGAGCTCTTCCTTCAGGTTCCACTTCCTTCAAGTTCCACTTGGTCGTCTTCACCCACACAGCCTCAGAGATGGCATCATCTCTCTCAACCCATTTAGAACCTCTGCTATAGAACAACCGAAAGAGGAGGAAGGATCTTATTCCTTCAGCAGCGACAGAAAACAAAGCAAACACAACCCTTGAGCGAGGCTCGCGGGCATTGTAGATCAGATCATTAACATTCCTTCCCAGCCCGGTCAAAGATTTGAATGGCGATCAGACGCATCCAATTTACAATGCAATTACCTCTTAATAAGTGGCGACCCTGGAGGCAGGACCTGCCACCTGTCAGCTGAGACCCAGTGGTGACCTAATCTCAACCCTGGATGACGGGTTGAAGCTGAGCAGGTGGCAATGCAAGATACAGCTGCCAAATAACTCCCCAATTGACCTCACCAACTGATGCCTCAGTTTCCCTTTCTGTTTAATTGAGATTATTTCTGGTTTTGCAGGAAGGCTACCGAGTCTTGCAAATTCCTTTGCCCTATTCTCACTACCCTGCAGAGAAGTAAAAACTGTTCTGGGAGGAAACAGAGAAGTGTACAACAGCAGGGCGTTATATATACCCTTATCTCTCCTTGCTACAAGAGCAGCCCAGAAGAGCTCTGCCTAGCTCTGAGCATAACTAAGAGGCCTCCACTGGCTGAAAACATTTAATAACCAAAAAAAGAAAAAAAAAAATCCATCTATAATCCCCAATGACAAATTCCAGAGAGGGTCAGATTCCTTTACGAGCACGAGACGAGAGGTTTTATGATCGCATTGCCTTATTATACCCGGCTCCCTGTAGTGTCATACGCATCCTAAGAACCAATTTAATATGTTCTTCCCTCACTACAGCAACATTAGGAAGAGAACGACTTGTAAATATCCTTCCACAGCCAAAGCTGGTGTTTTTTCAGTAAACATTTGCTTAGCGGTGCTCAGGGACCCAATCCTTGCGCCAAAGACTCCAAGCATCTGCTGAGGAGTCAAGTGGGTATTGCACGACTTTCCTGGGAATAAAGATTTAATGGCTCAATTTCTTTGCCGTGTAAAAGGCTACGGTCTCCTGAGTGCGAGGGTTAGAGCAAGGATTATAGGAGTCTTTTGTTTTATGTTTCCCAAGTGACTTTCATCAGCAGAAGAGTCCCTGCTTTAAAGGGTGGGAGTCGATTGTTCCTACAAGATCATAACTCTGGGGACAACTCTCCCCACTTGGCTTTCCTAGAGTATATTTGGGGAATTTGTTGGATTTTTGTTTGATAATCATAGTGCAGAGAGATGTGGAGAAAATATGCACGTGCACAAGGGATCTTGCTCTCCGGACAGGGGGAATGAAGCATCCAGGCTTCCTCCATGGAGCTGTATCTATGTCCATGTCTGTCTTTTTGCAACTGGTCTCTGAGGGGGATTCTTGGAGGATTCAGGAATCAGAGCTCAGCACCAGCTCAGTGAAACGTTTTTCCCCTCTGCTCTTCCTCAACAAAATGAGACTCTTCCATCCATCTGGACGGACCCACAGGAAATCCATTTGGATGTAAAAATTAAATGGAAATAAACAAAATGATCTTTTTTCTGTATTTCTTAATGATTTTGTAAATTGCTTCTTCTGGTTTTTGGTTGCTATTTGAAACATGGAACCATTTCCGTTGCACCTGGAGCTTTGCTCTCTGCTCTGAGCTCCACGGTCACCGTTAGATGTTTCTATGACTTTACATGTGTCAGGCGAGCCCAGATGTTCCCCCTGACAGCTGGAACCGTCTTGGTTTATGGGTTACAAGTTTACAGGCAGGGTTTACGGTTGGACTTGAAGACCTTAGAGTTGCATTTGATGACCTTGAAGGTCCTTTCCTACCGTAATGATTCCGTAGTTGAGCACTATATCCAAGGTAATAACGTTCCAAGGGAACGTTTTAAAGGCAGGTCTGCTGTGAAGTGATACCCTTTTGCAAACAACCTCTCAATTTAGGGTTTTCCTGAGCCAGATCATGTTCGTTGTGCTGCTTTTACTTGCTCTTGTGAGTTACTCTTCCCTGCATGTCTCCAGCCCATCAGAAGCAGCAGTGCAGAGCTGTTTAGATGCTGGAAACTGCTGTGTCAGGGCATTTTTGATGCAATCCCTGACTGTAGAGGTGTAGAGGGCTCTTACAACAGGCTCCGGGGGACTAAATGATGGAAAGTAACGAGAAGGGTTTTGCTTTCCAGGCTCTGAAGTGAAGGATAGATCAGCAGGAATCAAACCCAAAACACTTGGTAGCAAAGTTAGTTCATCTGCAAAGAAGCCACAAATTCAGTGCTGAGAAACCATGACAGCACCAGCAAATCAAGAGCAGCGTGAAGTGCCTTTCCTGCAGGTGATTTTTGCTTCCATAATGCAGCTCCAAGCACGGAGCTTGCCAGGGAATTTTCCTTGAAAGGGGGACAGGTGACATGTAGTAAAAGGGAATCCTTCTTGGGATACCCTTTATCAGGAGACGGTCATGGATTGAGTCTGCATGCCTTGGGCTGACATACCAGCCTAACCGGCTGTGCAGAATGCATTTAATTTGCTTTTTGCATGCCTTTCCCTTTATTTATTTATCACCCCCTTTCCTTTCTTGTGGCTCTTTGAGTCTCCTCTTTCTTACCTTTCTTCATTGTTTTTCTGATTCGCATTTTCAAAGGCATCCTTGGCACCGGGGAGGGGATTCGAGGATACAACCCCATGGAAACTTCCCTCCTCTTTATTTTCTGCCTTGCTCAGAAAAGAAGCAGGGGTGGAGCAGAGAAAAAGAGCCCACCCCGATAAAAACGCTGGAAATATGTTCCTGCTGCTTGCTCGAGTGTCAGGGGAGCGTTATCTGGCCTTGCACACAAGGCAGAAGAACTTACGCCTTGTGAAGTGTAATAAGGAACACAGAGCCTAATGGAAAAATCATTTGCTTGTGGCATTTAATTAAATATGTAAATTTATGAGCGGCCCTGAAATCATCAAATGGAAAGGCAGAGCTGTCATGAATTTTGATTTGATTTTCTCCACGGGCTTTCCCCCCATCCTCCCTTTGCCTTTGATGAAAGAGGTGACGTGCGAGGATGGCTGAGTGGCCTGTCAGGTCTGTCCTCAGGGTTTCCCCTGATGTGACGCACCAAAAAGGTGTTTTTATTCCCTGCACATCGACCACAGAGCCAAGGAGATGCCAGATGGACTGTCCTCCCTCCCTTGCATGTCCCCTGCACGTTGCAGGAGGTGAAGTCTGCTGAGCAGATGGTGCTGGAGGACTCAAACCTCAGGATTAAGGTGGTGAATGATGCAGAGGGGTCAAGGCATGAGATGGTTGGACCTCTGTGTGGTTGCAACAAGGTCCCAGCATCATCTGCAGTAAAACGTGCAGATCTAACTACCTACTCCCCCTGTATCTCCCAGGGTTTGATGGAGGAGCATCCCAACCCTGCAGAGACCTATCTATCCACAAACCCACCCTGCATGTGGAGGACCAGCATCGCATTGTGCTCTCTGCTGCTCCATATGTGCATATATCTGCATATTCAAAAGTGTTGTACAGCCAGAGCACTGTCCCCATCGCTCTTGCCTCACATACTACCCCTAGTACAGGCAATGTCTCCAATGGGAGGGTTTCATCTCCCAAATAGCATCCTGAGATGGTTCATTGGGTCAAAATTCACACTATTGGGTGCTACCATGGAGGAAAGACTTTGCAGCCTAAGTCCAACCTTATCTCACAGCATCAGCAACCCAAGACACTTGGACTGCATAGAAGGTGCCTCAAGAAGGACCTGACCACATAGGATCTGGTCATAGGATCCACATAGGATCTGGTCCAGGAGTGGAGCTTTGGGACAATAAAGTAAAATACTCTTGGATAGAGCCTAGTAGGAGCATGCGGGAAGGATGGAGGCTGATCCGGGTGTCCAGGAATCTCCTGATGCAAGGAACACTAAAGAGTCACCTGTTTTTTGACAAATCCCATTTGTCTCCTTGACAACTGGGTGACACAAGACCCTTCATCACCCCGGGACAGTATCACAGAATGCAATTTTCTAGTGGTTAGGGATGCTGCAAGCACTAAAAAACCCCATGCCTGCAGCAAGTGAGTATTGAACTCCAGACAACAGAAGACCAAATAAAAAGCAAATGGAGAGGAAGGGGAATTCTTTGACAAAAGGGCCATAAATTGATGCTTTCAGTGAGCTGTCACTAGAGCTATGTCCAAGGGGAGGTGTTTATGCCTCTCTCCATCACAGTAAATCGTGCACAGGATCAAGGAGTCTGACTAGCATTTCCCCCAGCTCTAGCCTTTCCCCTCCTGGGCTGCCATGACAAACCCAGATGCAAGAAGACACTTTACAGGGGCCACCCAGGAGCAGAATTCAGCTCCTTCTTTCTTGTGCTCAGCAGGAATCGAACATATTTTGTCCCCTTGCGTGGGTAGCATTAGCTCTGGGGTGAATACATCTGAAAGCTGCAAAATTTGGTCCACTTTGGCACGGAGATATTTCCAGAGCACAACTCAAACAGTAGGCAAAACCTCTCACTTCTCACCTCCAGTTCCTTGTAGGAGATGCCGGAAGTGGATTGCTGACTCCCCAGGTATCCCAACAATTATCCATTTGGTTTATTTATACACCCGTCTAAAGCAGCTACAAGAAATCTGCCATTAGCATCAGGGAGACACAGTGACATATTTATCCTGCCTAGACGCTGCGCTGATATCCTTGGAAAACAGAGAACGGCAAAGGGGTGTCCTTTCTTCCAGCTCGTTCATATCACTGGTTTTCCGAAGCGACCAGGGACAGCTCCAGCTGTACAAGTGAAATTCAAGAGACTTAATAACATTTTAATGCATGCTCTTAGCATTGAAGATTTTTCTTTTTTTTCTCCCTCCTCTTCTTGCTTTCCCTTTGATGGTTGTAAATGGAGGGGATGTCATTTGCTTGTACAGCTGCAAGGCCAGGGCTTCCGAGAAGGTAGGGGAGAAGGCAGGGGGATGATTTTATCAGGAACTTGAAAGAGGCGTAAACCAGCAATATGCAGGTGTGCTGATTTCCCAAAGAGCCCTAATCGGCTAAAAAGCTAATCTATGAGTCTGCCATAGCAGCAAGATAGGTCTTTGCAATTCCTGGGATGAAACCGGAGTGTCCGTTGTCCCAGCTCCCAAGGGAGCTGCTTGAGTCCTATTGGAGAAGTCAGAAACTTGGCTATGGACACCTGGAACTGACTCTGGATTGCCCACCAAGACCTTTATCTTTATGCATCCTTGATCTGCAGGAAATGTCAAGGGTTCCCATGGCTACAGAAGATCTTCTAAAGATCTTCAGTCTTTGTGTTGGTGATGCAGGATGCTTCTGTATCCAGCAGCTTCTGCAACCACACTGAGCCAGCACAGGGTGAAGATGTGAAAGGACAGGGTAGACATTCAGCCAACTGGAGCTTCTTGGCTGTTTCTTCTACCTGTTGAACAAGCCAAGTGACGGGGACAGCCTGTGTGACAGGGTCGAAGGCAATGGAGGAGCTATGGAGATGAAGGAGTTAGGGAGATGGAGCAGTTATGGAGAGGGAGCAGTTATGGAGAAGGAGGAATTCATAATAAGTCCATGCTCAGAAGACATTGTGGCTCTCTCATTCTAACCCAGACGTACTCTGCGTCTTACACACATATTCCCATTGTAATTATGCATTTGCTGCATAATCTGATCCTTACCCTGAGCCCCTGCCTTTAAGGAGCCTGCAGAAGGCCTCAAAGTCCAGCTATGCAATGCAGCACTTGGGTCATTGCAAGCACAATCAGGACACATGTGAGCTGGAGGAACTTCCTGGCGACATATCCACAGGCGTTCGTGCTACGTCAGCTTCATTATCACCTTTTGGATATCAAGATGACAGTGCTCCGTGTTGTTTGTCTTTGTTCTGGCAAAAGATGAGCTCCTAGTCTGTAAGTCCAGCTGCAGCACTACCCGATTGCCCTATTTACCAAGTTTTCTTTTCTACAAAGTGTTCGTTCCCCATAGAAGAAGAAAGACAAGTCATGGACAAATGACATCCTAAGAAAATTACTGGATTCACTGATAGCTGTGGCATCCATGCCTGCTCTCCCCTGCACCACCCAGGACATAGAAATCCACGCAAACCCTTGAGTTACCAAACAGCCTCTCTGCTCTCACCATGGTGAGACAGAAGGACTAGAGGGTTTCTCTGCCTGCCCTACCCTCCTGGGCCAAAATCATGACCAAAACCATCGAAATAGAGATTGCCCATGCTGGACCAGCAAGCGGTGAGCGGTGAGATTTTTCCAGCATCCTGAAGTATCTGGGCTAAACACAAGCAAAAAAAGCCATTCCGCAGCTCAAGTGCTTCTCTGATGCCTGGCTCTGCCTGCACAGTAATGTAGATGGAACAGACTCAAGCCAAGCATAATAATACCATGATCCATGCACCAGGATGCAACATGTCCACACTTGGCCCTTCGAGTTTATTAAGAAGAGCTTAGAGCCGTATTAAGGTTGTGAGAGAAGATCCTCAATGTTTTCTGCCTACAAGTACATGGTCTTTCACTGATATCCGTCCCCACTCCAAAGTTTTAAGGGTGGCGTAATTTAAGCGGTGGGATATCACCATTTCAGGGGTGCCTACATTCTCGGGCCAAGTCCCAGCATCAAATTTTCCCATTCGATGTTGCCATTCTACCTTGAATCCAGGGAATTCAAGCCTTCTTGCCCTCTCCTGCACATTCATTTTCTTTTCCAAATTTCCTCTATCCAGTTTGTTTGCAGAACTGCTGCCATCAGAGGAAACCAGCACCCTGCACATCCAAAGAACCCAACGCAGAGGGGTTTAGAAAATGCAAATAGTCAAAACAACGTGCCAGGAAAGGGACCTGTTTGAAGACAGATCTCCTCTTTCCTCGAGGGCTGGCTCAGGGCTTGGCTCCCAACACTCCTATGTGCCACCAGCTTGCTGCTATCACAGTGACATTCCTTCCCCTCCAACTTCACCGCTTCCACTCAGCCTTCAGAAAGAGTTTATGCAAACCAAAGCTATGCCAAATCTTTCCCTCTTTTGGCTTTTCTTCCCCAAATCAGGCTGGATGCGAGGCTGCATGCTGAGCAATCAAACTCTTCCAGCACTGCTACCTACCAAGGACTCTGTCCCCGCTCCATGAGCTGATTCAGGTGATTAAAACAGCTAAAAATTAATTCTTCTTCCTCAGCAAACTTGCTTCTGCCTTAGTGAATATAAGCTTAATGGTTGCAAAATGTTATAAATGCTCCATGAAGACCGGAAGGAGCCTAGGTGCCAGCAAAAATTTCAGAAATTTGGGTCCTGAGTGTTAAAAAAAGACATAAACAGGTTCCTAGTTGTGAAGGTTGCCACACTGTCTCTGTTACTGAATGTACCTGGTTTTCAAGGTAGTCTCCTAATTTTGGAATTTGAGCTCCTCTGAGATGTGAGGAGGAAAAAATGTGATTTTTTTCCCCCTCTCTCTCTCAAAAAAACCTTTCATTGCTTCCAGCAAAGAGAAGGTGGCAAAGAGTTTCTAAATTCTGAAGCTGTCAGCTCATTTGTTTTCGTGGCAGCTGGAGCAAGGCGAAGTGACGAGCATCTGGAAACCGGTGTGTCTGAAAGCCGTGTCTGAGCCAGCAGTTTTCGTCTGGCTAATCGTGTTTATAATTGGGTGACTTTTATTAGAGGGAGAAAAAAAAATACATATATCAGGAGGCTGCAAATCGTGCCCGGAGATTCTTAACTCTGTCAAGTATCATGTAATGTTTCCTCGTCATTTTGTACTCGGTGGCCAACATCAAAATTTTTTCTCTGTCTTTCTTGAGTGGAGTTGTCTAGTGAAATTAGTGTTTGATGATTGAAATTATTCCTGGCAGGACAGAGTCAAAGTGGTTCTTTTGGAGAGAAGGAGACAGGGAGGAAGCCTGTGTCCAACCACTTTTTATTGTCCCTTAGGGCTAGAAGTGTCCTCAGACCTGGCCTCATCCCCCTGGTCAGGAGAGCAGGGCCCTTTGGTGCATCCTGTAGGATTTACAGAGCCTGGATATGGATTACTGAGGGATTGGATGTTGTTCTCCACGCTATGAGATGGAGACGAACTTGTAGGGTCCTGAGCTAATTCCCAACCCAGAGGAAGAGGTCCAAAAAGTGGGACATGATGCCCAGACCGTGTCTCCTGGTCCCTGTTGTACCCTTCTCTGGGCTGGGAGCCTGGCTAGTTGGGAAGCAGACTCAGCAAACAGCAGGATTAGCCCCCGGAGCTGGCAGGATGCACTGATAAGGGACAGACACCACAGCCACCTACAACTGCTCCACATCGCCATAGCACCGGCTTCTGAAGGTCAGAAAACGTGTCTTGTGATTGCAAAAAAAAAAGAGGTTTTAGCCTTTCAAAGCAGTGCAGGTTTATGAGGCAGCTCAGTGGGGAAGTTTTCTCCTTTTTGTCAGGTTTGCTCTGCAGGATGTTCTCACAAAAGCGTGGAAGTTTGCTAGGGGCAACTGGAGAGCCTCGGGTGAGGAGAGGAGCGGGCGGCTGGAAGCGGCAGAGTCCCCCCTTCCAACCCCTCGTCCCGCTTCGCGGCAGAGCTCGGATCGAGGGCTGCAACCGCCGAGCTGCGTCCACGGGCACCGTCCTGCCAGGGATCAAAGGCGGCCGCACTGCTGGGGAGCCCGGCGCACACAAAAACCTCCTTTGGGAGAGTGTATTTAGGGCTCCAAGGATGCCCGGTCTCCTTGGCAAAGCAGCATCCCTTGCCCCCAAAGAAGACAACCCCGAGGAGTCACCCCATGTGTCCTCAGCAACGCGACGCATCAGAGGGAAGGGTTGACCTTGTCCCCGGCTGCCTGATGACAGGGGAGAGAAGGAGGCACCTTCTCGCCCCCAGGGCCCAAATGGAAAATAATCTTGGGGAATGAGGAGACACTGTGGAGATTGCCAAGACAGTCAGAGCACTGAAACCAGAGCGAGGAGGCTTTAAACTTCTTCTTTATTCATCTACTGGTGGCCAAGGTAGATGCTGCGATGGAAAGCAAAGGTAGTTGAAGCCTTTTTGTCTTCCTGCCTTGCCTGGTTCCATCCCTGTCCACTGCAAGGAACCAGCATGGGCTAATTAAATACCAGATTATTCTTTAATGTTGCTTTTCTCAGGGTCGGTGACAGCAGCAGCCTGTAACGACACAGAGCACGTCCTTGTTATTAGCCATGAGATGAAGTGATAACCTCGAAGACCGCGGCAGACCCAGGCAAGGCTAATATCACCTATCAAGCCAGCAGCATCTCAAAGGCTGTCAGCTGGGATGTGCACGAAGGAGGGAAAACAAAGCAGCTTCCTGGCATCTTGCAGCAAGAAGGGGAGGGAGAGAAGCAGTAGGAACCGATGAATCCCAACGTGTCCCTCGCACGAAGCCGCTCGTGGTGTCCGCGTGTGCTGCACGAAGCCTGGTGCATTAGAGCAGGGCACACTCTGCCTTCGAGGTACCACAGCCGGCAGATGTGCAAACAGCTGGCGCGGGAGGACTGGCTGCAAACAGCACCTGCTTCTCCTGATGTGCAGCGAGGAGGAGGGAGCAGTGGGGCACCCTGCGACCCAGCAGTGAATGGAGTCTGGTGCCCCCAGGCTTTGCTTCACCAAGGCAGAAGCTGCTGCTGGAGGTGGAGACGGGCAGTCACCCGCAGACACGTGGACGATGATCATTAACACTCATTTCCTACGGAAACCAAGCCGTAACATCTCCCTGAGTCAACCTGGTTAGCTGCAACCACGGTTTGAGTTCTCATTGGCGCAGAAACTTGGCAATATTTAAAACATATTTTAACATCTCAAAACCCTTTGGTTCCCAGCTCAGGTTATGACCTTGGTCATGGCAATTCATCCAGAAATGCCTTTGTTTCACTGTCTCTGTATGCATCCAAGTGGTCCTTTTACTTTCAAAGTTCGAGCTGCCTCCCTGACTGCTCTAATGCTGCTATTTAAAAGCTCCTACAATACTTCATGGAGAAAGAGGGTATTCTTCGCAGAGGCATTTTCCTCTTTCTCTCATACACTGCTCAGCAATTTGCTATCTGGGAAAGGGGGATGTAAGCGGCTCTTCCAGCCTGGGACAGATGCAAATTGGCTGCCAATATAGTAAGAAGGAGAGGAGTAAAGGGATGCAATGTGCTGCAGACCATCGAGGTGATGGTCTTGCTTCCTTCCCTGCACAGCTCTGGAGCTGGGATCTGGGGCTGGTGCCCACGGATGACCCAATCTGTCAGGCTGGGCCAGCTCCTCTTCCCAAAGACAAACCCTAAAGGACATGAGGAAGGGCTGAGGCTGTTCTTTAAGGAGGATATTTTGACAGCTGCTCAGCCCCAGAGAACTAAAGGTCCCTTTCCCCTCTCTGGATCGCGATGAACTCTGACTTTCTAACTCGCACAAGAGAATCATCAGTTCTCCTTGAGCCAGAACAGCCCGAAATAGCTTGGGATGACTTCGCATCTCCCCAAGCTCCCTCGAGGACAGCGCTGCTATTTGTGCATGTGCCACTCGTAAGAGCTGACACCCTGCGAGCAGTGTCCTCCAGCAACCCAGATAGATAGGAGAGAAGGAGGTCAAACTTGGGCACTGCTGTCACCTGAATCTTCAGCTTTGGGGCAGTCCCTCAAGAGCAGCACTGAAGAACGCACCAAACCCCATTGTAAAGTGGATGAAGAAAATACCCCGGAATATCATTTTACATGCTGACCTCAGGGCCCTACTTGAAAAGGTAGATGCCAATGTCTAATTCATCCCCTAATTTCCATCCAATCTCTTTTAGCTATGGCTGTCCTATTCACTTAATGAGGGTGAGACCAGGCAATCATCTTCTAGACCAATTAGCTAGATTAGCTAGATCCATGGATTTTGGATGTTACCAACTAGAACTTGCCCAGTCAGCACCTTGAAATGACTGAGATCGCTTCATTGGTCCCATTTGGCCCATTGGTCCCACTTCCACTTCTTACTTACTTAAGAGAAATGATGCTTGGAGGTTGCAGGTTGGCCCAGCCCAGAGTGGATTATCTGGCAGCCCAAGGGCAAGACCAGGCCCAACACTCAATATTGGCTAATGGGATAGCCAAGTGGCCACCAGTCAGATGTCTCCTCCCAGCTCATGCATGGAAAGGAGATGAGAATCATGAGCTCCTGCTGCTGTGACAGAATGATCTGCAAATATAAGAGGAGAGAGATCGATGACAAAACCTTGTAGCCCTCTCACAAAGCCGAAAGGTTGAGACCAAAGAACCTTCATCCATCACCTCATGCTGTGGCCAATTCTGTCTAAAAAGGCTTTAATTACTCTCCATGGAAGCCAGTTGTTCCAAACAACCATTAAATGGAGAAGGATGTGGAATTAACATGGGGGATTAACTCAGCCAATGCAGGTTCTCTGTGGTCTCTCGAGGGAATCGCTTCACACAACCATAAATGACTATAACCACCCGGTTTGGTCCTGAAGACAGTCCAGCCTAGGGCTTAGGTGGTCTATCTATCTCTGACTATAGGAGATAAGCTCTCATACACCTTTACTTTATCTCCCAGTGCTGGAGAGAGGCCTGAAGGGTGAAATTCTATGCTCTCATAGCAAGAATTGGGTCAGAAGGGCTTAGAAGAGGGGTATCACACCCTCCGAGGCTCAAAAAAACTGGGTTCTATCTACTTAAAGCTGATTAACAGAACACAACTCAATGTGCAACGGGATGCCCATTTCCCTGCCTGAATGATCATCTGGTAGTGATTTTTTTCCAGCTATCCTGCCCGGAGAAACCATCAATGTGAGCCATGTAAGTGAAGAGACAGTCAGATGAACTGCCTCCAATCTTGACAACACCCTAAAATGTGGCCCTGTGTGTGCATAGACAAGCAGACAGCTAGCCTAATGCTTAAATCAGCCTCCAAAATCTAAATTCAGATCAATCTCATAATTATTATGTACCTAATTATTTGCAGACATAAATAACTAAATAGGAGAAATGCCAATAATCCCATCACAGGGGATGACACTGATGTGGAGCTTCCCCTTGACCTCTCCATGAGCTCTGTGGTACCATGGCTGCAGCATCCTTTATCTCCATCCAGATATCAGCTTGCAACAAGGCTCAAGGCCATTCTGCTTTGGTCCAGAGAGGCTGGAAAACTTGGGAAATCCTCTCAGGAAGAAGAAAAACCTCAGCAGCATCCCCTAACATATCCCTAGGGAACAAGCAATGGTCACAACAGTGTCACCGCCTGCACAGTGAGGACTTCAGGCTGCCTCTGTCTTTCACAAATAAAAGAATAACCGATGGCAGGGAGAGGATAAACCCATGAGTGCATGTATGAACATGTGCAAGAGCAGAGGGAAGCTATTTTTATCTATTATTTTCCCCGGGAAATAAGGCATACCCAATCCCAATTATGTGTTCTTACCCAATTACGTGTGCTTACCCAATTACACCCCTCTGTTCCCTGTATATTTTGCACATGTTGGCCAAATTCACCAAACGTTACCTTCGCTGGCCGTGTTATCACATCACAGATACCTGGTTCCACAGCAGACAGCTCTCCAGGATGTTTGTCCCTCTTTTTGGAAGGGTGCAGCTCTTCTATTTCTCACCTTTGGAGGCTGAGGTCTTTTTCCAGCAAGTCAAATGCACAGTAGATCTTAGCAACTGCTCCCTGCAAGCAAACAGCATGTGTGAACAGTCGGTTTGAACTGTGGCTTTTGTGCAAAAGGAGCACGGGAGGCATCATGCTCCAACCCACCAATTTGGGCAGCTGTAAAAGCAGCAGGAGCTGGTGGAGAGCGGCTCATCTCTCCTAAAACCCACACTTCCATCTTCACCATCATCACATTATTCTTATTATTATATAAAACTGTAAAATCCCACCCTGAGCCTTGCAGAGGGAAGGAACAACTTCTTGCAGAGATGGTAAGAAAAAGCAGGGGGACATCATATAGGAGCTGCTGCATGTAAGGAAAGCTACAGTCCTCATGGACTGTCATCCAGTGCTGAAAACATTTAGCTGGAGATGGTTCAGAGGGTGGAAAGATCCTTATTTTTTTCCCCATTGTGGACAGTTTGCAGCCAGAACAAGCCCTGGGAGGAAATGTTTTTGGAAACCAACCTCCTTCCCATCTCCTGCCTCCGAGGCCACATGGTGAATCCGTGGCAAAGCTGGGACTTGGTCCAAGAGGTTCCACATCAACCCCAGAGCCTCCCTTCTTGGCTGATACCTGCATGTCCTGCAAGTTTGGTTCTTAGAGAGCCTTGGGGGGATTAATGCTCTGGCCAACCTTCAAGCCCATGGAGATTGGGACCCCCAAAAATAAACGTAGGGCATTTGCAGGGGACCGGAGTAGGGGCAGAACGGGCTGTGTTTAACGGGAACGGGCACCTGCAAGGGGTTCTGCTCCTTGTCACGCAGCCGAGGGGAAGGCTGGCTCCAAGGACGGGGCCCTGAGGCAAAGAGATTGAAAGATCTGAGCGTTTAAGAGATTTTCTGCAAAGGTTTTCACTTCGATTGACCTTTAAAAGGCCGATTCTTTTGCTTTTGTAGTTAAAGCTGATCAGTGGGAGATGTTGTTAGCACATAATTTTTTCCCACTTTTTACCCTTTTTTTTTTAAAGCTGTAAATTCTCTAATCCCACCTCCACCTGCACTTATTGGAAAAACAGGCTAGTGCCTCAGGACACTGCAGCTTCTTTTTCTTATTTAATATATATATCTCTGCTCCCTCAGCATATGCTCTTGACCAGCTTCTCTCCATCCCATCCATCCAGGTCCTTCATGGACCCTGCACTTTGGAGAGCCCTAAGGACATTCAACACTGGCTATATGCAAGATACTATATATTGCACATATGCTATATGCAAGTTTAGGTGTGTATATTTATATTTCTGCATCAAAATGGGAAGAAAAATCCCATCCCCATAGCCTGAAATGCTGCAAAAATAGCTCTTCACAGCCTACTGGTTGGTTTGCATCATACTTCTGCTAATAAATGAGGACTTTTATGGAGCAGAAGGGCAGATGTATTGCCACAGAGTAAATTACCTTATCTTCTCCAGCTGATAGGCAGTGTAAAGAGAGCATGGAGAATGGGTGAGCTGTGGAAAATCATACAAAAGATGTATTGATTTCTTTTTTTTTATTATTCCCCCTCCTTTTTTTCCCATCTCCCAGCCGGTGCCAAAGAGCAGATAAGAATTGCTGGGATTTCTAAGGGGATGAGTCAACTTATTTCAAGCCCCTGTGACTTGTCTTTAAAGAGTCAATGAGAGAAAAGTCTCGACAAAGTGAAAACTAAAGTCAATGAAAGAAGAGCTTCAACAAAGTGAAAAATTGGAAGAGCCACCAACTCAATCCCAAGGAGGAATTACCTAAGGAAAAACTGATAATAGGAGCAGAAAGAGGGGGGAAAAAAAAGGATTTTCTGCGGATATGTTGTTTGAATCCTGACTCTGCCCCAGATTTCTGCTCTAACCTTGGGCCAACCTATTGCTGCACACAGCAACCATCCAAGTCCAAGGTCTGGAGCTTGGTGACTGGGCAAAGCATCCCCTTAACACCACATAATCGTATATTTATGCAGTCTGAAGGGATGAAGTGCTTCCCACACGAGTTGCTGTCTGCAAGGAAGATGGAAAATGCATTCCCAGGGAGAAAGCAGCCCACCGGTCACGATCTGATGGCGTCGAGATCTCCATGGAGTCATTCCATACAAAAAGGAGGGTAAACCCTTCGCCCAGCTAAAACCCAGCTGCAATTATTTCCAGGGCAGGCAACTTGCACAAGAGGCAGAGAGGACGCAGAAAGGGCATTTCCTCCCATTTGTCTCCATCCTCCACTGCTTTAAAGCCTCAAGATGAGTGACCGGGTGACTCAGAGGTCTCTCCAGGAGGCATTGTCCCCAGGAGGTCCCTCTGAGGGTTCTGGTGACTCACAGGGTGCTCTTGGCCATGCCCATTCCGTCTTCCTTCCTTCTGTCCAAGGAAGGAGAGGGCTGCTGGCTCCATCCTGCATCCCACACATCATCCCCCTGCCCCAAGCATGGGGCAGTGACCTTCATCCTGGCTCTTTCCCTGCCACATGAGGATCCATGAGTCTCATCTCATCTCCCTCAACATCTGCCTAGAGACAAAACATATTCCTGCACAAAATAATCCTCTTCTACTATCCATGGGGTCTTTTTGTCAGCGCAGGGTTCAACCCTCCAGCCAAAAGGCTTCCAGGGGTTGAATTATTTGTGTCTTCCCCAGCCAGACCTCCACGTGTCCTTGAACAACTCCTGTGCCCTCCTTCAGCTGCATTCTACGATGCTCACATCTCTTTCTCCAGTAGCTTGTGCTATTTGAAAGCTAGGTTTAAAAGGGTAGCATGGAGAAAGCTATAGGGCCGATACTTAAAAACAAGAAAATGACAAAGGAATGTTTTTTTGCCACTGGATTTTTTTTTCCTTTTGCATATATTTGTGTGTATGCTGTGATTTAAACTCCAGGCATGGGGCGATGCACCCTTCTCCCAAGAGCTGTGCCTCAATCAGTGCTTGCTCCTTGAACAAGCCCTACACCGTCCAAATCCCACCAAATCCCAGATCTGGTAGGACAGTTATATTTACTGCACCTTAGGAATCCACCTTAGACACAGACATGCCAACATTTTAGATTCTGGCTTTGCAGGAGGCTCTAATCCATCTCCAAAACAGAGTACTGAAATCTCTATACAGCCAGCAGAAAGGGGGATAAAAAGCTCCATGGTCTCATGGGTGATCCTGCCCCCAAGTTAGATGCCTTAATAAAACACACTGAATCAGAGTCTTAAGCATGGACTTACTAGCAGGGCTCATTATCGCAGCATCAGAGTACGTCACAACCCATTAATTAACTAAAATTTGGATCCTTTGAGTATATTATCCCTGCTTAAGAATGGGGAAATATAGTTCAGGATGCTTAATAAACAAAAGTTTCCAGGAATTTTTAGTGCTCCATTTAACATGCGATCCAGCATGCTTGCCAGCAGAGACAGCACTAAGTGATGCACAGTGAGACAGTGCTTTCTCCCAGGCTTTATGGCACCGATTCATCTATTCCTAGTTTTCCCTCTTTTCCGTTTTTCTTTCTCAACCCTTTTTATATCCACTTCTTGCATTAAGTCTATTTTTTCTGGCAGAAAAAAATACCCTGAGACTCTCCACATGGTCCTTTATAACACTGGTGATCTTCATCTGGTTGAATCAAAGACGTGACCTGTGGTTGACGTGCTCACCTCTTGCTCCCTCTGAGGAGCTTCTCCTTCTTCCAGTCAAACCTTGCCTTGGCTCTGGTGGACACCTCAGCATCTAAAACCCTTCCCTGATGGGGCAGAAGGGATGGGGAAGGGATGGAAGTTGGAAGCCTAAGGCCATGCAGGATAACCAGGAATGTGTCTTGGGGGCAGCTCTTGGACACCGTCCTTGCAGGAACAGAGGGATGGCTCTTCCCAAACCATAGGATATGGCATGATTGCCCCAAGAGGTGGCAATGCCATCTCCTCATAAGGAGACCCCTTAGACCCCCAAGAATACCCTTTATGCTTCATATTTGTATGTGCCATCCCCAACGCTCACAAGCAAGAGGAGTCCTTCAGAGGAGCCGCTCTGCTCCGAGCTGCCCCATTTAATCTCTCTGCAGATCGGAGCCTCTCTTGCCCAGGTGAGTTTACACCCCGTGAAGGTAACGTTACCCAACAGCAGTCAGCAGCTGCACGGCTTCAATTGACTATGAAATGTCGAAAGTCCCAAATGGGAGCGCAATCTGTGCAGCACTTTTTGATGGATGTTTAATGTGAATATTGACTATCTGGGCTTTTCTGCCTAATAAGTGGAGTGGATTTATATGAAGGCTCATTGTTCAGCTTTCAGTGTCATAAAGCAGCTCTGTTTTGATTATGGTGATTTATACTGCTCTGCTGCACTGGCTGTAACAGCCTAAAACGGATTCTGTTCCCTCTTAGCTTCCCCCACTCCTCCAAAAAATCTAACATTGGGGATTCATAGAATTTTTGCTAAAAGCACACGCATATAGGCACACATACCAAAATAACTGTGATCCTTTTATCTGCCCTTCTGGTCAAACTCATGGGCTTTGTGCATCGATTTCCACCTCCGATCCAACAGCCGTGATCAAACAAGGATCCCTCCTTCGGAAACACAGCACAAACCCTGTTAGAGACGACTAATGCACCAGAGCCGCTGTCCTCTGCTCCTGTGCTCAAATATCCTCATCGCTAAAAAGCTGCATTTTTGCCTCTATTTAATTCCTTTTAGGCATTAAGTTAAACTATCTCCAAATAAGTTGTCTCCCCATCTTACCTCTACCACCTCCCAGATGTAGGATTGCTGTAGAACATGACTGAAACTATTTTATAATACAACACTTAACTTCTCAGTCCTGCATCAGTCAGGTCATGAGCGATAATGCTCCCATTCAGCCTTCATCCACCAAATGGGCTATCTTCTGCATCATTTCCAGCTATTTTTTTATCCTATCCAAAGCTAAGCCTATTTTTCCAGCTATTGTTTAGCCTATCTAAAGCTAAGCCTATGAGGAAGGGCTGGGCTCACTCGGATAGCTAAGGCCAAGAAAGATGAGGTCGTATCTGGGGCCAGTTCCTAAATCTTTCAAAATTCTTCCAGTCAAATGTTCCCAACCTTTACAAAGACAGAAGAAGACCCCATCAGAAGATGGAATCCCTTCTGTGTTCCACTTACCAAACTACCCCTTGGAAGGACCTATTTATCCACCTAAACTATTGCAGAAAAGTAATGTTTCCCATGAGATATCTTTTTCTCCTCGAGTCACTAGACTTTATCCTTGGGGAACAGAGTTTCAAAACTCGGCTCTGTCTCAGCCTGCCCATGTGATTTTAGACGAGTTTTATCAGGCCAGAGATTTCAAAGAGCTCCGTTTGTTAGAAAGACCCCAAAAGAGCCAAATTTGTTCCTGGCCACGAGGCATCTGGCAACTCCTACTGTGACACTAAGAGACAGATCTTCAAAAGGGCTGGCTGCAATCCAGCCCTTATTCACCCCGGGGCTTGTCTCTTTTTCATCCAAATCAGAGCGCTATCTCAGATCACCGAGCTGTTTTGAGGCCAGACTCGCTAAAATCTGTGGGCAGTCACAGAGCGAAGGACGGGAGGACAGATAAGATATTTCGCTGGACGGGCACAGCGATTTTCTACTTCTCTGCTACAGAGATGGCAAAAGGATTTTGCTCTGAGCAGGAAATATTCCTCCTTGTCACAGCATCCTTCCTCGCAAGAGCTGCAGGAACTTTTGTATGCGACAAGAGCTCCCTAGAGCACATTCCCAACCCTCTTGGCTTTCTCAACCAGTTTCCATGGATTTAGCAACCATCAGAGCATCTCCCTTCAGCAAACGCCTCCCGTTTCCCATCCCCATTAGCTTCTAGCGCACCTAAGTGAATTCATGCTGGAAATAAGGTGAAACAGGTCGATTATTTCAGCATCTGCTGTGTGAAGAACCTTCTCCCTTGTCCTGTTGCAAAGCTGTCACTGGTTGACCAACTCTAGAACATGATAAATGACCTCTCTGCTGCCACTATAGGGCATCTTGCAGCATCTCTAGGCCATTCCTCTCCCTGAGCTGGACAGAGAAAGAAAAGGAGCTGTCTCAGGAAACAAAAAATTGCCTTGTGATGCTCCAATTAAGCTAGGCTCGGGATTAGGGTGCAATCAAAAATCACTCTGCTTCAAGGATCTGCTTATGGATTGCGACTTCACCAGCCGAGAGCTGTTTAATAAATTCTTAAACAATTGCTGAGGAGCCCAACAGGTTGATCTGTGCCTTGTAAACATGGCTTTTTATACACAGAGCAAGTACGAAAACCTATAGTTCAGGCTGCCTGACACTTTCCATTACAAGAGCTTATTTGCAGTAACTTATAAGTTTGCAAAGCTGAAACCACATAGTTGAGAATTTTCTAGGCAGGTTGTTTTACCTCGGGTTGACCTTACCTATAGATTTTTTCCATTATTTCCAAGAACAAGGTTATAGTAATATCTACTAGTTTCCAGGTATTGGTCAATTTGTGGCAAGATTTTTATTCAGAAAATCCTGTGGATTTGTTACTCTGCCACAGGATGTAACTGGAAAATGCAGCATCTGATCAGCAAGTGGGAGTTTGCATCATATGTAGAGAGGAATTCAGATTATAAATCCAACTTTGCATACTGCATTTCCCAAATTTTCATTTTATGATCTTAACATAGTAGTTCAATGAGAATATATATTTTGTGGGGAGAGAGGAGTAAGGGGAAAGTGAGCGCAGTGCTTGCAAGCCCTCCTGCTGAAGCTGGTATCATGTCTCAAGACCTGTTCTGCTCTTGACTTCTCAAATTTACCTTTTAATGGAAAAAAAAAATCTCAGGTCTTTCTTTTTGGCAAGAAACAACTTGTGGTTGCCTAAAATTGCTTTGTCTTTGCAGCTTGCAGTGGGTCTGTTCTCCCACGTATGGAACCAGGTAACCATCAGCAGCAACACAAGATGGGTCTTCATAGCAATCCCGCTCCTGAATTAGCAACCTCAGGTGGGAGCAGAAAAGCGAGGCTGTTTTATGGATTTTTCCAGCTTTGCAATATCATTTGCACCACGCTGCCCCAAAAATCCCTGCAGCAGCTGATGGTTGGGAACCAGTCTTTATCACCACCTCTGGTCTCTGCTCCAGGTCCTTGTGATGCTGGTTTGGAGGTATTTTACCACTGTCCTCTGCCAGAACAGCCTGGTTTGGGATCTTCCGTGGTTTCTGCATGGAAAAGCTTGGAACTAAAAGCTACTTCTTCCTCCACTCCTGGTTTTCCATCATTGTCTCCTGCTTTTTGTCTCTTTCCAACATTCTGCAGGACTCGGGGAGTCACTTCTGTCCCTCGGAGGCTGTTGCTGATTCTGCTGGGGAGGGAGAGCAGCTTTCCTCAGGCTTAATGGACATTTCTCTTAAGTCCTCAGTAGCCTGTCACTCATTTCACCAATATTTATGCTGCAAAGTGGAGAGGCAAGCAGGTTTTCCAACAGAAGCCGAGCCTCTAAGCCATCTGCATGAGGATTTCCAGCTCTGTATTCCTGTATTATTCAGCATCAGCTCTCCGTACCGCGGGCAGCCCCAAACTCCGCGCCTCCTGCGCAGAGAATGAAGCCCAGAATAATTCTGCCAGACGGCCAAGTGCCAAGAAATAGAAAACTTGTAACTGGAAACGAGAGGGAAAAAATTGCTCTTGTCAGAAGCAATCCAGCTGCCCTTGCCATCTCCCGCAGAGCAGGGACTTAGTGGCAAAAGTGTCCGGAATGAACTCACCGGCGGTGCCTTGTCTGGAGTAATTCTTGGTATTCTGGTGATAAAGCTCTCCCAAAGGACAGCAGAAGACAGCAGAGTGCTGCAAGCTGTAGATCAAAGCAAGGCAGCTCTGGAGTGACCGGTCCTCACCCAAGGAGGAGGTAGAATGATGCTCCATGAGGCTACTACTGTGGAATAGCAGGGAAGGGAGATGATATTTGCACATGAGATGAGTTTTCAGCTGTGAATGCCTGAAGTCAGGGTCCACACGTACCCATCCCACATCCTTCATGACACAGAAAACAAAGCCCAGGCCCTAGGCTGCATTATTCCATCATTATTCCATTTCATTCCATTCTATTATTCCATTCCCTGGAGTAGATCACTACATCCATTTTCTCCTCATAGAGTCCTAGCAAAATTCCATCATTATTCCATTCCATTCCATTCCATTCCGTTCCGTTCCGTTCCATTCCGTTCCATTCCATTCCATTCCATTCCGTTCCGTTCCATTCCATTCCATTATTCCATTCCCTGGAGTAGGTCACTACATCCATTTTCTCCTCATAGAGTCCTAGCAAAATAGCTTGGACAAGACACATCTTTGCACAGGGCAGGGGGAGATGACTCCATATATATGAAGCATTCTCTTACCCCCAAACTTATCTATCTTGTTTATCTGCAGGACACAGCCTGGGGCATCTCCTGAAGGAATCCCATTTGTTCCCAGTGAGTGTTCTTCTCACTGTTCCCTCTCCATGTAAGGAAAAAATATTCCCACAAGCTCCTGAAGCAACGCAAGGAAGGATGCTGCAAGCATCTGCATCTGCCACCCATTCCTGCTTCTTGAGACGCAAAGTCCCCAGAGGTTGGGCCAGGTTTTGGGCCATATTTGGGCTTCACATTGGCCCAGTTCTTATATTCTTGACTAAGCATCACTCTGTGCCACCCCGTGGGACAGCAGGACACTAGATGCAATCCAGGACACTTGTCCTCATCACAGAGGTCAGCTCTTGTCCCAAAGCATGTGCCAACCCACCTAAAAGGAGCTGTCATTACAAGGCAGCTCTGCAGAGGCTTGGACAGATAATTGAAGATATTGGGCGCTATTTAAAAAAGGCTTTTACCTCGTATCACACATTACAGTTAATTCAGTAGCATTTTTTTTCTTTTTTTTTTCTATGAAGCACTTACAAAAACAGCAATGACAAAAGATATCCCAACCCAGACATTTCAAACTCCTGCGCGCTCGCTACTATTAAATGGATGTCTAAAAGGTCTGAATTGTATAAAGTAAAGTGAATATGGAGACCAGATCCTCGGGCGGTGTAAGAGAACATCCCTCGAAGGGAATCAAACGACTCTCACCGATTTTTGCTCAACTGACTGTCTTAAGAACTCAGCAGAGAAGATTGCATTGCTATTGATCAGGAACCAGCTATCACCAACACAGGGGGAGATTTGTGCTTCTTGGGATGCAATAGAACAGTCTCCGAGACCCTGCTGAGAAAAACAGCAATTTAATAAGTGTTGAAACATGCCGTCCACTGAAAGGAAATGGAATAATCATGCACACTGTTGAGAAGCAGGACATGATTCCTGCAGAGGGGGAGGTTTTTTTGTGAGAACAGGATTAACAGCCAGAGCCCGAATCCTGTTGCCTGCGTTTTGGAAGAGTAGCTCCTGCCTTGCATAAATCTGTCTGTACTGCAGACAGAGTCACTTAAAATAACATTAGGGCCGCAGCATCCACACCAATTTGTCTGATAAAGCCCTTATCTTCATCTTAATAGGAGCTGACAATTGTTGTCATCATGGGTTAGCAGCTCTGAGCTGCAGCCCAAGACCTGCTGAAAGGACTAAACTGCTCTTAAAGATTTTTTTTAAGTGTGGAAAATATGTACAAAATGCAAGGCAGGGTCCAATCCATCTCATGCTGTCCTGGTTCTGCAGTGTCCTGCCTAGACATAGTCAATATCATGCAATATCCTACTAGACTAGAGTGCAGGTGAGACCCAGCAGATCTCATCTCATCCTGGTTCAGACCAGGGCTGGTGTAAGGGTTTTAGAGGGGATGACACTGTGCAAAGTCTAAGATGCTTCTGATCATAGTATGACTCTAAAACTGAGTTCAACAGGGAGAAAGAAGTCTGATATAAGAGACAAGCTGGATCTAGACGGTGCCTTTGGTTCATTTTTTCAGTCCCATTACAACCCACGTAGATAAAAAGAAAACAGGTGGCAGCAGGATGATTCCTACCATGTAAACGAGCCTCTCTAGGTATAATGATGCGAGACGCTGCTATGTTTGTGTTCTCATATCACCTCTATTTCTGTCTTGCAGTTCTTGCAACTCCAGCTATTTACAACACATCCCCTGTTGTCTCGACTCTTTTTCTCAATTCATCCTTAGTGCAGGTAGACATCTAAAAGTAGGTCACATTCATCTACTTGTGGACAAATGAATCCCACCCTAAGTGACAACTTCTGTCGCATGCAATTCCCCGTTCTCACCTTTTTGTCTCGAGTGGTGTCCAGCAGACCAGGTTGTTGTGGTAACACTACCATTATGTGCACGTCATTGACTGGAAAAATGTCCTGTATGATGTCCACAGGCCATGGTAAACAGACCACAAAACCATCCTGCTCTTAGAGTGAAATTGAAAGCTAAATGACAAGGCTGGGGGTGACTTTCAAGAGGTTTAGAAGGTCCTTCAAGCTCCACCCACAGCCCATCCATAGACTACTATTTTACACATTCCTGGTGGTATCTACACACTGACCAGTAAGTCGGGACGCTGTCAGTAAGAAAGATCACCCCAAATGACAGGAGACCGCATGGAAACTGTTAAATAATGTCTATAAATGCATTAAGTGATTCAGACCACTGAAATTTCCCAGCCCACCATCTCATCATCAACACGCCTGATTTCTGTGTCAGCTTCACCAACTGTCAGCGCATTTAAAAGGATTTTTTTTTATTTTTTTTTCCCCTCGGTGCTGTTTTGTCTGGCACAGCAGGCAGGATAAACCAACCCGAGCAGCTTTGCCCAGCACGATAAAACCCAACACGCAGTCCCTAATGCCTTGTGCTGATTGCGAGCGAACACAAAGAGAAGAGCATATATATAACGACAGGAGAATCAGCATCGCACAGGAGGCAGAGAAACGCCTTGTTAGTTCTGCATCGCACGGTGTGATCTGCACTAAGGGACTCTGGACACCAGCTCCCACCTGATTCGGGTATCAATTTGTATTGGACCAACCTCCTGCACCCCTAGGTCTCCTCTTGGCTCTCCAGGTACCACCAATTCCACTCCTGATCGGCGTGATCCTCTCCTTTTTGGCTTGGGGACCCCTCAGGACGTGTAGATGGGAGCATCCCATCCCTCAGATGCTCCAGACATTGGGTTGTACTGCCTGACCATCCTTCACTTGCTTGAGTAGATCCCCAACCAGTCCCAGAGCTTGAAGAAACCTGGATGGACCAGGATGCAACTCAAAAAGATTTGCAGGGAAAACTCACCAATGTCTTATCTGAGCAGAGCTAGACCACTCTGATCTTATTAATTCTGGTTTGACCTCTGGCCAATCCTATAGCAATTCATCAAGCGTCCCGCAAGGCACGAGCTCCCTAAATCAGGCTGAAGGGGCAGGAATTCAATAGGTTGCAAGGCGGATCCAGCAAATAGAGTCTGTGCACCCTGACCCTTATACACCCTGCACGAGATAACAGGTTTGCAAAACTCTTCTTGCACCTTGTTTCTCCGTGCAGGATGGGCAAAAGGGGTAGGAAAGAAGCTGCACTGATTATCCTATTTAAGAGACCTTTGGTGGTAAATATTTCCACTTTATTTTGGCTTCTATTGAAAGATTTCAAGCTTAACTTTGCAGCTGTTTTCCCATCCCATTACCCCCCAGCCCGTCCACTTTTCAGGGCAAAAACCATTTTATATTTTTGCTGTGACATTTCCAGGTATTTTCCTGTGCAAACTGAAGTGACCAGCACAGCTTTAATTGCATTTCTTGAGAGGTCTTATATAAAGAACTAAACTGTTTTCACGCTGGGTTTCAAAGGCTCTCAGGGGGGCTACACTGGTTTTTGTGAAAGGTACTTAAGAGCTTAGTGCTGGCTACCAAATTATTGTAGCAAGGGGCAACATCTATCTTTTCATCATAGTGTGGCCAGGAAACTTCCAGGTTTGTTTCTTTTTTTCTCTTATTTTCACCTCATTTCTTCTGAGATCTGCTCTGAAATACCCTTTTTTTCCCCTTTTTGTCCACTTAACTAATGATTCCGTTCTAGCTCTACTTCTAGCTCTATTTCTTCCTTCTCCCCATCCTTCAACCCACCTATTTGGGTGATGCTTGTGGCTCTCCCAGATCAGCACAGTTTCAGTCAGGTTGGGTTGATAAAACTGATAAAAATCTCTTCCAACCTGAGTTTTCTGGGAATTAGAGAAAGATCCATCCCAAGAGCAGTGATCCAGGTAGATCTGAGGACCAAAGGCAACAGTTCTTCATCCCAAGCAAGCGTGGGATAGATGGATAAGCAAGACCAAGGATGCTCCAGAAGGAAAATTCGATGGAGTTTGGAAATTTCAATGGGTGCATCTGGCCAAATGAATTGCCCCCTGAAATCATTCCTGGTTGATACTCTACAAGACACTGGTGTTTGTTATTGCTGCTCAGGATTTTATGGTAAATCATCCACACGCTTCCTGGGACATTGTTTATGTCCCCATTAAGGTGTTTCTCTTATTCCGAAATGGGCTATTCCAGTATAATTCCTCTTCAGACTGCGCAAATGAGATGGGATAGTGCTGGAGCTCCCTTGTATATTGAGTGAAACAGAGGGCTTGAGTGCACATGACTTCTAAATAAGAATGATTCAAGCAGGTCATCTGTTAGGGCAAACAGTACTGTAAAAAAAGAAAATAAAAAGAAAAAAAAAAGCAAAAATCATCCTCTCTCCACCCCCAAATCACCAGATTTAGGTTAAACTGTACTTTTTAGCAACACCCAACAGTGTGTGCTTGTTAAGCTCCTTGTGTTTAAGGCGCTTGAGGTCACTTTTCCATTTTTCCTCTATTATTACAGGAGTTTTTCCAAATCGGTTTTAGAGAGGGAAGGGGAAAAAATAGCCTAATCACATGACTGCAGGAGCAGGTACTTTAAAAATACATCAAATGTCGCAACATTTGTGATAAGAGGTGATGCCAGCGGAGGGACCACTGCAAAGCCTCGGACTCAGGGATTTGATCAGAGCGAAAACGCGCTTGGATTGGGGTATTCTGAATTTCTGAGCTCTGTTCTTTGCCTTTTGCGGGATGAAAAGATACTCCCTTTGAACCTGTGTCCTCTGCAGCTTTTCCCAATGCGATTTCCCTCCTCCGCTTCTGCATTTCAGGGTAATACCAGAAATTCTCACCAACAAAGCGCAGTCCGTGGCAATCCAGATCCTTGATGCAGCGCGAATGGGGGCTGACCCTGCTACTCCCATGGCTCCTCAGCCAAAACCAGGGAAGTTTAAGGGCTCCTTTACACCAGCACTTGCTTAAAAAAGAAAAAGAAGAACAAAATCTCTCTGCTGGCACTTTAATTCTGCCTTTTCCTGATTGAGAGGAGCCCCTATCTGGGTCATGTTGGTCTCGCTGAGCTGCTGCTGGCGGTAGGAGCAGGCGGGTGGACGGGGCTCCCTGCAGAGCAGTGGGTGAATTCAGCGCTCCTATTTTTTGTGGTTGGTTTTTGCATATTGCAAGGAGCAAATGCACCATGGGCAAAGGGACAGGGAGCCTCTGAGGGCCATCACAGCTGTCACTCATGTAGAGTAGCAGGTTTCTTGGGTGTTTTCAGCCTCCACGCAAGGTACGAGATGCTTCAAGTCACTATTTCATCAGCCAGCGAGCCCTGCGCTTCCCTTCTGAGGGTTTCACAGCCCTAAGGGGCATTTTGGCATGAAGAAATGGGAGGCAAAGACAGAAAACAGAAAAACGCTTATTTTCTGCTACGGCTACACGAGCAAACCCTGAGTCAGAAGTTTCCCTCTGTGGGCAACCTCTCTCTGGTGGACACATGTATACAGGTCTGACATAAGCCCTCAGATGTGCAGAATCAATCATATTGGCTAAAACAAGCAACCTTAGTCATATTTTTCCAACATTTCCCCCACCAGCTCCTATGGCATCTACCCCTGCCCATTTTTTCCCTGGCCAGGTGGGACACACACTTGGTGGCTTCTCCCAGAGACCACATTCTGCTCATGAATTCCTTATTTTTATCTCTTCCCGCCTTCCAGGGGTGGATCAGAGGGGTCCATCTCTCTGGAGCCACAACCTGTGTCCTGTCTAGGGGTCATCAGACCCTAAAGACTCATTTCTAGCCCATTTCTCAGGCGTTTATCAAAATCCTTCCGTCAGAAAGCAGGAATTGTGCATATGGGAAGGCACAGGACGTAATTCCTTGTATCAACTGTGTATCTTATAAGCACATCAGGACAAGGATGACCCATAGACAGGAGGAAAGGACACAGGTTGTGGCAGAAGGAAAAAGGGAGATGGAAGGAACCAGGAGCCACGTGGGGCATCTCCCACTCTTTAATTCTAGTCATTGCAACCTTTCCTACGTTGTTTTTAATTCATTCCCAGTGATTGCTTCTTCAAGGATGAAAGTTTTTCACTGGTTTTTCTTTGCATGCAAAATTGTGGGTGCAATTGCATGCAAAAGTGTGGGTGTTTTGGGCAGTTTTCAACCAAATTAAAAACAGCAGGGGAAGATGCATCCTTTTTGGTAGCTCTCCGTGTTTGTGCAGGTAGGGTAGGGCTGAGGAAGACTGATTTCTGCTCTGGTTACTGAGGGCAGTAATGCTTATTTAATGTGCTGCCACGAGGTATCAGGCTTGCTACTCCACATCTCTTTGATGAGCAGATAGGATGATCTAAAATGACCACAACACACCTTAAAGGCCCTCAAAACTGCAGTTTGACCTCAGCTTGTGTCGACAGATTGGGAATGTTTGTCAAGAAACTGTATTATCCAAAGGGATCCGTATCTTTGTACCTACAGGTGACCCAAAAGTAAATCCCAAGGCCTCACAAATGAAACCTGCAGGGGAAACAGAACCATGAGAACAAGTTGCTGACACAGAACAACCTAGTTGACATGGTTTGCAGGACATCAGCAATCAGCATGTTAGCATGGTCCAAAGTATCCGCAGATGCAGAGACGCACAGCGTGATATTGAACAGGATGTTCCTTTTTGTGTTTTCGTTCAAATAAAACAGGGGTTTAGCAAGGAGAGGTCAAAGTTTCGGGTTTGCATATGTCACTAGAGCCACCGTGACTGGGACGTTGCATCTCATTGTGGTAGCAACACTGTGAAAGCAAGAGCAAAGAGAGACAAATGCCTGGAAAGTCCGAGTTCACCCAAGAAGACCCAGGAATTCCAGCTGTTTTATTATGAAAGAGGAAGGCCAAGGGGTGGCTAGATCACAGCCTGCAAAAGCCCCTCAGTGGATGCAGGAATCGAGCATCACTTGTCAGACAAAGACATAACAGGATCCTGAGGCTGAATGTTAAAGTAAGACAAAATCAAACAAGAAGGAAGGTCCAGTTGCTCTTTTACTAGAAAGGGTATATAAATTGGAGCAACTTTTCAAGGACTCTGATGGCTTGTCCATTGCTGGAACTTTTAGAACAGTCCTAGGTTGAAACTTTTAAAGCAGCCCTGGGTTCATTTTGTTCTGTTCCCCAAAAGCTGCTCTGAACCATTAAATAGGTCTTTGCTGACCTGGCAAGCCATCTCCAAAGACTGCATGTGGCTCAGAGCTGCAGGGCAGTTTCCACAAACACTGAAAAACACAATGAAAAAAGGAGCTGCAGAAGCACCTTCTAGGTAGGAAATGCAACATCTTGCATTTCCTGATGTCCTCTCTTTTCTTTTGCAGGACAGAGCTGCACTGGGTCTTATTTTCTTCCATGCCAGGACTGAGATTATCCAGCAACTCTCACACAAGGGTAGCGCGGGTGTCATTCCTATGGTGCTACCCCACTTTGAGACACGAGCACGAGCTGTCTGTGAACTGCACGTGGCCCAAGAGCAAGGACGGTTCCCTTTAGGAACCAAGGAATCATTGCTTTAATTTATGCTGAATATGTTTTATATGAAATTCACGCTATCTGCAAGGTAGAATAGTGCAATATTTTTCTTGGGCTCAGCAGCAGCCTTACCCCATAGGAGAGACTGAACATGCCGAGACAAAACCAGGAAAATCCAAGGGTCCTACAAGAGGTGAATGTTCATAGAGGCCTTAGGGAAGGAGCAGTGCCATGGCCTGATGCCTGGGGACACTGTGACTCTCTAGGATGTCCTCATATGACGGTGCCCAACTACATGGCTCATTTCAGAGCTAACAGATCTCCCAGATGGAAGCAGCAGGAGCTACTGGACGTTCACCACCTATAAATGATCAGATATTTCGTGGTGATTTTGCTCCGTATGACTCCTCCAAGCCGTTGCACCAACGGCCCCATCTCCAAAAGCTGTTCAATACTTACTTAACAGCATGATTTTACCCCATCCCATGGCCACAGGCCTCAGGCTCAGTTGCTTTCCCATCAGACAGCATCTCCTGCGTCCGTGATTAGATATTATAGCCGCAATAGTGATGAAAATACACCGTTACGAGAAAGAGAGAAAGAAAATAAAGCAGCACCTAAAATCAATGAGCCATTAAATAGGTGATGATCACTTCCGCAGAAGCTTAGAGTATTTAATTAGAACAAACTGGGGAAAAAACAGACAATAAAAGTAAAGCCCTTATCTGGTCTCCAAAGCAGCCCCCACAGCCATTCCTCCACGCTACCGAGGACAAAAAATAGTGTCTCCAAGAGGGTGGGGGTAAAAGGTAGAACTATAAGGGAATGGACAGACCCAGATCTAGATCCCTGAATCAGGTCCTCTCTGCTGTGCAGGGGACAGGTCCCAGAGAGGGTTCCCAGCCAAGGGACAGCAAAGGGATGAGTTTAACCACTTGATCCAGGTGACACCAGTGCCTTTGCTATCAGAAAGGGTACTGGGCAATACCACCACAGGGGACTGGCCCTGTTCTTCACGTATTCCATCTGTTGATGCATTAGTCTCTTTGCCATCCTTCTCCTGGTCGTGCTGCCTTTTTCACTTGCCCCGGGATACCTGGAGTGGTGCAAAATGGAACAGCCTACTCGATGGGACAACTGGTTTTACCTGGCTACGATTTTCCATATCTCCTTGACTTGAGTTGACGCCAGCTGGTCTCCTGCTCAAGTAGCATCCCTGGAGAGGGGACATCTCCTTGTCCTCAGGCCAGGGGACCAGCAGCAACACAACCGTTCCGCTGCTCATCCACTTTCCACGGCCTTGGGCTCATGGATGGGATCTTGTCCATTCCCAACCTGACCCAATGAGGATGTTCTTTTCTTTCTAGTAAAGATCAACAGAAAAAGATGCTTGCACAATCTCAAAGCAGATTAAGCACCTCCAAATTAAGAACCATTTGCAGTGAGGAAACAGCTGCAGTGGGTAGAGTTCCCAATGCAGATTGGTTTTCACTGAGCTGATCCAATAAATAGGGATAAGGGCTTATTTAAGGACAAATGCATCACCCATTAGAGGTGCCAATCACTATCTATATCCCTAAAAAGGGAGTGTAGAGAGACATCCTGCAACAAACCCATGTGTAGGTGGTTAATGTTAGGTGAGACAAATGCAACCCCAAGGCCCAGAAATATTTATATATATATTATACGTGTGTGTATATATATATTTATTTATTGTATATATATGTACATATGTCAACCCACAGACGGTGTGAGCCACTGCCCAGCTCATAACCCACAGTTTTACATGCAAGAAGGGCTGGACGTTTTCACGGGGGCCGTCAATGAATTGTGCAGGGTGCTCGATGGATGTTGGCAGCCCCGTGGCTGGTCGTATCCATCCTCTTGCCATGGCCCCAGGAGCAATTCTGGGCACTCTTCCAGCCCCACTTACTATTTACATTAAAAAAACAGGCAAATTGCAGGTGCCCAAGGGGGTATTTTGGGGAGTCCATCCCCAGTCGCCACCAAACTGCAGCCTTCTGCCTTCTCATTAACTCATTGGGCACCTCCAGAGAGCTTTTTTAAAAGCAATTTATTTTCCTTTTAAATGAGCACAAGTCTGACTGCTGGAATGAGATGAGGAGGTTGGGAGGGAGCAAGGGGTGTATTCTGCAAGCAAATCCCCATTGGCTCCGGCTGTTATGTTGAATTGGGCTGCATCTGTCACATCTGATTAGGTTGTGTTGTCCTTTTTTATCTCCCCGATCTAAGCTATGATTCTTCCATTTTTATGTGACATTTCCTTGGCAATATAACTGCTTGGATTGTACATTCAGAATGTTTCCCAAACTATAAAACACCCAGATTGCAAAGGGTATTTATTTGCAGTTGTGTTTTTGGGTACGCCTTTTGTTTTATTTTATTTTGCTTTGTTTTAAAACGTGGCTTCTTTTTCTGTGTGTTTGCTGCTGTTACTTGGAAAGAGGATCCATGAGGCTTTGGGCTTTAAGAAGATATTAGTGGATTAAATCTCTAGCAAGGCTTTTTACACCCAGCCTGTGGAAGGACAAGACTTATAGGGTTCAGGGCCCATGTCCCCTGTTAGGAAGTCTCCAGACTGCAGCATCTCTTGTGCAAACCAGGATTGCTGGGAATAGTGACACAAACAGCATCAGGAGCTGCCGGTCTCCAAGCCATGGTAGCTCCCAAGGCTCAAGTTTCCAAGACATATTGGGGTTCCCGGACAGCAGAAGAGCCAGGATCCCAGGTAACTCCCTTTCCAGGTGCAGATGTGCCCACAGCTCTTCTTGTAGGTGGTCCCAAGCCAAAACCATCCACATCCTGATGTGGAAACAAGCGAGTCCGAGTGCACCCCTGAGTGAGCACTTTTAAATCCATCAGATTGGATTGCAACGGTCCATCTAGCACTGTCCGCTGCCTCGCACATGAGCCAAGTGCACTGCGTAGGGAAAAGGCATGGGAAAGAGGACAGCGATGGGAAGATCTTTCTCCTCTCTGCTCCCCAGTGCAGAGCACGCACCATTGCCTAGTTTTAGCTGTGCAGATGTGTGCCAGGTTGCAATGAGATCCCATAAATACCCCAGTTCAGGGCCTAGAAGCACAAGCTGCTGTAGAAGGATGAAGGATTGTGCCCATTCGAAAGAGCATTCCTTCAAAGACATCTCTCTGAAGGTCCAGTCACATCCTGGATCTCCAGAGATCCCAGAGGGACATTTGATGTCTAGAGGTCCCTCCCAACCTTAACCATTCTGTGATTCCTGCCCTTGAGCTCCTCAGCACATCAGCCAGCTCTGAAGCGACTCAACCCTCATGGGGTTGCCAGGAGGTCTCATATTTTCAGGAATTTCACGCCAGGATTTCCAGCCGGAACGTGTGCCACGCTGTCCTGCTCTCCAGGTGCTCACCCCTCACATCGCAGCCTCCGAAGGACCTTGCATGTCAAACGCAAATAAAAACAAATTGAAATCACACAGATAATGACATGGAGACCCTGGATCAGCTCTTCAGCTCTGTCAATAAATGCTGCTTTATGAGGGTGGATTGGGTTAAACTGATTTATATCAGCTGAGAATTCAAACAATTTGCTTTCCCCAAGGAATCTCAAAAGGTATGCAGAAAAAAATGGGGTTAAAGCAAAAAAAAAAAAAAGGTAAAAAAGGACAAAAAAAGAAGTTTTTTTTTTCATTCAGATTTCTAATTAAAAATCCCATTCCCAATTAAAGGTAGATACACACTGGTAAAAACACACTTGGCTGAGAGAAATTCCCTTCTGATTTCTTCAGGAAAAGGTTGTTTTAGCTGGTTCTTGACCGTCTCTCTCAGCCGTGGGCTGTGCCCCTTTGCATCAATGGGGCTCAGACCTCTCTCCCAGGCTGGAACACACACTACAAGGAAGAAATAAGTTATTTTACAGATATTCCCCCAAAACGTGCACCCTGCCATGGTGTTTGGTGCGTGAGTCTCCAAGGAGAAGTGAAGCCCAGTCTTTGCAAACCCATGAAGTGGACACCAGGCTCCAGAAACCTGCAAAATCAGGGATCTCTGTGTGACCTTCATGGTTCATCCTGGTGGAAAACTCCAAGTTTAGTGGAGAAATGGGAAAGGGAGGTGGTGGCTGCCTGGGTGATGGATCCAGCAATGGTGATGATCCCACCAGCCCCATTCTGGCACTTTCTCTCTCAGACTTGCAGATATTGAAGGCAAATCCCTGAGGAAAACTCTCTGACCTGATACCATCTCACTAAACCTGGTCACATCTTTTGTGTCAACATCATCTCTCTTCATTTTCATCCATTAGCAGCACTGGCTGAATGAGCCCTATTAAAAAGCAACTTGGTGCATGTGTGTGTGTGCTCGGAAGATAAATGCAATCACTGGGACTGATTGACTAATAAACTCCTTTCTAGAGCCTGCTGATTACTCCTAGGGAGGCGAAACCATGCTGATGAATTAGCAATGGATTATTAGAGTAGTCCTGTGTCCTGCCTGCAGGGCTAATTTTGCTGCTGAGGTAACGTGTGTTTACTAAGACGGATATTTGACTGTCTTATCTTTGTCTTCTTGTTTGCAAGGGAAGAATTCGAAGCTTCCTGACCAAACCGTGGCCGCGGATAGGAGAATGATTGAAAGGTTCAGCTGGTTTGACAGGCTGAGAAAAGGGGTTGTGTAAAGAAGCGCGCCGCAGCTCAAACACAAGACATTTATTAAATAAACTGACAACACAGCTAGACAAACCTGCTCGCACTGAACTCGAGTGCCAGCTCTGGTTCTCGTGTTTACCAAGCAAATCTCACACGCGTAGGACAGAGATGTCACCTGGGTGTTTGCGACCGCGGTAAGAAAGCATCACATTGGAAGGGGCAAGGCTGTTGGGAACCCAGCTGGGGGAATCAAGAGCCCACAAAGCATTAATTTTTTGTACCTGAGCAGTGCTGAACCTTTGGATCCAGACCAAGGACCATTTTCTCCGAGAATATCCAAATGGGAGTAGTTGATTCTTCAGTTCTTCAAGGGCAATGACTTTGGAGGACCACTGACACCAAGCCATGAGTGGACAGGACAAGGATGACCAGGAGGGTTGGCCCGGATCGGGAAGGGGCTGCTCATTCCCTTGGCACGTGGCATCCCTGCAGAGTCCCACAAAACAACGAGCAAAGCCCAAAGCTCCTGTGCACCAATGGGCATGGGAATGAGTTTCTGCCCTCATTGCAGAGCTGCCCTCACTCTGCCTTCAAGGATGAAAAAACCAAGGGAAATTCAAACAGTTTCCTCTGGAAAGGCCTTATTTTACGAGCCGTGTCTAGCTGCGAGCTCACCATTCTGGAACGGTTTAATGGATGCTGCGGGTGAGTTACTGAAATGCGGTTTTACTGAGGGTTTTTTTACCACCCAACACACTCTCTGCCCTTGTAAGGTCCTAAATCAATGCTGAAGCCTCTTGGTCCCTCTTCTCGTCTTTCCAGAGCACGCTGAAAGCTTTCCAGGTTGTATCCTTCTGTATCCGAATTGCGTGACCACCTGGACCTACCCCTAGCCAACCACTGGGACGGTGACAAGGCCAATGGCCCACATCACCCATGGTCTGGAGGGTCTCCAAATGCCAAGTTCCCCCTTGATATTTCACCCCAGAAATCTCTCCGAGAACAAAGGGGAAAATGATAGAGAAGATGACATGGGGCAGGCAGGTATGACAGTTGTGTCAACAGCCCATGATCCACTTTCCCACTCTGGATCTACCTGGACTGGCTGCTGTGGAAGGATTGGGAATGCAGGTTGCTCCAAGCACAGAGCCAGGAGATGCTCCCCTCCCTCTCTGGGCAGGAGCATGACAATATTTGCATTTAGATGAGAACAGTACGAACACAAATGGCCTTTTCTTGCCACACAGCTGCTGCACACAGCTGCTCCTCGAGGCAAGAAGGTCCCTTCTGGTTGTCACCCATCAGGGCCCTGCAGTTCTTTATCGTGCCCATTCATCTCAATAAAGACATTGGGGGGAAATGCCAGGGAACTGCAAGACTTCCCTGACGACTAATCCTATCAGTCCGTGATCGCAGTGTGTCCATGCCTGGTACCACCCCACAAAGCTGCAGGATGAGTTGGAAGTGGGTAAGATGCTCACCAATTCGGATACCTAAATATAAGCATCACTGTGACACCTCAGTGCTCAGTTTGAATGTGGTAAATGACATGGAAGACACTTTACCTTCCCCAGAATGCCCCCAGCCACCACACTAGAAGGTTTCTGCTGGTCTACAAGCTCCATGTGGATGTCTCAGACACCCCTGGGCATCTCCAATGCCAAGAGATACCTGTCCTTAGGGGATTCAATCAACCCCCTGCTAAAAATACAGTGAGTTTTCAAAGCAATTTGGCTGACAGCGTCTGCTCCAGAGTGAGCTGAATTATTCTGCAGACTCCTTGGAGTATATTAACTAATTCCACTGAATTATAACCCTCATTCCTAGGAGATGCCTGCAAGCACAGAGCTAAACTGAGGGTCTGAATCCGGAGCTGGGTCTCTCCTGAAGTGCTTTTAGCATCAGAAAGTTTTATGTCGGGATCTGAAAAATTACTTCTGGTGTAGGAACAGGAACGGCCTTTTCTGTGATGCTCTGAGAAACTGGAATACCATTAAACAAAGAGAAAGAAGGGAAAGAAAGAAGGGAAGAAAGAAGGGAAGAAAGAAGGGAAGAAAGAAGGGAAGAAAGAAGGGAAGAAAGAAGGGAAGAAAGAAAGACCCATAGATCTGTTTTCCCTAATTGGCAATCACACCCTTGTTGTCAGTATTGGTGGCTCCAGATTGACATGAGGTGATGTCCAGTGGTCTCCAGGCATTTCTGTGACTCAACAGGACTGTGAGATCCTCTTGTTGGAATCAGCTCACACTATTAAATGTTGATTCACTGAAATCGCAGTGTTTTGCTGAAACAAATGGGTTTGGGAGAGGCTGCTGATTCATGAGCATGTGGGAGCTCCCACTGCCCATTCCCGATGTTGGGCATGGGATAAAAGCAACTAGCACAAGACCCAGGAGTCTCCAGCAGCTGGAAACCCAACCCTCCTCTTTGCAAATTCAGGAGATTCCTATTCCCACCTCGGAAGCTGTGAGTTAGTCGGCTGGACTTAGCAGAGCCAATATTCAGAGTAGTGGATTTTAGATGTCAAAAAACAGGGATTAGTTGCAAAGCTTCAAGAAAGATCTCATCCGAATGTTGGAGATTTTTATGAAGATCAACTGAAATCTTTCTGAATGTGGACGTGTTCTCACCATCTAGCACTGAATTTCACTGCCTTATGCATTAATCCCACAAACCAGACCCTTCCCTTCCCTTTCCCTTCAGCCCCTTGCAGAAGCACCTTCTATTTATTTACCAATTTTATTTTAGTTCTAAGTATTAAACCAATATTGGTCTCTTGCCAGAGATGGCTTTTCCCTCTAAATGGGGAAATTGTGTGCAAATTCTGAATTTTCCAGGTAATTGAGCAAGCTAAGCACCGGCAATGCAGCCGGCCCCTGTAATGTACATATACTTTAGTCTGCTTCTCCTCGAGGGACCCATATTCAAATAGTCATAAGAAAAAGAGAAGATGAGGGGGAAAAGGGAGGACAATTTTGGTAACTTACAGAGTCGTTCCATTGGGTTCTCCATGCTCCATCGCAGCGCAGGTCTCTGCATCTTGGGGTCTTCTCCGTATGTCCCAAAAGTAGGAATGCACCTGGAATCAATGGAAAGTGGAGATTAAAAGGGATCATAAGGAGAGGAGCAACAGAACTGATTAGAAATGGGACTTGCCCAGTAGTCCAGCACAGTTGAGCTCTTGGAGCATCTTCCTACGGAATCAACCCCATCCCAAGGAACACCTTGGAATTGGGGGATTTCCCTCATGGAAAGGCAGTCCATCAGCTCCGGGATATTAAACCCACCAGCCCCAAGGCTCAGCGCAACTGAGGGCCATGGCTCCATCAAACTCACCAGTGGGAAGTCAGTGGAAAAAAAACCCCAATTTGCAGCCAGCAGGGAGCTGGCCCTGTATCAAGAAGTGCATTAAATCTCCATTTGGGTGAGAGGATTTTACTTAACATATGTTCCTCGCTGGCACGGCTTGCTTAGGGAAGGAGAGACGCGCAGCGGGATGGTTTTAGGGAACAGCAGGTGCGTGTAAACACCGCGATGGGTCTGCCCGGTGCTGCAGGGCACCTGCTTTGGGTACAGCTCCGTGTTTGCAAACATAAAAAAATTTTTTGCTTTCTCCTCCGGTTACCAGGCAAGATCTGAGTTAGGTGCGACTTCCCCTCCCTGTATTTATCTATTTCAAGTGGAGGAAATTCCTCCTGCCAGTAAATAAAGTGTTATTTGCCCTCTGTTTGGAGAAGGGGGTTTTGCAGAAGCTCTTCCTGTGGCTGGAGAGACAGGGATATAAAGGGCTAGAATCCTGCATCCAGCAGCCACAGGCATCCTTAAAAATGGGAAGGATGGGTTTCCAGGTGCTTATTTTTAAACTGAGACTGAAGGCCCATGGATTTCTTACTGAAATGCTTCATTTTCTAGGGTTTGCAAGACATTTCTTAATTCACTTACTCCCTACTATCACCATAAACCAAGACTGCTCATTCCCAGGTCCTTCCTTTTCAGCATCACACTGGAGATTTGGGAAACTGGTTCTGTTTTACCCTTCGCCTTTCCCTTGTCAACCAGCTCTGCACTGCAGCTCCCACATCCTCCCTTTCCTTTCCTTTCCTTTCCTTTCCTTTCCTTTCCTTTCCTTTCCTTTCCTTTCCTTTCCTTTCCTTTCCTTT
>JAWLRI010000787.1:1827372-1846532 GCA_034781795.1 Crypturellus tataupa
CTTTCCTTTCCTTTCCTTTCCTTTCCTTTCCTTTCCTTTCCTTTCCTCTCCTCTCCTCTCCTCTCCTCTCCTCTCCTTTCCCCTTTCCTTTCCCCTTTCCTCTTTCCTTTCCCCTTTCCTTTCCTTTCCTTTCCCCTTTCCTTTCCCCTTCCCCTTCCCCAGCTGAGACATCCCCTACAAATTCCCTCTTCCTCCCTTAAAAGGGTTAAAAACGAATCACTTCCCAACCAGCCCAGCCACTTATCCCCACAAACCCTTTCAAGTGGGACCTGCTGCCAGTGCCGGAACGGATTTGTATCCCGCCGTTCCCAGCCGTGTGGCAGGTGATTCCGAGTCACAACGCGTTTGCTCTGCTCCTGCGGGACTGTCATCCAGCGTTTGCGCCGGGACTGCAGGAAGGAAGGAAGAGCTGGTCGGCAGCAGGGCTTGAACACGGGAGCGACTCATTTACTGCCTTGCACGGGGTGTCGTAATTTTATTAAAACCCAGACAAGCCTGACACCCTGGTGACAGAATATAATTTCCCCAGCCAAATGCCTTGACACCAAAAATTAGGCTAAATTGCATTATTTTAAAGGAGCAGATGGGGAATGCTAAACATTTACCTTAGATTGCCATAGAGTATTGCTGCCACAGCCCAGTGGGGTACCCGGTGGTGGGTGGTCATCCTGCTTTGCAAGAAACAGCTTTGCCCATCACTGACCACAGCAGGTCTGGAAGAGGAGACCAGATTTGGGTTGTAAAGAGAGGAGAAAAAGGGGTTAAGGCATTGGCTTTGGCATGGGCAGGAATTGGAGCTGCCCTTTCCCAATTTACAGCCCATCACCCGCGGCCAACTCGTGCCACTGCAG
This sequence comes from Crypturellus tataupa, assembly GCA_034781795.1. Taxonomy (NCBI): domain Eukaryota; kingdom Metazoa; phylum Chordata; class Aves; order Tinamiformes; family Tinamidae; genus Crypturellus; species Crypturellus tataupa. The sequence continues at coordinate 1,828,224 of JAWLRI010000787.1, forward strand.
ATTGACAAACCATCCCCGGGACACGGCAATGGACTGGGAATCCAAAGACACCAATATTGGCCTATCCAGATTCCTGCAGCGTGACCGCACGTCCTGGCCTCAATCTGTACAGTTGTGAAAATGTCATAGCGAAAAAGCAAACGCCCAGAAAGCGAATCGAGCTTTACGCTCGGTGCATTTGCGTCCTCGCATTGCGGCACGCAGCTGGTCAGCAAACCGAGCGCACTTCCCCACGCAGGAGAAAGCGACTCACTCACCGCTTTGTGCCCCGGAGCAAGAACGATCCGCCGGGCTCTGAAAGCTTTTGTGCATCTGACTCACCACCTCCTCACAGCTCCCATTTTGGGGAATACTCGCTCTTCCATCGCATCCCTGGGTCATCGTGGATGCAGGGAGGGGAGATGTAGTCGTTCCAAGCTGATTACAACCTGTATGGTGAGGCCAGATGGGAGAGGGAGGCAGAGTTTCTGCTTCCATGCAGGAATGGGCTTATCCCCACGTTTCTCAGTGGATCACGGTCAAGAAAACACCCATCCCTGGGAGCCAGGGAGAGATCCACAGGCCTGAGGGATGCTAATAGGCCAGGAGGGAGAAATCCTCTGCCCGGGGCTCTTTTGGGCACCATGGAGAGACCCGCAGGTTCTCCGGGCAACCGATCCTCGAGGCATCACAGCATCCACACACACACAGAGCTGACCCAAATCAGAGCTAAGCTGAGCACTGCTGAGCTTTAATAACCCGAGAGAGCGGCTGCGCCGGCCAGACCCGCTTCATTCCTGCCTCGGAGCTGCCTTGCAGTTGGCTCCAGCGATGGGCACAGCGAAATCCGTGTTGACACAAAACCCCATGCCTGTCCCTGGAAAGCCACTTTCCCACAGCTCGGTCCCATCCAGGGGCACTTTGCTGGATATTTTCCAAACTGTCAATGCGCTTTTTGAGTCACAGATTCCGTGCTCAGCTGGTGATGTCAACGGTTCTGGATGAGGACAGCATTTCCCACTCTTCCTGGATGCTCTCCCGTTCCACATCCACGGCTCCTCATGACTTGCCAGCCTCGTCCCTGTCCTGAAACACCCTTAGCTGGAAGCGGTTGTAAAAAAAATCAAACAACCCAGAAAACCCAGGGCAATTTCTAGAGATGCAAACCCGAGTCCAAATTGGAGTAGATTGGACAATTTCTGCACACTCTGAAAGCAGAAGCGCAAGGAGCGTTTAAGGAACAGTTTGGGAGAAAGCAATCAAGAGGACAACAACAACAACAACAAGGTAGATGATAAAATAAATAAATATATAAATTGGCGTGTTGAAAACAGAAGTGCTTTAGCTGGAAAAGAGCCCCCCAGGAGAGCAGAGAGATGATGGTTTGAGATGTTGGAGGGGGAAAAGAGCATCAGAGGGAAAAAAAACATAACAAAGAGCTGGGGAAAGAGAGTGCAATCCACCAAACAAGCAGGGAAAATACAAAGTAATCATTAATTAGAGCAAAAAAGAAATAAAGTGCAGCAAATTGCAGAGAGCATCGGCAATTAGCAGCAAGGAATCCATTCCCCTCTGCACACACAAAACACAAAATAAGAATAACCATTCCGGGCTGTTTTGCTCTTATTTTGCGATTGCAGATGGGCAGTTCTGCAGACACTGCCCTTGTGCTGGAAAGCTCTGGGATGAACGAAGGAAGCAACATTCCAGGTCCGGAACCAGCTCAAGGTTCCCAAGCAGAGGAATCTGTTCAAGGTCTTGACTCAACATGAGCAAATCACCCCTCTCTCCAAGGGCTAAATCCAGCACATCCCAAATAAATATGTGCAAGTGCAAGGTCAGTTTTCATTGTTTGGGTGGTAATTTTTTTAAGGCACAATAGTGCAATTGCTTCTGATCATATTGCAAGTAGCTGTGGGTGTCCGAGTTTCCTGGAAGACTCCCAGTTCCATTAGTTGTCTTGCAATGAAAGCTGGGTGGGTTTTTCCTTACCTCCTGCCCAACGCACAGCTCGGGAATGTGGCTCATCCACAAGGCAGGTCAAGCACCGATCATGTGCAAACGTGACTCATGGAATCCGGGAATGTGGCTCATCCACAAGGCAGGTCAAGCACCGATCATGTGCAAACGTGACTCATCCCACCGGTGGGATTTAATTCCCGGATTCCATGATTCACATTTGCACATCCCCATGTGTGAGTCCATGTGTGCACAAGGTGTCCAAGTACCATGATAGACTTTGGACCTAATCAACACAACCAAGGGAGCCTGAAGGACCATCCCATTGATCAAGACACAGGTCTAATTTAGGGAGCTCTGTAGACCTCTAGTGATTAAATGAGTTTAAGAGCTTAAGCAAGAGCTTAAACACTTAGTGCACATGTGGGCACTTACATGGGGCAGCTGGAGGCCAAGCAGGATATCTGAGGGTGCTTCAATGCCTCTAGGTTTAGGTAACTGAATTGACTTGAATTCCCACACATGGGACATCTTGGAGAGGGTGGCAATGCTCAAGCCACCAGGAAAGGCCAAACCATCTCTATGCTCCTCCAGGGCTGACATCCTCCCCATGGTGGAAGCAAGTCTGACAGCGAGATGGATGAACCACCACTTACCACTCATGCCTCTCAGTCACATTTGGTGACTTCAACACCACTGAAAGCCACGTGGACACTGCAAAACCCAGAAAACCCTGTCCTGGCCAAAGGCAATAGAGCAAGAGATGAGGGATCACACTGGGATGATTTGTTCAACATCTCTGATGCCATCATCATCGCTGTGATGATATCAGAAGGAAAGTGAATTTACAACTCCCATTTCTTTCAAAGAACATCTCAGTTTTCAACTGTGAGATGAATGGTTGGAGTGAAGGCGTCGAGGAGCGAGAGGAAGGGAGAAAAAGCACCGATGGGAGAAAAAATGGGTTAAAGAACAGGCAAAAAAGCAATGTCAGAGAGAGGAACAAGCTGAGCTCCAAAACGGGCTGCACCAAAGGGGCCATTGAGGGAGCTGTGATTTAACACAGAGGCAGCAAGAGGCTACGTGTTGTGAACAGAACCCAGCAAAGCACCGAAAAGCTGAGGAACCTAAATCACTTTTCAAAACAGACACAGGCACCTACTCTATTTTTTTCTTTAGTTTTTAAAGACCTTTTTCCCTGATTTCCAATAAAGCGGCACCTCCCACAGTGCAGCCTCGAGCCTCACACTGCAAAGGGAAAACAAATCCCGCAAAGCAAAAGGTCCCTCTGAAACTCATTGGTTTGAGATATAATTTAGTAAAATATTATATAGATATATATATCATAGGACTCCTTTCCTGAGAATGGAGAGGGACCCTTGAATTGAGCCAGATATTCAGAAAAAGTCTTATTTCAAATATGAGTCTGCTGATATTTTCAAAAAAAAAAATTAGACAATCAAAATTCAAAAGAAAACTTCAATATAAGCCAAACTGAAGGGAACATCTGATCTTGTTTCCAAGTTTCTTAGCAAAAAAAACCACAAATCTTTCAATTTGAAGTTTGATTCTACCTTTGTATTGTTATTATTCTGGGGATAGGGCAGGGGATAGAGTGTTTGGAAACCAGAGTTTTGCTAACCCGCCCACATTATTGGGAAATCATTCCTTCCGCGCAGTCGGAACAGCACGCTGACATCAAGAAAATCTCCTACATTAGATATTTGAAAATGAACCTCATCCATATACCAGGTACCCGGTTAACATTCATCATTTCACCTCTCCTGCTTGAATTTTCCAGCTTCTCTATCAGAGATGCCATTCACTTTTCAGCTGAATGTTTCATTCAGGAGCAAGGGATTCTTTTGGGGGGATAAATACCTGTCACTGCCTCCTATCAGCAGTAATTAAAGTCATACGGTGCAGCCCTCCACGTCGCAAGCGATGAGCAGCTCGTGGCTGTTGGTGATGGGTAACAAATTCTTGTGGGGAAAAATATATGTCACTATATAACATATAGCCCATAATATATATAAATATGTTGTCAGCCCCTGGGTCCTCCCGGGACGGAGAGGCCACCCAGAGCCATCAACACCCTAGACCAGGGATAAGGTCATTTACATCAATAAGAGATATTGATGCTGGAGCAATGTAATCCCACTTACCTGGGTCACCCTGCTGTCCCCAGCCCCACAGCTCGCTGGGCAGAGATGATAGTTCTTATTTTCATTCCAATTTAATTCATATCCTTGAGAAGCAAAGCCACGTACAGGCACCGAGAGTGGATTTCATACGAAGTAATCAGAATGCAATAATATTCTCCCCAGTAACCGTCCTGGCAAAAGCCTAGGAGATGTTGACATTATTTGCATCTTTATTGTTCCTGAGCAGTAGAGCAATGATGTTGTCGTGTTTGGACTAAATAGACGGAGAGAGATGTTTTGTTGCTTCCTTGAGTGCGGGAAGATTAAGCCCAATTACACATTCGCTCCATCTCTCCCCATTCACACATGCGGATTCCACCTTTGTCGAAATTGCAGAACCGCCCCGCGCGTTATTTAAGGCAGGCATTAACGGAGAGCGAGCATCATTTGCATGAAATGGAGGAGAATGACACCCATCGAGCTGGATTATTATCATCTCGTCTAGACGGGTCGAGAACGGTGGCGCACGGGAGGTCTCTGCCTACCGGGAGGCTCCACAAGTCCCATTCCCGGACCAGTTCAGCTCCAGAGATCCCAAGCAGATCCCAAAAGGCACTATGGGCTCGTTGAGCTGCTTCTCCATGGACATCACTGTTGCACCTGCAGCATCCCCATGGAGGACTTAGCAAAAACAGGGGCTAATTCTTCAATCAAAGAGGATGAAGCCCCATAGAATCACTATGGTTTGAAAACACCTTCAGGATTAGAATCATAGATTTATGGGATCCTTAAGGTGGGAAGGGACCTCTAGGGATCATCTAGTCCATCCCCTGCTCCAGCAGGGACACCCAGAGCAGGGACACAGGGTCCATCCAGATGGGTTGGAGATCTCCAGAGCAGGAGGCTCCACAGCCTCTGGGCAGCCCCAGGGCTCAGGCACCCTCACTGTGAAGAAAATATTCCTTAAGATCCTGTGGAACTTCTTGTGCTTCAGTTTGTGGCCATTTCCTCTAGTTCTGTTGGTCACCACCGCTGAAAAGAGGTCGGTCCCATCCTACTTGCTCCATCCCTTGAGGTATTTAAAGACCCTGATTAGATCCCCTCGGGCAACGCAAACCTCTAGTGCCCTTGCCAGGGAGGAAATTACAATGTCCCTTTGGCCGTGAGGCTTCTGCCTTGGCATCAGGAGAAGAGTAGAGAGGAGGAGGAGAAGGAAGAGAAGGAGAAGGAGGAGGAGGAGGAGGGCAGGGGCAATGTGGAGAGAAGGGAGAAGAGGAAGGTGAGCAACAGTTTGTGCAGGAAAGTTGGCAACGGCTGATGCTGCAAAATACAAATGGCAAAAAGCCAGGGCAAAGGACGGATTTTGCTTCCTGCCCTTCCCACCCGGAGCTGGGAAAGAAGGAGCCATCGGTTGAGGATCTGGAAGAGAAAAATAGGGTCCAGGTGGCAAGGCTGACTCAAGGCAAAGGGCTTCCCAGCTTCCTAAGAAAACGGGTCATTTTTGGCCGGTCTCACGTCTGTTTGTGAGGGTGGCAGCAGTGAAGATGGGAGCTACACGCAGCCTAAAGCTGGGGTGGCCGTAGGGAGGGATGGATGGAGCCAGGAGGGCAATTCCCACCCTTCCCGCTATCCCTCCACCTTCCTCCATCCCTCTGGATCCGCTATTGGTGCAGACCTCCACAGCCAGCACAAACATAGGAATAACCCGAGGATGCAGCAAGCCCAGACCTCCCCATCCCACCCCGGGCTCCTCCGGCCACGCTCAGGACCCGCCACCTGCCCAGCCACACGCGTCTGCAGCCGCGTTGCTCCTCGAGCCCCGAGCAAACAGCGCTCGCCCGCCTGCCAGGTGCCCTCGTGCGTCACCGGTGCCTCTTTCCGAGCACCGCAGAGCACAGCCCCGAGCCTCTCCGGCCCTCCCGGTGATGGATTGAAGCTCCCTGACATCCCTCTAGCACTAGAACCTTGCTACGGCACCGGCAGGTTTATTGCATGGCAGAAGCTGCTCCGTTTTCCCTATAAGTTCTTTCATGAGTGTGAATCCTCCCAGTTAAAGCCACTTCTAGTTCTTAGTGAAGCTGATCTAATTTTCCACAAATGCAACAGAAAGACGGTTAAAAATTAAAAGAGCAAATGACCATCACTTAGCATGAAGGCACAGAGGCAAAAGACAGTTTTGGCTTCATCACGGGTCTGTCTTCTCATAATAAAAAGTAGCATTAAGGCAATATTTATGGGATGTCCTGGCCCTTGGGTCTCCATTCATAAAACAATGTATTTTCACACGAGGGTGGAACCCAAAACCAAACACAAAGCTGGCACGTGGCCTGGATAGAGCCCAGCTGGGGTGAACGCAACTAAATCTTCATAGCATTGAAGCAAGAAATAGCAGTTAAGCAAGAAAGATGCATTACCCTAGTCTTGTAAGATGGGGAACTTGTAGAACTAAATAGCTACACTGGGCCTGATGGACAAAAGACCCCCAAAATCTCATCGTTTACAAGCTGATTGATCCAGTATCCATTCTTATGCACCATGTCATGGGGCTGGTGAGTGAGAAGCCTCCTCACCTCTCTCTGCGCCTCCCTCCTCATCAAGATGAGCTGGATCCAAGTGGGAATCATTACACAGACATCCCCTGAGGAGATGGCTTTGGCCATGGATGGAGCATCTCGAGGGTTAACAGCACCTGGCAGTTTTCCTTCTCCGGTTCCAGTCTTGAAGCAGGAACGGAGCTGTCTTCTGCGGACAGATTAGATCTAAGAAACCAGCGCTGCCGTTTGTGCTCCCGCCGTCTCCTCCTCGGAGGCTTCGGGACGGCTTCACACAGCACGTTTTGTCATTAGCCACTGGAAAAGCAAGGGCAGGCGCTCCCCTCCCCGGGTTGCTGCTGCTCGAAGGCTGCGCGGAGGCAGCGCTCACAAAGCCACCGTCAACGGCGGCTGCTTTCAAGTGCCACCAACATGCAGTACAAAACGGGGGATGAGGCTCGCTAATTAGGCAGACAGTTAACTCAAAGCCCCTCTGCAATTCTGCTTTGTTGGGGTTTTATTTTTTTCCCCATTCGCTCCAGCTGAAACTCATCCCCAGGGTAAGAGCCAGCACAGACCCGTGCACGATTTCAGCCTTAATTTGAAGACAAAACAAGTGCACCAGCCTTGTGTCGGCAAGGGTTTTGCTCTGTTATCTCCCTTCTGCTAATTTAACAACCTGTTTCCATCTCCTTACCCCTGCCCAAACATTACACTCTATCCAACTGTGAGTTTTTAAATATCTGTCCCTTTCCATCCACAGGGCAATGCCATAATGCCACCAATGAATTTTTTGGAGTCTATGAAATCCAGGTCTAAAATTCTCCTACCTTTGACTGGGAGATTTGTGCTTGTGACTCTTAGTCCTACCAGCCTGATCCTTGGATTCCTTAGGATCAAGAGATGCCAGTACCTTTATGAAGGAGGAACAATTTCCTCATCCCCCGATTTCCCTGCTCCTTGTCTTCCAGAGAGGAGCCCAGTGCATGTCCCCGAGCAGCCACGTTCTCCTTGGCATGGGGACACCTCTCGCCTTGGCTCAGCATCCCACAGGGATGGAGTGCATTAATCTATCCCACTCTGCTTTCCTTTGGGAGCAATTTCCATGGTGAACCTGAAGTTCGAAAAGGGTCAGCAATACTTGTGGGTCAACAATATTTATGGATCAACAATATTTATGGGTCAGCAATGCTTATCTGCTTCTAATATAAAGGATAAGACTGCATGAAAGTGTATCCCAACACCAAACACTCATTTAAGAGATGCATTTGGATTTATAGTTTGCTTCTTGATGCTGGGCATGGGTCCTCTCCTTTTGGAAGACCTTATCCATGACAACAAATGAATCCCGGTAGGACCCTGCAGGATTTAAGTATCAGAAGTAAATCAAAGTATCAGAAGTAAATAACAGAAAAATCAAATTCCTTTTCTTTTTCCCCAAAGTCAGAGGATTTTCAAAATATTTTCTTCTAATTGGCCTTCAATAGGTCATGCTGCAAAATCCATGGGGCACCCCGGGAAGCGGGTCCTGAAATACCAAGCTCTTTGGCCGGGTTTGAGCACGGAGCACCCGGCCCCAGGGGATCGACCCCGCTCAGGTATCTTAAAGCTGCCTTAGGTGACACTGAAAAGATTAGAAAATCCTTCCCTGCGGACACAGGGTTTAAATGGCAGTGAATCCGCGTGGCTCTGTGCCACGGCGGTGGTGATTGTGGGTTGGATTAAGTGATTGAATTGAAGAAAAACAGTCCTTTGGACCTACCTAAAACGTGTATTTTTCTTTTTTTTTTTCTCTTTCAAATCATTTGAGCTAAAATAAGCACATTTTGTTTACCTGGGACCTTCTTTCCACTTAAAATAACAACTTCTGTGTTTTAAGTTGAAAAGAAACAATGGAAAAAATATTGTTTGGAAAGGAGATATCGAACTGCCTGGGGAGGAGGGGGATGAATTGAAGTTTTTCTTTTCAGAATTGTCTCTTTGGGCTATTTGGACCCAAGCAATGAACCAAACCTTAGATAAAGCCAAAGCACAGGGCAGGTGACCTGAAACTATCTTGCAGTGTAAGAAGTTGCAGGCGAAAATGTTTTTTGGGCTCCAGAAATGATTGATTTAGGGGCATTTATTAGAATTTAAAGCCTGGGACGTGTAGTTTAATCCACTTTCCCCTAAACGCAGCCAAATCTGCGTCAAACACGGCCAGGGTGGAGGAAAAGGGGGAGGTTCAAAGAAATCTGCAAGGAAAATACAAGCGCAGCCTGAGAAGACACTGGCATCCACTTAACATGAAAATGAAAAAGCAAACAGCGTAGGACCAGGACAATTAGATCCCGAGCAGCGCAGACCTTTCCAAAAATGAGAGACAGCAGCGGGAATTAATGGGCATAAATGCAACCCAGTAATTAATTGATAAATGGCACTAGAGAGTTTCCTAAAGGAGAGGAGCCAACGTGACTTATCTTTTCAACGGCAGGAGACAATTTCTCTCTTCTTTCACCTTGCAGATAAGGCCGCCGAGCGGGGATCTTGGAGTTCTGAAGCTTAGGAGGGATCTGGAAGTTGAAGACAAAGGAGAACGGGGGAAAAAAATACATGGGAATGACACAGAGGGTTGCTGAGCGCTGAAGCTGTTGTTATTGACTGAGCTGCCAGTTATTTACGACCAAACGGTGCCTCCTGCAAGGGTGGGAGCAAGACAGGGGCTGCAAAGGTAATAAAAATAAATAGAATAAAGCCCTGTAGCAGAGAGGATGACCCTCCTCTGCAGGCTCTGCTCATTGGGCTCCCTTGTGAGCCACGCACGAGGGGTTTCTTTGCTTGGGAAGCAGGGTAGGACAGTGCATGCCCAGGTGTTATTCCTATAGGGACAACAGGATTTAACTAGGACACATTTCTGGACCTGCGATCTAGGAAGAACTCGGTTTCCCCAATGCAGGAACCATCTCCCATCCCACTACCTTGCAGGATGGAGTGAGCTCTATAATTGGAAACGGTTATGTGACATTTTGCCCTTTCGTGGAACAATTCCTCACTCCCAAGTCCCTCCAGGTGCCGGGAACACAGAGCAGTTCAGCATTTCTTCTTCTTGTCCTGAAAATAGTTGTAATCTCCGGCCAGTGCACCAAGCCAATTCAGCAAAAACGCCAACAATTGCCCTTAGGTGAATCAATAGCCCCCGGAATCACTGCTGGGACAGGTCACCCTCTCATCAAGGGAGCGTTGAAATCATTCATAGGATGCTCCGAGTTTTTCCGTCCTCGCGTTGTCTTTCCTGAACTCTGTCCGAGCCAGAGATGTGTCATTTAGATTCCATTAAAACAAAGGCTTCCATTAAAGGTGCGGGAAGAAAAGCAAGGAAAAGGAGGACGTCGTTGGGTGTCCTTGAGGTCATGCAATCTAACAAATCACGGAGGAGCCATTAACACCCCGGAATGACAGGAGGCAAAACAAGGCAGAATGTTAAGCGCCCGGCGCTACCACATCCATCAGCTGCCCCCATTACGCTGATAGTGTGTCGGTGCAGCGTATAATCATCAAAATTGGCATTCTGCTGCAAATCATCCGGCTCCGGCTTTCGCTCCGGGCTGGGCACTAGGGATCAAGGAGAAAGTACGGAGTCCTCCTAGCATCACTCATCCCACAAAGTTTCCCAGGTCTTCCATGAGATGTTGCTTCCTCGGAGGAATGAAAGAAGCGGGTTCCTAAATAAAATCAGCTGAATTGTGGGTTTTTTTTTTTTGCAAGGAGGGGAAATAACTAAGAAAAGCAGCTCAATGGGCCCCAGAGTCAAGAAGACTGTGAGCAGGATTGGCTTTTGGAGATAAAGGGTTGCAAAGCTACAAGGGTGTCTGATTGTTTTAGCTTTTATGGTGGTGGCACAACCTACACACGTGCTGTGAGCCTGGGGATGGGGGCTGAATGCACCAGTGCTGCCCTTCGGTTGCAGAGAGGAAGAGGAAGGACGGAGATCCAGGTAGCACCTTGGGGAGCCTTGAAAATGGATGAGGTTCAAGTTCTGCAACCCAAGAGATGGACTTGCCCCATGCAAGGTCCCAGGAGCTTTGCAGCACCAAGAGATCTGCTTCAGGGGCAGCGTTTTCCCTGGGGTTATTTGCTAGCAACCCCCTAGTCGCTCCCTTAAGGAAGGGTTGACTTTGCAAGCTCTACTTGAGAGGCCTCCAAGCTGCTCTGCTCTCTGCAAAGCGCCAGCAGGGCTCAAAGCTCTTCTTGAACCAAATCCTTGCCTGAAAAGTGCTGGAGATGCAGCACGGAGCTGACAGGCATCCAAAAGAGCAGCCCCAGGTCACTTTTACCTGTGCTCCTCTGCTCCCAAGCCAAGTCACAAGATATTTCCTGCAAAACCTTTAAAGCAGGAGGCATCATTGGGATGTTGGTGATGCCCCATTCCCAGCTCTGCAAGCCCTGGCCCTCATCTCCTGCTGCGAAATAAAGCAGAGCGCCCGTTCTGCAAGATCCTGTTCTCTAATAGGAAGAGAGCAGAAAAGGAGAGGAGAAACCATTGCTTGTACAAGGAAAAAAAAAGATATTTTTTGAAGTTTAATGGAGAAAGTTCCCCAGCCAATTGTTTTGTGGGCTTCTTCAGGCGTCGTGCATGTCACTCAATGCCAAGGATTGCAAAGTGTGTCGGCGCTGATTTTCTTTTGTCGTTAACTGCCAGGTTGGGGGCTGGTTCAGAGCGGAGCCGCAGGAAGATCGCAGGCAAAGCTGACTTGATTAAGACAGTGTTTTGAACCCTTCCTGCATCTTGTTTAAATTGATTTTCTTCTGCTTCTGCTCTAAAAGAGGAAGGGGAAAAAAAAAAAAAAAGAAAAAACAACAACTCCGTACGAGGGAACATCAAAGGGAACGGAGCTATTTTCACCGCTGGTATGAAAGGGAAAAACATGCAAAGACCGAACTGCAAGAGCGATGCTAATTGGGTGTCCAGGAGCGGAGCCCCACGGAGCCGGGGCGCGAGAGCCGGCGCCGATACCTTGACTCGGCCCCGAGGGGACGGAGATGCCGGCGACACAAAAGCATCCAAAATCCTGCGGGAAAAACCACCGCTGAGGAGCCAGCAGTGCAAGAAAAACCTTGCCAAGAATGATCTGAGACTCAGAGGATGACTAAACTTTGTCTCGCGGTCATAGCTTTTTCCTTTTTTATTTCTTTTTTGGAAAGGGCAGGCGGGGGGAGAAAACCCTGCAGAATGAAACATAAAAAAGAATCAAAACTCCAGCTGTTTTTTTTAATGCTTGGAATTAAATCAGAGTTTATCCAAACTGGGGCTCGTGCTGGATGCACGAACAGAGGCAGCAGAAGGTCCCTGCGGACAGGACTGTCCCCCAGGCATCTCAAGGACTCTTAGGTTCCCTACAGAGCACAAGTGTCTCCTGTCACAGCGTCACCGGTACCTGCTGCCCCACGTGTGTGCTCACCCTTGTTCCTGCCCCAAAACCCACCTCTCCCACTGGAGACCTTGGCACAACGAGGACAAGTTCTTATTTGGGGACTGCAGGGATAGAAGATGGAGATTCCCAATGCCAGCCTCTCCATGGACAGGTCCCATCCCGTGTTTCCAAAATCCCCACAGGAGGCTGCTTTGGACTGGGACTTGGGATAGAAACAGTTTTATTTTTATACTGCAAACCCAATAAAGACCAAACGATCCATTTAGCACCAGAATCCCATCCTTATACCTATTTCTTTAAAGCACCTTTGGATACCAAAGAAGTGGCAGTAATAGCAATAAACAGCTCTCTGTCCTATTCCTTTTTACTATCTAGGGGTTCATCTTGACTAATTTTAACTAACTAAACATTAAATGTCTAGACAAAGCTATTCATCCAGGCTCCATCCACAGCCGATGGAGACAGGCTGCCAATTTTAATGCGTTTGTGTTTCACACCCTTCAATACCTGCTGCAGGAACCACCCTGGGCAGGAGCCAGGCTCATCCCGACCATCTCGGAGGACATCGGAGCCTCTTTGAGCAGCTCTGCAGTTTGTGGCAGGTGAATCCTGCTCTAATCCTAAATACGGATAACCCAGTGCAGGGCTTTGGGAGCAGAAGCTGGAAGAAAAGTGGTTGTTCATGCCAGGAATGTCATTGTGGAACAGCACCGGGGCCAAGGTCCAGAATTCCCAACCAGGTTTGGGGTGGGGAGAGGCGATGTTGGACCTGTTCAACACCAACACTGAGTCGTTTCTTCTGTTATTTCTAATCAAAGAAATCGCCCAGGACACCAACGTCCCCACAGCTTTCCTTGTTCCTATAGAGCAGTTGGTTGAGCAAATCCCTCCCCTTCGTGGCTTGGCCACAGCTCAACCCAGTGGGGCTGTAGGAGAAACCCCTGGGTTTGGTGGGGCTGAGAGCACAGCCTGGTTAATGGGCACTACCAACCCAACCCAACCCAACTCAACCCAACCCAACTCAGTCATCATTTGCCCCTGTGAGCAGCTCCACATCATCAGCAACCGCTGTGGGGCAGCCCCCTAAGGCAGCCCAGTCTTTTTAGGGTCCCTTTTTAGGGTCCCTAAGTCCCCAGGAGTATTTCCAGCCTCGCTTTCTTACAAGCATCACTTACCCTGGGAATAATCTTTGGGGATGCCCTGGCTAAAACAAGGGCATTGGGACCTGCCTGCAGAATGAAAATCGTGCGGAGCAGAAATAAATCTGCCCTAATCTGGTAAATCTGGGGTAATGGGATCCCTTGTAGGGGATCCCCAAGGCAGGGCTCCTGGATCCCAGGCTGTGGCACTTCGGTTTCTTGTCACTCCACGCACTCGTTCCGCTCATCCCGTGGAGCCAACAGCTCTCCGGCTGGCAAAGTCTCCTTGGCAACAGGTTCCTTTGGCTCTCTCGAAGGTCTAGGAGAGAAAAATCAGAGACTAAAGCTCTTTTCTTCCTGTCAGCACCCAGAAAACCAACATGTTTGACTGAAAGGGTTTGCTGACTGCAGAAGACGGTCCTGTTTCCTGCAGGTGAGTCAAGCTGTGTACAGCCCCAAACAGAGCACATCGCACAAGGGAATAAGCATCGTCTAACCCAGAGGCCAGGCTATGGGGTCCCCACCTCAAAACGTGTGCTTGGGAACACACCACCCACACGGAGAACCTCGGAATGCTGCAAAGAGCAGAGTGTCCTCGTATGGGTTACTTTAATATGACCCAAAAGCTCCAAGTTCTACTGAGGAGACAGAAGGAGAGGAATAAAGCACTGAGATGTGTTTATCCGGGCAGTAATTCGGTAAGTCTTGCTGAATTAGGCCAGGACATCTCCTCTTGACTTTAGACATCCTATATTTTGAACCTCTTCCACGAGCCGGCCACCTGGGTCTCATACGGAAGTTTTTAAGTCATGGTATGGGGGGTTTGGTGGGTTTCTCCCTCTCCTGGGTTTGGAATGGTTTGGTTTGATTATCCAGGACCCAAAGACATGTCTCATGCTGATAACCACATAGTTTCCCTTTGCTCGCAGATGTTTACAGTGGACAGCAGGAGCATTTCCTCTGCATAAAGATGCTGTGTCTTGGAGAAGCCAGAGAGATGGATTTGGGCAGCAAACCCAAGAAGGCAGCGAGGGAAATACCTCCCTCACCCTTGTCCCCATCCCTCAAGCTCCGCACACTTCTTGGCCCTATAGAGACAAGGAAATCTCCTTAATTTGTTCCCCAGAAGCTGCTCCCCACATGGGGAAGTTGGAGACAGGGAGCTGCTTCTTGCTTTGACACTCTTAACACAAAAAAAGTGCTTCATCTCCATGCTCGTTTTGTACTTCATAGCGCTGGGACTTGAAAGACACTCACTCCTTTAAGAAATACTTGGGAATTAGAGAGATAAGAGATCAGCTTTAGGCAACACTTCAGTGGCAACACTCAACGGGACCCCAGTCTTCAGCACGTAGGCATGTGTATAATATTATAAAAATTCTCTCCTTCTCTCTGCGTATAGAGAAATGTTGATGTGGGGAATTAAAATCAAGCTGTGCTTTATGCTTTCATTTTTAATGGGACTGTTCGTGGCTCCAAGGAGAGAACTATCAGCCCCCAGAACAGCAGAAACGGGTGCAGAGAGCAATTGTCTTCTGCCAAAGACAAACAAAGTAAAAGGAAAGAAAAGGCGCTGGAAGATGATGAATGGTTCAGCTTCCTGGGCTGCAGGAGCCTCTTCATTAACCGCCTCACTGCCTTTTTTCCTTCTTTTTTTTTTATTTTCCTTCTCTCCGTGGCTCTGTGTATGCGCCGCTCTGCTTGCAGCTCCGAGTGTCCGTGTGCTGCCTGCTCCCAACTTGGGTCTCCTTCCCCTTCGTCCTTCCTACGCTGGGATATGACAGAAGGAAGAGGGTGATTTTGCCATCTTTGCAAGGGATTTTCCTGACCTGCGCTGAGCAGCAGAGGATGGAGCAGGCTGCAGAAACCTGGACCTGGAGGTGCAGAGGGACAGGGCGGTCTGGCAATGTCACCAAGTGCTGGGTGCCCATACCAGGACGTGCAAGGACATGCATGGCTCTACCTACAAACTTGGTGTCCCTCCAAACCCAGCGAGCAGGGCACCACTGTGGTCCCTGCGTCCCGACTCAAGGAGATGTCCCCAGTTTGCTCCAGAAAAGCCCCCAAATCCTGAGAGCCGTTTGAGCCTTGGGGACTCTCCCCTTCCATTGCTTTGCTTTTCATCCCCAGTCCTGCTCACCTGGTGGCCCCTGCAGATGAGAAGTCCCAGGGTGGATCTGAGTGTCCCTTCACATCCTGGAGAGCTCAGGCCTTTCTGGGAGTCAGGATCCAGCCTTTTCCTGCAGCTCCCACATCCCTGGGCAGGACGTGGCTGGGACAGCAGCAGAATCAACATTTCACAAGTTGGGGACCTAGGGTAGAGTCAGCATCAAGGTGTAGGTGACAGAAGTTGCCTGCAGTTCCTTCACCACTACCAGGGCAAACTGGATCCTGCCGGAGCCGATTCCCTATGGTTAGCTCTCATATTCCCAGGGTGGTTGGATCAAAGTCCATCATGTTAAAAGAAACCCTGGGAGATACTAAAACATCCCCACACCCCCTAATCAGGAAGGGTCCCGAAAGCCCAGAGGCCCCAGCTAATTTTGCAGCAGCCGGATCGCGAGCTGCAAGCTCCGCTGCTGGCAGAACGCCCGGCGCGCTGGGACCTCGTGGAAGTCTTGGGAAGAATGTCAATGGGGACGAGACACCAGGAGAAGAGCAGAAGATGGAGAAGGAGACACTGCTGGAGATGACTCGCTCAAGTTACCCCAGCTTAACCTGTCTGGTGTTCCGTAGGACATGGAATATCTCAACGCAGAGCAAGAGGGAATCCCATAAACTAAATAAAAGCCAGAGAAAACATTCGTACTGCTGGGACTGTTTCCTGCAGCACTGTTGGCTCCATCATGGGAAAGTCCAAGAACATAAGGGCAATTGCAGTGAGACAGAGCAAAGAGCTTCAGTGAGTCTCTATTAGGGATCAGGTTGAATCTGCAAGATGCTCAGTTTTGCTCCTTATGTTCTTTCTTGGGAAAAGGTCTGGATCCAGCCACCCCTGCAAACAAGGTATCAGACCAGAGGGACCAAAGGGATGGACCCATCCTGTATTTCAAATCCTTACTGGGAATAAAGAGAATAAAGAATTCACTGAATTTCACATTGATGCTTTCCCTGAGGGAGAGAGCAGGTTTTCTGTGTTGCCCACTTGGATCTCACAAACTCTCCCATGTGGCAAGTACAAATACCACTAAATAACAAGAAACACTCATGCTGAAGGAAGGTGCAAACCAGCAAATAACCATCAGCCAGAGTCTCTCGGTCTCAAGTCCTGGCTCAAGAGCTCCCCAGAGGTTTCAGTGCCCACTTCCATATTCACGGACCCAGGGTCTCCCCAGACCCCCCAGCCTTTGGGAGGCTCCAGGATATTTAAGCAGTAGATGGGATGCTGCAGGTCTCAACGCCCCAGATTTCCAGGGAAATGACTATGCCAGAAGCATCATAGCAGGAGCCTTCGCCTATCCGCTTCACAGGGCACAGGCTCCACTGACCAGGAAGGTGCCTTTGAGGTCGAGGTGCTACGGAGAAGGGCTGGGATTTTTAATTCTCCACCACGATTTTCCAAAGGTGCCCAAATTGCAGGACCCCTCTATTAAGGGGCTGCTTCATCTGAGCACCCTTCACGCTCAGGTAGCCCACACCGGAGCTCAGCGGCTTGCAGGAGCAGCTCATGCCTGTAATGGGATTGCGGATGCTGAGGTGGGCTAGGAAAGAGCAAAAAAAACACACTATTTTTGAGGATTGGGTCCCGGAAAATCCCTGAATCCCGGGTTAGACGGATATCTGCTGCCATCTAGTGCTACCTGAGCACTCAAAGGCCTTCCCTGAAATCATGAATTTCACTAACAAGGGTGAGAAATAGAAACAGGGGTTTCCATCAATTCCTCTCCAGCCTAAATGGCTAAAGTCTAGCCTATCTAATGGGCATAACCTGACTCTCACCACCTTCTCATTCAACAAAATGAATCAACTTACTGAAAAGAGGCTTCCCTGCCCCTTTATCACTGCGACTTCTCTAAACCCTCTCCAACCATTCAACCCTTGGCCAACCCCAATGCCAAGGGAAGGATGGACATCCACATGCAGGGAGCAGTCTCCCTTCTCAAGCAGCTCTGGAGACCCTTGCTCAAGCCTAACCATGCTCAGAGGTCCTTGGGAGGCCACCAAAAGACAAGGGACTCCATAAAGTTTTAGGGACCTATTTATTGTGTCCTCTGGAAAACCGTGGAGATCCATGGAGTCCTGTTCTCCCACCCAATTCCTGCTGAGCCAGTGGGAGTGCCCAGAGCTGCACTTGGCAGGTATTTCAAGGCCACCCCAGGGAGATGTAGGGAAGGCTCTTGTTCCAGCTGGTCTATGGCCAGATACTCCTCTTCCTTGTGCAGAGACAAGGGAATTTCTGAGGCAGAAGTCTAGGAGAAAGCCATGCAAGTATCAGTGCAACCCTACAAACAGCATCAGCATCCAGCTCTGAACCTAACCAGATTTATGGCAAATGCAAACACTACTGCTCAGTCCTGCTCGGGTGATTCAAAGCACGGTTTGCAGGTCCCTGATCCCCTCTGATCCACAGGGCACTAGTCACTGCACTGGTCTCGGGTGTCCAGTACAGAGCAACATCTATCATGTTCCATGGGCTCAGAGGAAACACCAAGGGCTTCCAGGAGACCACCCACATCCAAGCCAAAAAGCAGGATTAGGCTTCCCCAAGAGGCCTAATCCTTTCTCTTGAAAGGAAACCACCAGACTCCTCGTGCTATCTGGCAGCCAAAGGGAGACTGCCAAAATTCATGGGTGTTGGAATGGGGAATTCTCTCCCATGGATGCAAACCTGTGTGTCTGCTGTATTTGTAATTAGTAGCAGGAGCTGCCAAGAATCTACATCCCACCTGGACATGCACCTGCCAAGAAAGGTGTCTGGTGCCAAGAAAGGCTCTGGAGCCACCAGAGATGCTTCAGGGAAGACCCGTTAAGCATGACTAAAGATTTCAAAGGTAAACTTCATCATAAGAGTTAGGAGAGCTTAGGTTAACCTGGACTTAACCATAGTCTGCAATTAGCAGCACAGAAGAAGGGGAGGAAGAAAAGAGGGGAGGAAGAAAAGAGGGGAGGAAGAAAAGAGGGGAGGAAGAAAAGAGGGGAGGAAGAA
>JAWLRI010000787.1:1846632-1877105 GCA_034781795.1 Crypturellus tataupa
GAAGAAAAGAGGGGAGGAAGAAAAGAGGGGAGGAAGAAAAGAGGGGAGGAAGAAAAGAGGGGAGGAAAGAAAAAGAAAAAAGAAAAAGAAAAAAAGAAAAAAAACAGGTGCAGATCCTTAATTCAGGAGGTGAAAAAAGAACAATGTCCTGTGGCAGCAGGAGAAAGTAGACAAATTCACCCCAGAATAATGTGTGCATTTTGCAGCCCTGAAGATGCACTGTTCACCCCTGAGTCCCTATCACAGCAACTTCACAACGGCTGGAGGTGTTTCGGAAAGCCCTGTCCTAGGCCAGACGGGAACTAACCCAGGTTATGCACTCTTGGACCAAACGAACCCAGTTTTAAGGGCCAACAGAGGGATTTCGAGGGTGTCTGCTTCCACTGGTAAGGTGGAAGCATGGAGCTCTTGGTGTCTAAAGGCTAAAGGACTTTCTGAGCGACAAAAGAGCTCAAGCAAGGAGACAGTACAAAGCCGTTGTTCTCATTTCAGACCCTGCCGGAGACGTACATCAAGTCACAGGAAAGTGGCACGGTACAGCACTGTGCAGGTCAACAGCACCTTTGATGTGAGGATTGCAAAGCCCTTTCAAGAACATCAGTTTGTTAAACCTCACAACAGCCCTGTGAGGTAGGTAGCACCCCCCCATCGCACACATGGGGGAACGGAGGCACAGAGAAACGCAACGGCTTGGTCAAGGCCATCAGGAAAGCCAACGGCGCGAGCAGGACGTCCTCCTGCTCTTGTTCCTGGCTTGTGGCTCCTTCTCCTTTGGGACAGCAGAGCGTTAGCAGCTCATAAAGGTACTGCTGGGCTTGTCCCAGGAGCAGGGGACATTAAATGTTTTTGGAGAGCTCCCGAGCCCCTCAAAAGCAGCCTGGTAACCAGCCACCACCAGCACTGCAGGCATTAAACCGTTTCCCAGATGGACGCTCCTTGCAGGTACAGTCCCAGGATCCCACTGCTTTCTTCTTTTGCAGTTACAAAGGAGTCTGAGAGGCTCCTGAGAACTTGGTCCTTTGTGCAGAAGACCCAGCACCGTCTGGCACAGTTGGAACTGGAAACCACTTCTTTTCTCTCGTTGCAAACGGCTCCAAAAACAACGCCCAGCATCGACGTCTGGTGACAGCAGGTGGTGCAGGATGTCACCAGGACTGCAGGAGAAGGAGGAGGTAGCTAGTAGGATAGTACACGGCTTCTGCTGGCACTGTCGTCACCTTATTTCTTTTTCCTGTCACCGTTGGAGGCTCACTTGACCCCAAGGCACCCCATCCCAGCTCAAGTGCAACATCGGTAAGAAACCAAGGCTGGAGGATAAACCAGCAAGGAAGCAACGCCAGGAATGGTGGCGGAGCCTCTATCGTGGTAACACCAGTCCATCCCAACCCTTACTTGCATCATGGTACCAATTTCCCCTCTCCTCCCCTCCCTAACCCCCCACTACTGTTTTTTGTGCTGAATACACAGACAGTCTTATAAAAATAGTCCTCTGGTATCAAAATACAAACAAAACAAGAGAGGAATAAGAAACCCCTGTCGCCAGCAGCAGTGCAAATTGGGAGAGCCAGCTCAGGAAGGATGGATTTCGGGTGTCCTTGGTTTGTCATTTCTTCAAAGAGAATGAGGTTGATTGGACTTTGATGGTTGGGACTGGCCTAGGAGCAAAAAGAGTAAGAAAATAACTCATAATGAGTACAGGGAGACCAAGCATCCACATGATCATCTTTCCAAAGCTCAAGGAGTGCAGACAAGCAGCTGCTCCTCGGACCAGAGGGGATGCAACCAAGGATGTTCCAGGTCACTCCAGCATCTTGCTGACAATCTACTCAACTTGGATTGCAAATATAAACCTATACCTTCTCACTTCCCTTATTTTCCTTTTCCAGGCAGTAGAATAAACAACAGTGATCTCAGCCTCGTGTTTACCCAGTGTTCTCTCCCCCAGAGCAATCCCATTCCTGGCAAAGACGCTGTCCTGCACGGGGCCTGGGACTCACCTTTGAGGAGGCATTGGCCTGTAGGAAGGAAAGACAAACAAGGTGTCACCAAACATTCCTTCACTCATCTCCTCCCCAAAATCTGACTCCACAAGCCCTGAAGGCCATTACCTGACCTGGACCATATTACCTACAGCCCCCTGGACCCTCTGGCATAAGTGACTCCCCCAAAGCTGCATGCAAGGACCCCCCGCTAGAGCCTTAGAGGTCTTTTCCCCAGTTCTCCTGGCCTTGGTGGACTTTGATGTCCTTTGTGGCCAGGCAGCAGGGTCAGACCAGAGCCCAGCTCATTCCTCTTGCTCCTCAGCAGCCCAGCCTGGACACATTAGCCACATCAGAGAGCAGCAGGAGCTCAGGTAGCCCTGCAGACACCCCAGGCTGAGGGAACAAGGGGCAGATCACTGCATCCAGATGACATTGGGGACATATCCCCCACTCAAGATACAGCCCCAACACCGCACACCCCGTGTGCCAGCAGGACCCCAGCCACATTGCGAGGTGGCTCAGCACCTCCTCTCTCCACTTACTTGAGGGGCCTCGTGGAGTGGCTCGTGGTGCTTGTACCCGACGCCTTGAAGTTGGTGGGAGGAACCATGACCAGGAGGGTCTTTCCACGTGCAGGAGGCAGCTCTTTGGCCAAGAGGGGACACCCAGGCAGCGGCCGACGGGGCGGCTGGTGTTTTGGGACAACCTGGGATCGTGAAGTGCGTGGGGAAAGAACATCCTTAGAGAAACATCCAAGAACCTCCTACAACCCTCTCCCTCCTGATGCATGGCTGAAATGCTTCAAAGCATAAAACAACAGTCAACTCCTAAACTACCTCAAAACATTCTGGATAACGGATTTTCTTCACTGTTGCAATGGACTTAGGGTAGCATGACAGCTCCTAATAGTGCTCAACAGCTCCAGGGAAGAGCCAAGGTGCTCACATCCCTAAGGTTCCCAGAGGCATGGGGTGGGATGCACACTTTCCACGCACAAACAAGCCCTTGGCATTGTAGGGCCATGAGCCACCAAAAGGTGTCAGCTAAATGGACATCCCACCCAGGACAGCTGGAAAAAAAAATGAACAAGGTTTTGGTGCTGAAGTTGAAACAAAATAATCAGAGACAGGTCAGAGCATCCTCTGCTTCTATGTGGGGCATCCGAGCACCAAGAGCCACGCTGTGCTGGTTGGCTGTTTAATCGTGCTGAATTCGTGACAAGTTGTTGTCCTGCAGGAGGCAGGTGGCCGCCAACACCAAGCAAGTCCTCCAAGGCCACCAGGGCCAGCAGCACTCACCAGCGGAGTCCTCACGGGGCTGCAGGGAAGAGGCTTCTTGGGAGGCGGCAGCTTGGCGTGAGACACGGCTGTTCTGGGGGGGCCGGCGGGCGACCTGCTGGCCGGAGGAGGTGGCCTCGCGGGCTTGGGGTCCCTCGGAGCCTGGGGGACGGCGTGCGGGGCTGGGCGGAGCGGGTGGACGATGTTGACGGGCTGGGAGCCGTTCTGCTGGGGCCTGGGTTTGTGGGGGAACGCGGCCCGCGGTGCCTGCGGGAACGAGAAAGGCAGAAACAGGGAGAAACATCAGGTGTGTGTTCCTGGGTGCTGGAAAGCAGAAATCCCCATATGATCCGGGCACTAGGGAGTCACGGGAGGAGGACGGGATCCTTGCTCCACTTCTGGGACTGAGCTTTCACCATCCTGTCCCAAAGTGAACCTAGTCTCTCTACACAAAGAAGAGAAGGCGCTAGGAGAGGGCTCAGGAGACCGAGAGCCGGGTTTCCACCACACCGACCAGTTGCTGAGGTTGGAGGTGTCATCCCTTCTGTCTTGCTCTCAGCCACTGTGACCATACCCCCAAAAAAGGGGAAAAAAAAAGTGCTCTGTCTTCCTAAATTCTGCTCTGTTTATCTATCCCAAGGTTGCCAGAGCTGTAACAACCAACAGAAAAGCATCTGCCTTTCTGGAGACCCAACCAAAAGCTTCCAGGGAGATCAGAGGTCCTTGCTGAGCTTTGCCATGGGGACATGGAATTTCCCTTCAGGGAAATTGACACTGCAAGAGGCTCTGCGTTTAATTTGGGAGCACCCGGGATTTATTTGTCCTGAATTACAAATACCTAGGAGCAAACACAGGACACGGGCACGCTGCATGTGCAGAGCCAGGCAAGTCACATCGCAGCTTGGAAATGCAAAGAAATCCAAGGGAAAAGCTGTCTTTCAACTACAATGTTGCCCAAGCAGCTGAATCCTGCACGTCATAGGCTGGCTGGGGGTTCACACCTCCATATAGACACACACGACTCGGACATTTACGCCCAATATGAACTTCTGAGTCCCAGTCACCCTGAAAGCCACCGGAAAAGCAGATTTTGTCCCCAAGCTGCAGTCGCAGATGTGGTGACCATAGGGTCACAGAGCCCAAAAGTCTCTCCTTAAAGCACAGACACGTGCAAAGCAGAGCAGTGCTGGCTCGGCTGCTAGAGATGGGATCACCCACAGCTATCAGTCCCCAAGAGGGAAAGCCAGGCTGCAGGGGGACTTATCACTTACTTTATTCGTGTGGCTGGAGGTGGAAACATCCCGTAAGGTGAAAGCAGCTTTGGAATGACCACTGTTTGCCTTCCGACCGGCGGCTTTGTTCCTGCCCAGGATCACAAACACAAATGATAAAATAAAGCAACCCTCACGCAACAGCTGCCTCCCCAGTAAGTGCTCTTCAGAGATACCCTGTCTCCATTAATGGTCAGTCAAATATCTTGCAGTGCCAGGTTAGTGAGAGCTGTAATTTGCTTTAAAATAATGAGAGCACAGTGGCATTTTTGAAGTTGCTTGTGATATAAAAAGAGGAAGCTTATTTAGTTTTTTCTCAAGTGTTTGCAAGAGCTCCAAGATAGATCCGTAGGCACCTGTGCTGGAGAGACAGGGCTCGGGAGCAAGGAAATAATGAGAATATCTAAACACAGAGCTCATGTAGAGCTATTCCAGGATACACAGTGTGCTAGGAATGGATGGCAAGCCAACTTCTCAGCACCAGGCCACTTTCCTCATCACTCTCCAGGGTCATGTTGGTCCTGATGGACCATTTCTCTCCTCTGCTCCTGACCATCCCTGGGAAAACCTCTTTTTATCTCTAAGCTCCTCCATACTTGCTCAGGAGGTCAGTTAGTAACCAATTCTGTCAGATTTGTGCTTGGATGTGACCCTATTTCCTCCTTGAAAAGGGAACTCAGAAGCAAAACAGGGCAAAATTCACAGCAGAGCCTGCAGCTCCAGACAGTGCAGACACAAGCCAGCCTGCACCATGGCCCACAGAGCAGGACTCATAACCTGCAAGCTGGAAAGGACTGAACAGCTACAGCCCCTGTGATCCCAAATTCAAGCGTCTTGTGCCAATTTACCATTTGCAGGGTACTGAAACATGAGTAGAGGAGGACTTCTAATCTGGTCCCAGGGTGACTTGCTTTGGTAGCACCTCCTGCCAGCTTTGGCACTACCAGGAGCACAGGCTCCTCTGACAGCTTCCAGAAGCCAGTTCTGGACACTGTAAGACCTTGCATTTCTCCTGAGTATCTCATGACTCTGGTAGATGGAGAGCTAAGTGCTGTGTCTGAAACTTCCCTGAGTTCATACCAGCTTGAAACAGTCTCCATATCCTCCATCTCCTCACAATCACTCCTACCAAGCTGCATTCTGCAAGTGGCAAGAAAATAAGGTTTTTAAGGGTCTCACTTTCTGGTCATGAGAAGTCATATTAAGGATGTATCACTCACCTGTAAGTCTCATGACTCCTCCTTATTTCCTTTATCCATTTATTCAGGAGCGAGTTCTCCCGTCGGTACCACAAGTAGATGCTCATGGCCAGTGCCGGGAGGAAGAGCAGGAAGACGAGCAGAAGGGAGACGACGATGGCTTCGTGATCTAGCAGGGAAAGCACAACGATGAGCACAAGTGTCACTTCAGAGCTCTGCTCCGTGCAAACAACCAACCCTTCTGTCTGCTCCTGGCCACCTAGACCTGAGACATCACCGCACACCTTCAAGGAAAGGGGAAGTAAGGGACCTTGTCTGGTGGCCTCTGATGGTCACCAAACAACCGGAGCTGGGCACAGCCTGCAAGTCTGGCCAGACCCAACGTAAGTGGGAACGAAGCTGCCCACAGGATCACAGAAAGGTTGAGGTTGGAAGGGACCCCTGGAGATCACCTAGTCCAATGTCCCTGCACAGAGTCACCTACAGGATGTGGCACCGTATCATGTCCAGATGGATTTTAAGCATCTCCAGAGCAGGAGACTCCACAACCTCTCTGGACAACCTGATCCAGGGCTCTGTCAGCCCTGCAGTCAATATCTCCCTGTCTTTGTGGCCCTGCTCCTCTCCCAGCAGCATCGCAAGGTGCAGGGTCCTCCTCAGCCACCTCAGCCCCTTGCAGCACCCTGAGGAGACACCAGGACTCACTGTCCCGCTGCACGGGGCCGCTGTCCACGCTGCCACCCAGACCGGCCTTCTCGCAGTACGGGGGAGCCCAGCCGGCTCTGCAGTGGCAGTTCTTGTTGCTGTTGCAGACCTGCAGGGAAAGGATGGTTGGAGACCACGAGGAGCAATGGAAACTCTTATGGAAAACACGATGCACGCAGAGGGGATGAGATGAGATGGTCAATGAAAGGAATTTGGGCCAGAGATGCAGAAGGAGCTTTATCCCTGCCCATATCCATCCCTTGGATCATGTCTATGTTGCCATCAGAGCCTCAGTCACAATGTATAGAGATGACTTTTTACTGACACATTTATTTCCATGCTCTTTACATAAACCTTTAAAGACAAGCACTTAGATCTTCAGTTTTCATGCAATTTGGCTAAACAAGCCCAATGACCTCAAATACTTCTCTGGAAGCCATACGTTGGTTAGATATTGAGTCTTCCCCTTGGAGTCTTACCCAGTACCTCCTACCTTTCATAAAGCAGAAATTACAAACCTGAAGCCTCAATTGTGCTGAGCAGGATGCCAGGGTAAATTTAGGTGTTCTGCCTAGAACATCATATCCAATCCCACTGGGATCTAATGCAGCAGTTTGTTATTGTCTTGTATAACAAAGCTTGAGTTGATGACCTAAGGAAAGCTCGTCTGCAGGGGTCAGGTCTTTGTAGCCTTTAAGCTTTGGACAATAGTGACTCTTTCTACTCTCTGAGGCACTTCCTTGTTTTTCCTGCAGCCCCAATAGTGTTTCTGACTATTGCTTTGCTCTCAGAGGGAACAGGCACCTGCTCGAAGCTCTGAACACCCTCCAGTTAGGAGAAATCACCAATTCAAATTTTGCAGGTGGTCCTTACGTCAGGAACAACCTTCTCCAACTTGGACACAGATAGCAAAGATCTCAGCTCAGTCTCATTCACAGCTGACATGAATGTGATGGTTATGAAAAGCAGGTGCCTGCTGCACTGCAAGACTCATCCCTGGGGGAGATGTTTGCTTTTGCTTAAGAATCTGAGCTCATCTCAGGACCCTGCTGTAGGTCACGGATAGGAACTCACCCCATGGCCATTGCACTGGGAAACACATTTTTCCAGCTCAAAAAGGGAGGCATTCTGGCACCGGCGATCTTTGCAAACCTGTGAGAGAGCCAAGAAGCCAAATTAAAGGAAGGCCAAGGTTAGAGGGGAAGCAGTGAGATCGTCTGGTTTCCCAGATAGGAGTCTTCTGAAATGACACTGCTGGAAAATGCAGGTTGGTTAAATCACATTGTTCCAGGTCAATGCGCTGACTTCACTCCAATTTTCGGCACTCCCTAGGAAACCTCTGCCATTCTCAGTCCATGCCAAGAGCCAAGGCAGCTCCCTCCTCCCTGCCCTGACAAGCCACCCAGTAGCTCCTACAGATGGCATTTCCCACCTGCCCCAACAGGCAGAAGCCAAAAATGCCAACTTTGGCTCTTCAAAAACAGGCATCCTTTCTCAAGAAAATGTCAATGTTTTAGCCTTTCATCCTGAACTGTGATGAAAATTTCTTAGCTAAAATGCCAGCAAGCAAAGGGCATATCCCCCTAGCCAGTTCTTATGGCCTGTGTCCCTGTTACTGTCATCCACAAGGTCTCTGCCACTTCTCAGATGACCTGACCCCTCTTCTATGGCATTGAGGGATGCAGGGACTGCAAAAGCAACTAATGTTTAGCTAGCAGCATCTACTTGGAACCATCCTATTGATGCCTGACAATTTCCATTTGGAAAACAGTTTATTCACCGACAAATTACCTGGAATTTACTAGTAAGTTTATATGCAAGAGGAACATCTTGGACCCAGATTCACAAGACCACCAAGACTTTGGCATTCATGTTTACCCTAGTCCAGTGAGCAAGGTAAAACCAACAGCAAGTTTAATTCTATTTGAAAAGGAAGAAAATTGCTTGGACTGGTATTATTGATAATCATTGTTTCTTGATTCCCTGTTGAGCTGGTAAATCAGGTGTTCGTATTGTCATTGCCAAAGACATTCCCCAAAAGCCCATGTCCTCCTGCCAAAAGGGACCTCTGATTTGGAGACGTCATAAGTGTAGATAAAATCATGGTCCTGTAGATAAAGTGTAGATAAAACCTATGATCCTGCTGTCAGGCAATGAAGCAAGAGGCTGAGGAGCCAATTTCCCCCGTGCCACCACGCCATCCCCACACTCCATCCCTAGGGAGAGATGCTCACCATCCCATCTCCGCATTTGGTCCCCGTCATCACGAGCCCGGGGTCGGAGAGGTCCTCCTCATCGTCCTTGGCCGTGTACATGTACGTGCCCCGGCACTTCACCTCCCGCCCGTTGAAGCGGATGGTGGTGTCGATGGAGACCGTGTTGGTGCCCTGGGGCTTCTTGGCTGAGCTCTGGCACTGGATCTTGCCGCACATCGCGTCTCTGGGAGGAGAGGCAGAGCCGTGAGGACGCAGCCCACTGCATCCTGCTCCTTCCACTGGAGCCGGGACACAGGATGTGGTAGGAGATGGGGATGGCTCCTGCCATCCCAGGTGGATGATCCCTGCTCTCAAATTCCATATGGCCCTAGGAAAGCTGCTCCCAGGTTCGCAGCACACAGCTAAGGGACACAGCACACTTGTCACCCTGTCACCCTGTGCCCCTCTGCCTGCTGGAATCCTTTTCTCCAAATATACTGCCACGGAGGACTGAATTCAGACACAGTCTCAGCAGGTTCATAAAGAGCTTTGACAAATTCATGGACAGCACAGAGAGATGTGGATGGAACAGGCAGGGATGTCCCCTCTGTCATCCCATGGATGCTGGGGAGCACAGGGGATAGGGTTGCTCATACATTCCCTGGATAGCGTCTCCACTGTCACTGCTCCTGTTGACTTTCCCTTTGGGCTGAGGTTGGAGGAGATGCTTGGTGCAACAACCTCCCTGCAATGATGAGGACGGAGCCCAGGAAGGAACTGGCAGCTCCCTCAGGTTCCAAAAGGAGCTGGTCTGAAGCTGGGACCTTGGATACAGCATTCCCAGTGCAGGGAGCACCAGGGGCACCTGCTGCACTCACCTCTTCTCACATTTGACGTAGCGCCCTTGGCTGTCCTTGCCGCAGTTGCCATAGGTGTTGCCAGCCATGTTCACGTCCTGGAAACAGGCATCAGGGGCTGGCCAGGCACCTGCAGGGAAGAAGGAAAACCCAACCTAAGCAGAGATCCAGAAAAGCAGCCAGAAGGGGGAGGGTAGAAACACCAAAAGCAGGAGCAGTGTCTGAAAACTCCTGTAGAAAACACTGTAGAAGGTCCTGGAGCTCCACTGCTGCGGTGTGAGGCTCAGAACAGCAAACAGGGGTGAGCCCCATTGCTTGGGGGGCTTCTGGAGGACTTCAGGCCTGGGGGAGACCTTCCCCACGCTGCAGCAATCCTGCAGAGGGGCCTGGCACAGCACTGACCCCAGGAGGTGGCAGCACCGCTGCACAGATGGGGACACGAGGGTGGGGAGAGCAATGTGCACCGTTTGGGGTGAGAGGTATGTGCATATATAAGATGTCAAGCAGGGACTGCGCTGGGTGCATAGAAGATGTATGCAACATGTGGCTGTAGCAGCGTGGAGGCCATATGCAGCACATGAGCTGCACCACCAAGGCGCCATACGCAGCATGAAGACCATACGCAGCGCATGAGCGACATCACTTATGGGCCATATGCAACACATGAGGTGCATCACCTATGGGCCATATGCAGCATCATGGCCAGATGCAGCACATGAGCTGCATCACTGATGTGCCATAGGCAACATCGTGTCCATAGGCAGCAAATGAGCTGCATCACCAAGGGGTCATACGCAGCATGGAGACCATATGCAGCGCATGAGCGACATCACCTATGGGTCATAAGCAGCACGGAGACCATATGTAGCACATGAGTTGCATCACCTATGGGCCATAGGCAGCATGGAGGTCATATACAGCATATGAGGTGCATCACCTACAAGCCATATGCAGCACATGAGGGGCTGCCTATGGCCCATAGGTGATGCATGGAGGTCACATGCAGCACACAAGGTGCATCACCTATGGGCCATATGCAGCATGGAGGTCATATGTAGCACACAAGCTGCATCACCTATGGGTTATAGGCAGCATGGAGACCATATGCAGCACACGAGCTGTATCACCTACAGGCCATATGCAGCATGGAGGTCTTATGCAGTGCATGAGCTGCTTCACCTATGGGCCATATGCAGCATCATGGTCATATGGCCCATAGGTGATGCATGGAAACCATATGCAGCGCATGCATATGGACCTACGGGCCATATGCAGCATGGAGACCATATGCAGCACATAAGCTGCATCACCTATGGACCATAGGCAACATCATGGTCATATGCAGCAAATGAGCTGCATCACCTATGGGCCATATGCAGCATGGAGGTCATATATAGCATATGAGGTGCATCACCTATGGGCCATATGCAGCACGGAGGCCACATGTAGCACACAAGCTGCATCACCTTTGGGCTATAGGCAGCATATGAGCTGCATCACCTATGGGCCACGTGGCACATGAGCTGCATGACCTGTGGGCTATAGGCAGCATGGAGACCATATGCAACACACGAGGTGCATCACCTATGGGCCATAGGTAGCATCACGGTCATATGCAGCGTATGAGGTGCATCATCTACAGGCTATATGCAGCATCATGGCCATATGCAGGACATGAGCTGCTGCCTATGGCCCATAGGTGATGCATGGAGACCATATGCAGCACATGAGCTGCATCACCAAGGGGCCATATGCAGCACGGAGACCATATGCAGCACATGAGTGACATCACCTATGGACCATATGCAGCATGGAGACCATATGCAGCACATGAGTTGCATCACTGATGGGCCATAGGCAGCATGGAGGTCATATACAGCATATGAGATGCATCACCTACGGGCCATATGCAGCATGGAGGCCATATGCAGCACATGAGCTGCTGCCTATGGCCCATAGGTGATGCATGGAGGCCATATGCAGCACATGAGCAGCATCACCTATGGACCACAGTGACCACCGTGTCCACGTGCAGCAGAGAGGAGCCCGTCCGGGCGCGCGGCACTCACCCGGCCCCCAGAGCTGCACGCACTGCTGGTGGTGGGTCATGCACATGCCGTTGCTGCAGTAGGCCTCCCCGGAGGCGCACGAGGAGCCGTCCAGCAGGTACACGTTGGCCGGGCAGTAAGGAGAGGCGCCCGTGCAGTACTCGGGGAGGTCGCAGGATCCCGCTGCTTCGCGGCACATGGTCCCGGCCACCTTCAGCTGCCAAAGGAGGGGACATGAGTGTCAATGTCGAGTGGCAGTTCATGAGCTGGGGAGCCCCAAGCCAGGACGGGCACCACCTGCTAACATGGTCCCAATGGGAAGCCTGTGGGACCAGAAGGAACCCCCAAGGTGGACGTTTATGTAAAGCCAGATTCCCCAAGCTGGATGCCAGCCAGCAGAGAATCCCCAGAGGACACGTATTCATGGATAAACCTCCCCATTTATCCCTGGAGGTGCTGAACTCGGGATGTGAGGAGGGACATGCAGAGCACGAGTCCCACAGTGGGTTGGGGACCCGTGTGCCCCTGCTTGGCCCTAGAGCCCCAACCTTGCGAGCGGGTGGGCACAGGAGACACGAGTTACCCTGCAGCTCTCGCAGCAGTCGCCGTGCGCGCACTGGGCCCCCGTCTTGAGCGTGCAGTTGTGGGCGTTGCAGCAGGGGTTGGTGCACTCCTGCGCGGAGAGAAGACATCGCGGTGAGCGTGGATGTCCCTGTCCCTTCCCTGGATAAGTCGCAGCCATCCCGCGGGCTCCCTCGCCAAGCACAACATCCCCCTCGCTTTGCCAAAGGGGAACGGGAAGCTGAGGGTGGAAGGAACATGGGGAGTTCAGGAAGAAATTGGCACGTGGAGGAAAGTCAAGGAGAGAGGAACAGGATTTAGGAAGGCAGGACTGGAAAGGGGCCTTGGGATGGACTTCCCTGAGGACCTGTGCCCAGCAGACCCATTCCCAGGAGGGAATGGAACCTATTTCCAGTGGAAATAAACCTCTCCACACGGGATGCGCTCCCGCCTGCCTGGCCCCCTGCAAGCAGCTGAGAGCCGAGCTGAAAAGAGCCTTTAGGAAAGGGCTGCAGCGCCCGGGTCCTACCTCGACCTCGCCGCAGTCGCAATCCTCTCCCTCCTCCAAGAAGCCGTTGCCACATTTGCGGCCGACCACGAGGTCCTTGGTGTCGGGCAGGTTGAAGAGGCACATGCCGCCCCCCTTCTGGAAGTAGCTCTCCAGCTGCCTCTTGCTGCAGGAGCTGAACACACGCGGGAAGGGATGTCTGTGCAGGGGAGAGAGGGGGAGAGAGGGGAACGGGGCAGTCAGGACTAGGAAAAGATGGAGAAAAATAATCACAAACACAGCTTGGGAACAGGGAAATGAGAAAACAGGCAGAGATGCTTCCAAAGGGCAGAGCCAGGTACACGGATGCTGCTGACATCCTGCATCCCAACCACGAGGCTGAGCTCTGTGTTACAGGGTGCCCAGGGTGTCTTAGTACAGAACTGGTGGTGGAAAAAACCCATTTGGGACTATTTAAGCACCACCAAGACCCAGACAGACAAAAATGCTTAAAATAAAAAAAAAGACAAAAGAAAAGAATGAGAAACACACAAAAAAGGCTGTATTAATTAACTAACAAGGCTTGAAGAACAATGAAGATCAGTACACACTACGTATATGAACATTTCCCTAACAGCCCAACTGAACTTTCATCTAAGCAGCTGGACAGAAACCAGCGATTTGAGAAACTCTGCAGTTCTGCTTTAATTTTGCATATGTTTGTTGGGTTTTTTGCATGATGCATCGAAAAGGAAGAAGCAGATGGTAAAAATATAGGCACTGCTCTCTGTTTCCACTTCCTCATATTGCTGATTTTTTTTTCTTTGAGATTAGGACATCCTCTTTTTGACATAAACTAAAATGTTTTTTCTCGGGTAATTTTGAGTCTGGGGGGAAGCCCTTGAGCTGTAGGAATAACGTAAATGCCTACAAGCTATTGGAGAGCAAGCAAGTAAATGGGGCAACAAAATAGTGCATGAACATGCAAATAGGAACAGCCTAAAGACAGTTCAAAATGCGTTTCCCACTATTGGGGGGAGGAACATTTTAGAAAAAAAAAAAAAAAGTAAATATGTATATATGTGTGTGTGCCTACATATATATATATATATATATATATGTATATGTGGGTGAATATATAGATGGCGGTGGGGGATGCTGGAGAGTGTGAAAGTTATTTACTCTTAGTGAGGAGCATCCTGCATCCCAATTCCGTGAGGTTGGTTTTAGGGAACAGGAGCTCATCCCGCCCTGGGCCCCCTTCCTCCCCTCTGCCATCCTCTGCTCCCTCATCCTCTCCCAGCTGCTCCGGTGCCTTTTGGAGACCCCGAGCGCGGTCCTGAGCAGAGCAGGAGGCCACGGAGCCGCTGCCGTCCTTTTCTCTTTGCGTTTTACCAGGGAGGGAGGAGCAGTGCCCGCTGCAGCCGGAATCGTGCGTCCCCTCCCCGATGTCCCCTTGTCCCTTACCCGGTGGCCGCGGCCATGACGCAGCCGCCCTGCTCGGGGGTGGCCTCCACGCAGCAGCCCTGGCTGTCGTGGCTCATGCCGAAGTTGTGGCCGATCTCGTGGGCCATGGTGGCGGCGGCGCCGACGGGCTGCTCCGAGTGGTCCTGTGCGGGGAGGCGGGGGGCTCCCTCAGGAAGGCAGCCACGGAGCAGGGAAATGTCCCACCGCGGGGACAGGGCTGGGATGGGAGCAAGTGGCAGGGGGACCGCAGCATCCCCGGGTTCACAGCTGGGTCCCGCAGGAGGGAGGGAGGGAAGTGTCACCCCAAAGGGGAGCAAGGAAAGCAGAACCAGTTTGATACAGAATCCCGGGATGGTTGAGGGTGGCAGGGACCTCTAGGGATCATCAGGTCCAAGCCCTGCTACAGCAGAGACACCAGAGCACGGGGTGGCATCCAGATCTCCAGATGTCACCCTGGATGCCAGATCTTCCAGGTGGAAGATCTCCAGAGAAGGAGATGAATGAAGTCTAGGGCATATGAGGGGCCAGGAGCACCTCCCAATACAGGAGACCCTGCTAGCTCAAGGCAGAGGCAGAGGAGCTTCCTAGTGGCCCTTTCTCACCCTCCTAATTGTGTGGCCAAGAGCGGAGAGGGACAAGGGACCACGAGCATCTCTGGTAGGACCAGGATGGCTGTTCCTCCATGCCAGCAAAGGAGAGGGGGTGACAGCAGGGTGTCCAAGCTGGGAAGATGAGTCTCCCCCGTGTCCCTTACCACGCTGACGCCTCCGGAGTTATCGGGGCTGCACATCCCCTCCAGCGGGGCCATGCCGATGGTGGTGCCCCGGAACGTCTTCCCGCTGTCCGGGCGTAATTCCGGGAAAGGAGAGCGGGGACAGGGAGTTAGAGGCTGCGCATGGGGCCGTTAGCAGCCCCCGTCCCACTAGGCGCGGGTCCCCGGGCGCTCACGTCAGCAGCTGGGCGTTGTCGTGCTTCTTGCGGGCGCGCAGCGTCTTCCTCCACTGCAGGAAGGACCAGAGCGTCGCGTTGGCGTCGCTCGTCACCGTGCACTGGTCCCGCTCCGTCCACACCTCCAGGCCGATCAGGGCCACCTTGATATTCAGCGACCTGTAAAACTGCAGGAAGGGGACAGGGATGGAGGGGACAGGGTTGGGGACATAGGGACAGGCTCTGAGGGTTGTCAAAGGGGTGGCCCTGAGCCCAAGTGTTTTCCCATGCACTGGGGGTGACCAAACAGTCAGGTTGGTCCCTTGTCCCCGTTCTTACCTTGTCCACGTAGTTCGCGATCTCCACGATGCGCTGCTTGGTGTGGCCCAGGTTGAGATTCTGGTTCCTGAACTGCAAGGAGACGAGCCCACAGAAGGGGGTTTGCTACCCCAAATTTGATGCTTTCAGCCCCCTTTTCCCTGTCACACCAGGTTGTGGGGGACCCATGGTGCAGAGGAGAGGATAGGAGGGACTGGCACTGGCAGGGGCTGTGCAGTGGGAGAGCTGAAAACACCAGAGATCTGTCATTTTGCTAGTGACTCTGCACTGCTGCGGATGCTCTGAAGCTGCAGCAGCAGCTCTGCATGAGGGAAGCAGCAGGAGGACACCCAGGACGTGACAATATGTGATCTCGGGTGAAAAATGCAGCTTCCAAGTGAGGCCTAGAGGCAGTACACGCTTGTGCTGGGCACATCCTAGACGTACTGCAGCCGAGAAGCTTGGAAAG
The DNA here is from genome assembly GCA_034781795.1 of Crypturellus tataupa. NCBI lineage: Eukaryota > Metazoa > Chordata > Aves > Tinamiformes > Tinamidae > Crypturellus > Crypturellus tataupa. Next base: position 1,862,396 of record JAWLRI010000787.1, read on the forward strand.
GGAAACAGAGAAGAGCTGCAAAGGACCGTGTTTATGCTGCGGGGAGCTCACCAGGGTGTAATCAGCAACGATGAAGAGCTCCATGTACTTCATGGTCCTCCAGGCATCTCTCCTGGCCTGCAAGACAGACACAAGGCTCACGAGAGGGAAGGAGTGGACAGACAGGGACAGAGAGGCCACTGGGTATCTAAGGCCACCACTACCCGAGGGACTGGTTAGGGGCAGCAGCTGAGGCATGAGAAGACAGGGAAAATTCATGTGGCTCTTGGGCGCAATTCCCAGTCTCATCCCAGTTCCCCAGCCAGGACTCAGTGAGATGCTGCATCCAAACACATCTGCTCTCCCCGCATCACCCAGCTCTGGTCCCTCATCTCCCCATTGATCTCTCCTGCCCAAGCACAACCCACGCGACCCAACACCACCCCGGGCAGCAGAGGACACTTCGCAAGGGGCACAGAGGGACCCAATCCCCCCTCTCCATCCCTCCCACGGGCGAGGGGCTGCGGGTTTACCCGGGGACGCGCGGGCACGAAGACGCGGGCGACGTCGGCGATGCTGCTGCCCAAGGTGTCACCGTGGCCGCAGGTGCCACCTCGGAGGGGCAGGTGCTCCGCGCGGTGCATGACGTGCAGGTGGCCGGGCTCCGCGGCGCCCAGGGGTTGCAGGTAGTAGCTGTCGTTGCTGCTCAGCACAATGAGGCCCCTGCAAGAGGGGAGCAGGCCCTGAGTGGCTCCGGTTGCTCTTTCCTGCTCTCCCAGTGCTCACTGAGGCCTCACAAACTGCCTGCACCTCAGGCTGGGGGCACAGAAAGGAGACAGGCGCCCCTGCAAACGCAGCCCTAGGAGCTAACACAACCGAGGGGACTTCCCTGGGGCACTTCCAAACCCTCCCTTGGGGAGCAGCAGGACACCAGCAGGGAAAAAAGCCGCTTCTCTGCTCCCCCGGCTCAGCAACACCCCGAAATCTGCACAGGGAGACCCCCATCCTGGGCAAAACGGACCCCAGGGGAGGCAACCGGGGATCCAGACCTCCAGGATGGATACGAAGGACTAGGAAAAGGGAAGCATAGAATATCGGCCACGCAAACCCTCCAGCATTCCGGATCGTCCCTGGTGTGAGGAAGGGATGCAGTCGGATGCGCTGCCTTCATTGGAACTTCCAGGACTTTCCTCTCTACTTCCTGTGCAGGGGATTTATCAGAGCAGGATAACTGAGAAGAAAGGGGCTGCTGCATCCACAAGCACACGCTCCCTTCGGCTCGGGACAACGCAGCCAAGAGCTCCCACTCCCACGCTGCCCTGTCCTTATTCCTTATTCCATATTCTTTACTCCCTACCTTATTCCTGAGCAGGTGCTGACGACAACCCAGGAGCGCCGGTACCCCCGGACGTGTCCGTGGTAGTAGCAATGGTCCTGGGAGAAAGACAACGGATACAGCCCGTTAGAAACCGTCAGGAAGGCCCTGCAATTCCCTGAGTCAGAGCTTGTCCTAAATGCCGCCCCACTCCCTTCTCCGAGGGTTTAGCAGCCGGGAGAGCGGCGTTGTCCCATGCTGCGGAGAGGGAGGGATGGAGGCAGGATACAATCAATGCCAGGACATGGAAAACCTTCTCACCAGGCTACGTGCTGGAAGGGACACGAGTAGCCAGAAGAAATGGCAGGGACACAAGGGATGCCCCGGGGTGGCTGTTTTTGCCACTTGCTTTGTGTTTCCATCCCAGCGTGCGGTTTTGGGGGAGGACCTGAGGTGAGCTGAGCTGCCCCATCCTCAGCGAAGGAAGGAGATGGTCTGCCTGCAAGCAGCAGCTCGACTTGCTGCGGATCAGCGGCTTTGGGGGCCAGGGGGAGAATGCAGGGAGGGAGAAACGTCCCCAGCGTCACTCAATGTGGCACCTCGGTGGGAAGGGAGCACCGGGGAAGGCGCAAGGCTCCTCCTCTGCTTCCTCCCCGAGGAAGCCACGGAGCCACCGCAGGATCCTGCCGCGCAGCCCGGCTCGTCCCCTTCCTGCCCCGCAGCTGCAGCACATCTGGGCCCCGGCCTCTATGGAGCTGCATTGGAGCCCGCATGGGTGCACCGAGCGGGCCCGGGCTCTGCATCGGTACTGCCCATGTGGGGCCAGCAGCCTGATAGCAGCCCTGGGCCATGCAAGAACGTGGACCCAAGGCAGCGTGCCCAGCGCGCCCGCTCTGTAGCCACTGGGTATCTATGGCCAGCCCCAGGGACAAGGGGACATCCGAGGCACCCAAAAATGGACCTCAGGAGCTGCAGAGGATGGAAGGGGCTTCGGGAGGCAGGTTTTGGCCGCAGGGAGCACAACACGCGGGGTAAACACTGGCCCAGCCTCTCCCGGCACCCACCGTGTGGTTGGGAGCGACGGTCACGGGCTGCCCGTCCTCGGCGTAGTGCGTCTCCGTGTAGCCTGGGGACAGCAGCCTGCCGAGAGAGAAAGGAGGAGCTGGCACGTGTCCCCACCCCGCTGTCCCCAGGGGCACCCTGCTGCTGCGATGGCACTTGGGAAGCAGGAGGGAGCGGGAAGAAGATGCAACGTTAACATCCAGGGAATGTAGGTGCACAGGAGCCAAGGGGATGGTGAGGAAACGGGGGAATGGGACGGAATTCCTGCTCTGCCAGGGGGGATGCTGCCACAGCAGCATCCTCCTCGAGAGGCTCAGCCCGAGGTATGAGGCCTGGGAAGGGCGTTTAGCACCAAGAAACCCCAACTCGCTCCCGGGAGGAGCGGGTGCAACAGGGACACTAATCCTGTCCCGTCCATCTGCGCTACTGTGCCCAGATGCCGCTGCGATGGGCGCCCTGCACGAGCTGCGCCTGGAGAGCAGAGCGCAACCAGACACACAGGGATGTCTGCAGACTGAAGGCTCCCAAATTACTGCTCCCACAGGAAGAACAAAGCGGGACTAAGTTTATCCCTGGTGGCAGCCAGGCCCTCGGGTCTGGCCCCATCCCAGTGAATTTACTCTGCGTTAGAGGCAGAGCAGCCCAGCACCCGCCTCCAGTCTAACCTCAGGCTCTCGCTCCTCCGGGTTTCTATTTTGCAACCAGCTTGACCCAAAATTGTCCTCGTGGGCTCCAGCTCCCAGGCCTCCAGCCCAGAGCAGCAGCAGATCCAGCACCAGCAGCAACCCCGGGTGGGAATTCACTGCGGGATCTGCCCCGGGGCAGGCAAAGCACCGGGATCCTCAGGAAAGGAAGGGCAGGGAGGAGATGAGGCGAGTCCTGTTGCTGCACAAAGTCTTGCTAGAAGGCGCTGCCAAGGAGGGGCTCTGGGGACACCCAGCTCTCCCGTCCCTTGGGTGAAGCAATTTGAGGTCCGTCCCTTGGCCGTGAGTCAGCACGAGGCAGCGGAGGGGACCCTGGCCCCAGCGCAGCCTCCTCCTCGCACCCCTGCAGACGCTCAGCAGGCACCAGGCCTCCCGTCAGCCCTTCTTTTTGCCCCCTACAGCCACGTTTCACCCCTCAAGAGGGCAAAGCAGCACCAAGCCCCCTATTCACAGCTCCTGTCCACACTGCCGCCCCTGGTGCTCCCAGTTTTGCTCCCCAAAACACCTGTTTTCCCCTCCTTCCAGGGCCCCTCTCCCCATCAGCCCTTTTCCTTGGATTCCTTCTCCCAAGTTCATCACTTTTCCGAACGCCGCCTCCGCTCACCCTACAACCCCCAGGGCGACAGGTACCACAAAACACAGCAAGAACTCTGTCCCTGCAGTGTCCCCTCTGCTCCCCAGGGCGCACAGGGGAGATTGGGGAGGTAGATGCGGCCAGATGCAGGAGCCAGATGTGCTCCGGGTCAGGCATGATGAAACACCAGCGCAAGGCAGCGCCGGGGGACGCAACGCGGAGAAGCGACACGGTGCCCGCACGGGACTGTCCCCAACTCCACCCCAGCCCTGGCCACAAACCTCCCGGAACCACCAGGAAAAAGCAGAAGCCAAAAGCAGAAGCCCCTTCTGCAGAGAAGGGCTTCGTGGTGCCTTGCGCCATGGACGGACCCAGATCAGAGGGATCCCAACGTATCCCTCTCCAAAGCCTCCTAGGAGTCTCCCTGTCCATCCCATCAAGCCTTCATCTTCACCACCAGCCCAGTTCTGGCACAAGCAGCTCCACCGAGGGACAGGGCAGCATCTGAGCGTTGGTGATTCGTAGAGCAAAGGCTGCCGTAGAGCTGCTGGTGGGATGGATGAGCTGTCCGCACGGGATGCAGCATCCGCGAAAGGGAAAGGGCAGGAAAGCGTTGGCGAGGGACACGGAGAGGTGGTTGTGAGCCACAACGTGAGCGTTTCAGCCCTATCTGGGCATGGCCAAACACGATGTCGGCTCCAGCTGCCAGGAAGCCACATAGGGTTGTCACTTCCCCTGCAGGGCAGAGCCCAAAGCGAGAGCCGGGACAACATTGACTCAGCCTTAGCTGTGCCGCGATGCCCAACGTGCCACAAGGCCGGGCCAGCCCCGTGGCCCTTCCCGGCTCTACAACAACCCTCGGCCCCGTGCAGGGTGATGCAGGAAGGGAAATCCCAGGAATTCCCTTCCCCATCGCGTCCCCAGCCCCAGCACTTACTGGTTTCTCTCCAGCACCAAGATGAGCTCTCTGCCCTCGGCCATCACGGCCACTTCCCCTCGCGCAGGCGCCGGCACCTGGGGAGGAAGCAAAGGAGAGAATTAGCAATAAAAGAGCCCAGGGCACTGCCAGCCGGCTGCCTGTCCCCAAGGCTGCTTGTCCTCGGCACCGCAGGACACGTGTCCTGGTGGCCACCACCACAGTAACACGCGCAGCGAGGTCGGAGCATCAAGCACCATTCGGGAAAGCGGAGCTGCTTTTCCAATTGCAAAATCCCGATGCTGGGAGCATCGGGGGCTGAGTGACACGGCTTGGGGACACTTGGGACACACGTGCCCAAGGGCAGAGGCGAGTGCTGCCCCCCTATACAACTTGGGTCCCCCAGATTCTCACCTCCGAGCAGCTCAGTCTCCCTTGGGCTGAGCTATGGACCATGGGGCCAGGCAGCCTGGGCTCTTCTCAGGGGACACTGTCCCCTTCGCCCATCCCTGTCCCCAGCATCTTCCTCTGCTGCCCGGTTCAGGTCACATCTCTCTCTCTCTACCTACTCTATCCCATGTTGCGAACTCAAAGGAGAAAAATAAGCCCTCCTGCTTGATTTACTGGGAGTTTCCACACTCAAAAGAGAAGAAAGCACCTGCCAAGCAGCCAAGGACAGGGAAGAAGGAGCAAGTCCAACCCTGCTCGCTGCTCCTTGCAGGGAAACACGCCACTGAGAGCAGTTCAAACATATGGACCAAGACAACCCTCTTTACGGTGATGTTAGCAGCAGTCAGGACGCTGCTGCATCCAAGCACCCTGCCCAGGGATGCTTGGAGTGCCTGGATCATCCCCTCCTGAATGGATGGGCAGCGCAGAGCCAGATATAGAGGTCCGGGTGACAGCACAGCTCGTCACAACAAGGCTATGGAAATGTAGAGCAGCCTCCTCGGTGCTGTCACTGGATAAAGGTGACATTAAAAATGCTGCTGGGCAGCAGGAGGAAACAACTGACCAGGATGCAGGGGGATTCGCTCGCTCCCTCGCTTTGGAGGGAGATAAATGGGAATCAGCCCCCTCAGTGCATGTCCTGTCTGGGCTAGCACAGTGAGTGCCAGATCCCAGTGTCACTGCCCTTCTCTCCGTGTCCCCTGCATCATTCCCCGCTCTAGTGGGGAGGCCAGAGCATCTCAAGCAAAGGATGCTCCGTGGCGCATGCAGACGCGGAGGGGACACACAGGGGACAGGGGAGGCGCCAGCCCGCACGGGGCCACGGCGACGACGACGGCGGCGTCGGGCTGGCCCGGGCCCCCTCCGGCACCATCATCCCAGCTCCAAAAAAGGAGAGCAGCCGGAGCGCGAACAGGGACGAGCCAAACCGCAGCGGCGAGCGAGCGGGAGCCCGGCGCGTTCCCAGCACCCCCTCGCTCCCGGGCTGAGGGATGGATGCAGGAGGAAGCCGGGGCAGAGGGCTCCTCTCCTCCGGCGCTGGTGGGAACGGGCTGTATTTTTAGAACATGATCTTATCCAAACAGCGCGGCCTGGCCAAACATGGTCTGCGCGTTTTCCTCGCCGTTTCCCTTCTTCCTCCCCGGCCCTCCCCGAGCTCAGGCTGTTTCTGATTCAGCTCTGATTCTTCTCTGCACCCTCTCCTCCTCCCTCCAGCCCATTCCCTCCTCCCTCCAGCCCATTCCCTCCTCCCGGGCGCTTGGCGGCCTGAAATTCCCCAGCACTTCCCTGCCTGCGCTGAGGCTTTACTGGCAAAAACGCTCTTTTCCAGCTGCTGCCTTAAAGGGACCCGAGCGCCCGCTGTCCCCAAACACACGTGGAGCCGCTGGGACACTCCAGGGCCACCAAAGAAGCGGGTGACACATCCTGGAGCAGCCCACATCCTGACTCACTTTTTCCCCTGCAGTCAAATGAGAGGCACAGGCTCCAGGAATGCCCTTAGGAGCCTGAGATTTGGGGAGATTTCTCCTGCTATAGAGAGGATTTGGGGGGCAAATAGGGCAAGGGGAAAAGGGCTGAGTGGGCATCACTTACTCCTTGGACTTATCCTCCTGGGTAAGTGATGACGCCCCAAGGAGGCCACCAGATAACAGCTCCAGGGAGGAACCAGCTCCACAAAAGGCCCCAGTTGGGGTCCGGGCAGCTCAGCCAAAGCACCGAGGCTGGGGGAGGCGAAGGGCAGCCGAGATGAAGCTGTCCTGGCCACAACCCAGTCCATGAGGAGCCCTGGGCAGAGCTCGAGGTTGTTTTTCTTCTCAGTCTGCTGATCAGGAAAACCACACGGGTGTTTGCAGAAGAGCCGAGGCCAAAGGGTTCGCCGCCTTCTTGGAGGGGGAAAATGATCTGTGTTTCTCCAGAGCTCCCGGCCATCCTCCTCGATGCTCCCTGCTGCGCTGCTGGAGTGCTCTGCACAGAGCTCGAGCCGAGGAAACGCTAAATGCTCAGGAAATTAATAGTTAAACCAAGATCCAGGAGCCCCACTAAAATCACAGCCCATTCATCTGCTTGGGCAGGCCACAAGAGCCCCCGTTTCCAAAGCAAGCGCGGACACAAGAAGGAAGGACGGAGGATGAGCTCCCATCCTGCCGCCAGGGATCCAGGTTTACCAGGAAACGCTCGGCAGGGAACGGCTGGATGGATTTTGCAGCGCAAAAATATGGGAAATAACCAAGGTTGAAGCTGGCTCCAGCAAGGGACTTGGAGATGGACATCGGGGTGGCTTTAGCCATCGTTTTGGTCACCAGATTGGGCAGGAGATGCATCTGAGCCCTCAGCATCGTGGCCAAGGACGCAGGGCTGCAGAAGCCCCTAAGAGCGCTGCCTCCCTCCAAAGAGGGGCTCAGCTCCCCCATTCCTGGATAAACCTCTGCCTTGCAGCTCCCTGGAAAAGCAGCGAAGGAGCCAGGCTACTGCCTGCGGAATCCAGGTCCCGGAGGCAGCATTTCGTTTCAGGTGCTTCCAAGCTCAGCCCTGCTGCGGCTCCATCCGCCCTGGCTTGTAATGAAGAGGAAAAAGGGCTTCCCTGCAGGAAGCAGATTGCAGAGGCAGCCCGGGCAGCGCCGCCCGGCACCTGCTGCAGGGTGGAGGCCCCAAAAACACGGGTCTCCCTCCACCCTTCCTGCCCTGCGGCGCCAGCAGCGGGATCGGGATAACGGCAGCTCGCCGCAACCCCGTGGGTTTGCTCTTCCCTGCGAGGATGCAGGAAAATCCTGTCCCTCTTGGGGGAACAGTGCAGGGTGAGAGGAGGTGCCGGGTGTCACAGCCCTGCGAGGACATCAGAGATGCTGCAAGCGCTCCCCACGTCCCAACGTAGGGAACACGGCAGCTCCGTCTCCCTGCCGAGCGGGACGGTCAACGCGCTCAGGGCAGCCGTGGGGTCCCAGCCGGCACGAGGGACCCAAACCAGCTGCCAGGTGACTCGGAGACCTGGGAAGCAGCCACGGGACCTGCAGGACACCCAATTCACACAGGGAGGATCAATAAGGCCGAGCCTAGCAAACACCGCAGCCAAACGCAGGGACAACGTCGCGTGATGGGTCGTCCTGCCAGCCACACGGGACACCGCGATCCCTCGGGATGAGGGCCAGGTGACTCATTGCGCTCGGTACTCGCGCAGCAGTCACTGGGTGCTGGTCTGGTGTCAACAGAGCAAGCAGAAGAGCTGGAGAGGGTTCAGCCAAGCGCGGAAAGAGCAACTCTGGGATTGGGAACGCGCCCCGGCGCAGCACAACTGACACCGCGGCACGGCCGGCCCCGCCGGCATCTCCACCAGGCCGAGCCAAGCAGCTCCCCTGGCTCCTGGCCAGCGCGCAGGGTGCCCGGGCCAGCCCAGAGCCGGCCTTGGCACAGGGACACGTGGCCTGGCCGGGCCGCAGGGCACGACCCATCCCCGGCAGCTGGGAAGGGTCCCGGGGCAGCTCCGGCACAGGCTGTCTGCTCCGTTCCCGGTATCCTTGACTGTCCCATTCCCGATATCCTTGACCGCCCCATTCCCGGTATCCTTGACTTCCCTTCCTGTTTCCTCATTGCTACGCACAGTGTGGCAACCTCAGTGCTGAAACCAGCCCATGGCAGGAGCATCCCCAACTTCCACCAGCAGTTTCTGGGATCCCGTAGGCACAGGGATGATGCAGGAGCTCGGCAGCGGTTCCCTCCTGCTCATCCTTAGAGCAGCCTCCGCTCCGGCCCCGCGGGGAAGGGAAGGAGCAGGAGGAGGATCCCGGGATGGGACCTCGTGCCCAGAGGAAGCTGTTGGCCATGGGGGTCCCCTCCTGCCAGCCACGCTCAGCCCCCCGCAAACCCCAGGCCCCGCTGCCACCAGTGCTCCGAGCGCAGGGAAATCGCTTCCATGTGCGCCAGGAGCCACGGAGTCCACAGGGAATCCGCACCAAACAATGGGAAAAGGGAGAGGGGAAGACGAGGCCGGGACGCACACGCCGGGGTTTCCAAGCACCGGGATTCATCTTCCAGCATGTGCCAAAGCCCGGCTGATCCTGAACAACTCTTTGGGAAACCCACTGGAGAGCGGGAGCTCATGGCAGGAGCATCCCACACTGCAGCCCTGTGCTTAGCGGGAAGCACCGAGACCTGTTGCTTGTCAGGAACCAGAAAAAACCTCTTCCAAGCCCCTTGCAGCCCTGGCTGTGAGGAACAGGAGCTTCCTACGGGAGCAGGCAGAGGCATTCCCAAAGACACCCTCTCCCACTCCCCAGCAGCCCGACCGCCACGCAGGCAGCTGGGATAAAGCATCTCCTTCCTCTCCCCGCTGCTTCAGGCCATGCACGAGTTTCCACTGCTCCCAGATGGGCAAGCAGCGGCTTGGGATGCTCCGGAGAGCGGCGCCGAGCCGGACAGGGCAGCCGGATGAGCGGGGCGACACCGACCGCACGTTGATTTGGAGCCTCTTTGCTGCAGGATGGCGACAGGGTGGGGACGAGACCAAACAGCTTTACCTAAAAATAAGCACTTTTCCACAGTGTCTATCGGCGCAAAAGCACAGAGCAAGCTGCAAGCAGCTCCCTGCACATCCTCGGGGTATCCCCGCGAAGGGACCCGCTCTCCTGCTTCCCAAGCGCGACCACCCTTCCTCCCGCCCTCCGGAGAAACAGGAGCCTCCTTGTTCCGCGCTGTCTGCGGCGGGTTGAGGCAGACCAGATGCCAGGAAGCGAGCGCACATTCGCCCGCTCCGGGGCTGGCGTTTTAGCACCACGGGGGTCCCCGAGCAAATTGCAGGAAGCCAAAGGGGCCCCCGCGAATTCGCACCGTATGATTTGGCCTCTCCCTGCTGCAGTTCTGGGCAGCGGGACGTTTGCCTGGGTATAAATAACCCTCCCGTTGTGCCGCATTCCCCATCGCAATTGCCCTAAATATAGGCTGGACCGCTCTGGTTTGGGACTGTCATCTGCTTGGGAGGGAGGGGACGTTTCTGCAGTGCGAGGGGGTGTCACGGGCAGGGAGTGCAGCTGCGGGAGGGCCACCCGGCACCCGGGATCCGGGCGTCCGGAGCCTGTTCCTGCTTCCCGCCCGCTCCGCAAGCGGGAAATGGAGCGGACTCGCCCCTTGTATCTATTTCGTGGAGCGAGGAGAAGGCACAGACAGGCCGATAGCTCTCACCTAGTGACACCAGATTGCTCCAAAGCTGATGCTCAGCTTCTCATCCAAAAAAAAAAATACCACCAAAGGGGCCAAAGAAGAATCACATCATCTTCCCAGCAAGAAAACTCAGTCCCCAGCGGAAGGTTTTCCCGCAAGGATTTGCATCAGGGCTTGTTCTGCTCGGAACCAGCCTGATTCGCCTCGCGGAGCAGCGGAGCCCCCAGACCCTCCCCAGCTGCTGGGTCCAGGTCGCAGCTGCTGGGGCCCCCGGGCAGCTGCGGAACAAGCTGACCCCGGGGCTGGGAAAGGCGCCAAACGCAGACAAGGGTCGAACGCAGCCCGAAGGGGACGGGGAGGCGGCGGGGGCAGAGGGGAGGGTTTGACGACCAGCGGAGCAGCTCTGGGAAGAGAATTTTCCAAGGACACCGGGCTTAAATTTTGCTACTATCCCCTTAGCTACCAGGGTTGTGTGTCCTGGCCAAGCCGTTTGCAGTCAGTTTGATGAGTTATCTCCATTTCCCCTCTATAAATTGCCCAGCTGCCTCGCTGTCCACAAGTTCTGCAGCTCCTGGACGTCCTTCCAACCACCTGATGCTTCAGGTCACGTTTAATTCCTTTGCTACTGAATATTCTGCCTTCTCCAGAGCCACACTCATCCACTCTCTATTTCTGCAGGTGAGATGGGCCAGCCTGGATGCTAATCTGACCAACCCTGCTGACAGCTCCTGCTTTCTGGGTTTCCCTACCTGATTTTCATTCTCATCAGCCCTTGGGGAAAAAATATATGATGTTTTCGCTTACCAAACAGGCCCCTTGTCCCCTTCTTGTTCGGGGAGAACAAGTTCTTGCTCAGTGCTGCTCGCACGTCCCTTAGCAGTATGCAATACCTGTGAAAACTATCATTTTCCTGAACATTTGCAGTAAGGACTAACGTAAAAACCTTCTCGGTGTCACCGTCAGGGCAGCAGCAGTAGCAGCCCTGGACCTATCTGGCTGCAACATAAGTAGGTGGTTATTTCTGGAACCATAAAGGGCAGCGAGTTCATTAAGAGGGAAAAAACAGAGGCAATTCCTGCAAAAACCCAACGTCTCCGTCTCGCTGCTCACCTCCTCGTCCAGGCTCACGGCTCGTCTGCTGCGTCCCCCGAGGAGCCAGCGCGGGGTGACCACCTCTCCCTGCGGCGGGGGGCCTAGGAAAGAAGGGACAGGGTGAACACAGGAGGGAATCGAGGATTTCGCTGCAATCGCTGGCAGCGAGAGCATCCCTGCACCCGTGTCCAGAGGGAGAGGGCAGGGATGAAGGTGACGGCTCTGGCTGGCACCTAGGGTGTCAGCAGCGCCGGGGTGACACCTCTGAGGTGTCACTGTCAGACAGAAACTACCGAAACCAGAGAGTTCACATCTTCCCCACGCTGCTGAACCAGGGGACCCAGGGATGTCACCGCTCTCACGTGCTGCTGGGACCGCGCTCAGCTCCCAAATCCACAGCCAAATCCACAAAACCTGCCCCGACAGCAGCATCGCAGCCTGCAGAGAGGGGCTGCACGGGCTCCTGGCACCAGGGTGGCTCCAGGGGCGAGAGGGCAGCGCTCACCCACCGCGTCCCCTTGTCATCGTCACCTCTTGCACCGCATTTGCCAAGCTACATCCCGGGCAGCGCTGCGGTCGCTGCGCTCGCTCGGGTCGCTGCTGACAACAACGCTCTTCATCGCAGGTATTTTGAGTTTTGTGGTTTTTAGCTCCTCTCGGTTAGCAGAGAAGCTGCTCAAAGGAGGGATGCGGCGACGCTCGGCTGAGATGCAGGAACTGATAAGTCGGCGCTGGCAGCCTCCTGGCAGCAAACAGGTGGGCCCAGCCTAGCAGAGCCGGGCTGCAGAGCTCAGCTCCATCCAGCCCAACCTAACCACCCTCGAGCACCCGCGAGGCTGCAGAGCTTCAAAACAATCAGCAGGTTCAGAGCAGCACAGAGCTCTGCATCTCACCCGCTCCACCTCGTCCCACTCATTCTGAAAGTTTCATAGCATCAGATTTAGGTCTTATAACAAAAACAGGGGGGTTTACCCCCCTTTATCTATGTTTTTGCTCTACTGATTCTTATAATTTACAGCATCGGGAAATTTACTTGAATCATAGAGAAATCTAGCAGAAACCACGATCTCCTGCTCGCTTCTAGCCAAAGTTGGACGTGAAAAATGGAGCAGAGCAGCTCAAGGCACTGCAGGATGTTACGGTTTTCTCTGAGACATCCCAGCTCCCCAGGGCAAAGCAGCACAAGTCATTCCTTGGCTCGCTTAGAGCCCTGCAGACTTTCTAAGATTTTTTTTTTCTCTCTCTCTCATAAACAATGTGGCTGTATCTGATCGCAGGAGCGCAAGCGGCTACCGCTGACTTAAGCCTGGAAAACAACAGAAAAAACAACACGTTGCTGCTGAGGACGCCGCGAGAAGGGGAGAAGGGCTTGCAAGGGAAGGGCCACTTTGCCAAAGCAAACGTCGGCGGCGAACGGGCGGATCCAGGAACCCTCCCCGCGACGGGGCACGGTTATTTACTAAGGGAGTGGAAAAATAGGGCTTACGGCTTCATGATTTTACAGGCTTGTTTGGATTCCCCGCGCAACTATCTGGGGAGACGGGGCTGGAGGAGATGGTAAAAGATGAAGTTATTGAGGAAAAGCTGAGGTTAATGGTTGGAGACTTTGTGTTTAAAAGGACCACGGTGTCCACAGCTTGGCTGTGTGTCACACAGGGCCCCTATAGAGTCCTTCTGCGATAGCACACGGTGGCATTTAATCAGCTTTCATTATATATAGCGTTTAATCAGATTCCATGAATAACTGTAGATAAGGTGGCGGCAGGATCCCAGTTTCCCTCTCCTCCTCCAAGAGCATTAGGGAGGCCTCCGAGCCCATGGCCATAAGGAATTCCTTGGCTGCAGGGAAACTGAGGCAGCGCTGGGAAATGACTCGATTTTAACCACGTGGGGTAAAGGCAGCTTTTTGTCCTTAATTTGCTCCTGCAAAGCAAGACGGGCAAAGAAAAGCTCTCCCCTCCTCACACACAGAGGCAGAAACGGCCTTTCCCTCCCATGTGCCGGGGGCTAAACGGAGGGTTTTCCAGCTCCTTGGGAAAAAAACATCCAGGAAGCCCTTGGAGACAGCGCGGGGGTCGCTCGCTCTCCCACGCTGTCTGGGGAGAGGATGGGACGAGAGGGGCAGCATTTCTGCAGGGATTACAGGGCCGGGCTTCGGGCCACATCCTAGAAGCCTCTTGGTTATTATATTAAGCTTCGAGCTGTTTGGACTATAGCTTTTGCCGGGAATAGGAGAGACTCAGAGCATGAGACAGAGTTTGAAAATCTAAGTCAAATAAACCAAAAACACAGCGCGGAGGGGGTTTCCCATCCCTTTCTCGTTTTTTTTTTTTTTTTCTCCCCCCGGAAAACTCGCACGCACGCTCATTCCCAGCCCTTTCTGGGAATGTTTCCTCTGGAACGGCGCTGCTTTCGCCTTTCAGACGGCGCGAGCGCTCGGCCAAAGCGGCATTCCTGCCGGGAAGCCCCATGGTCGGGGGGCAGGAGCCCCAAAACAAGCCCTGGAGCGGGCGGGCAGCTTCCCCATCCGCTTCTCCTCTCCGCTTTATCCAAACAGAAGTTCCTGGCTCCCATCACAGTCTCCATTCCTCTCCCACAAACACACTTCGCGAGGGACTCTTGAGTTTAGGGTTGCTGGAAAACTTACTTTAAGCAGCAACAGAGTCCAGAAAGGCTCAAAAATCACGATTAACAGAGGAATAAAAAAAGCAGTCTCAGCTCGTGGGGTTGCGGAAGAAAAGTGATGGAGAACAGAGACCACGAGAGACTGAACCCAGGCCGGCAAAACCCCACTAGGTCTCCAACAAAGTGACAAAAACACACGTCCACATTTGAAAAGTGACAAAAAGCTCCGGGGAAAACTGCGTATTGTTCCAGTAGAGTCCCAGTAAGAGTCACTTCTAGGTTTGCTGCAGGGAGCTGGAGCTGGGCACTGTCCGGACCCCGAAATGCCGGGTTCCTCTGCAGCGGGATGGAGAGGAGGAGAGGGGGGATCTGCTGTTTGGAGGGACCTCGGAGGGTTCCGACGGGGACCGAGGTGGCACCGGGACATCTCGGGCGCCTCTCTGCTCCCGATAGGACCATATAGAGTCATAGCGCGCCGGGGTGTCCGGAGCGGCCGTGGGAGCAGCCTGGGCAGCGCCGCAGGCTGCACCCTAAACCCGTCCCGTTCAAAGCGCCCCCATTCCAGCGGTGCCACCCCCAAAAAGCCACTGTCCCCCTCGTGAGCGGCACCGCAGCCCTTGCCGTCGCTCTTACCTCGCGGCCCCGCGGCGCCCGCCTGGCCGGGCAGCAGCAGCAGCCCCAGGAGGAGGACGGGGTCCCCCCAGAGCGCGGCGGCGGGGAAGGCTCTCCTGGCCATGCCCGCTGCGCCGGGGCCCTCAGCGCCTCTGCCCGCGCCGTGTCACCGCCGTCACCGTCGCGGCCTTCCCTCTTATGCGCCCGCCGCCCGTCCCACTGCCCCCCGC
>JAWLRI010000787.1:1877251-1889704 GCA_034781795.1 Crypturellus tataupa
CGCCCGCCGCCCGTCCCACGTCCCCCCGCCGCCCCCATGCGCGCTCGCCCGCAGCCGGAGCCCCCTCGGCTCGGGCGGCCACGGCGGGACGCGGGGAGGGATGGCGGCGAGGAGGGGGGTGGCATTGTTCGCCTTTAGTTATTGCTGTGTTTCTTGGCCCGGCCGCGGCGCCTAATGAAAACCAGAGCGCGGCCGAGCGGAGCGAGCGGCTCGCAGGCTCCCCCCGCCGGGACGGGGCCGAGGCGGCAGCCCCCCGCGCGCAGCCCCTCGCCCCAATGCCCAATATTTTACCCAATATTGCCCCGTTTTTCCCTCATGCCGCTTCCTCCGAGCAAACGGGCTGCCCACAAGGAGGAGGGAGCAAGGGCAATTCAGTATCTCCATGCACCCTGCAGCACCCAAAGCTGGGAAGAGGCAGAGCGGACACCTCTGGGATTCTCAAAGGACATGGAGCGCACGGAACACCTTGGAAAGGGGATCCTCTCGCTTCCCCTCCATCGTCTCCCCCAAAACACGCTCCACGGCTGCATCCTGCTCCATCCGTGCAGCCAGCTGGAGCTCCCTGCCGGGGTCACCAACCCCTTCCCCATGGGGTTCAGGCTGCACCGCTGTTCCCAGGATCCAGGACGTGGTTCTTCCCATCACTCCTTCCTTACCAAACCTTGGGCACGCTCCTCCAGGGAAAGGCTTTTGTTCTGCCCTGTTGCCTTTCAGATGAGATGCAAAAGCGGCTTCGGGCTGCGTTGGCCATCAGAGATGCCTCAAGCTTCTCCCTGTAATAACCACCGAGCTAAAAATCGTAGGATTTTGGGAAGCTTGGGAAGGTTAACAACCTGCCTGTGCAAAGGAGGGCAGGTAGGAGAACACCAGTCCCATTCAGTTAGAGGATATTTCAATATTCCTATGTGAGTATGAGCACAAGATTTCACCCCTGAGCAGCTCCATCTCCCCAGGTAATCTCAGTATCTTGCTCAGCCCTACTCACACATCCCCCTACTCATAAATTGGCTGCAAGTCTTAGGCTTTAGGAGCCCCCATGAACAGGTGACCAAGTAGCCTCGAGATGCAGCATTTCTCAGCACCCTTTTCACCACAAGGATCTTTCTCCTTAGGTTGAGCTCTGTAATAAAGCACCAAGAAGGACTTCGCTGGAGCTGGAAGCTGCTAATACTCACCACGGTGGGCTGTGCTTTCCACGAGGGGACAGGAGGAACAGCAAGCCCTGCCAAATAAAAAATAAAGGTCACTTTAAAAGATAAACCTGTGCGTCATGGAACTGCTGGGAAGTGGAAGGCATTATCAGCCCATCTGAAATCCAGACAGCTCCATGGAAGTTCAGCAGAGCTGCTATAAATCAGGAGCCTCAGAAAAAACCTCGTCAGCAGCGTCCAGAGGGGCAAGGCTCTGCGGAGCCGCAGGGCGCTGCGAATATCCTGCTAAGAAAGGGAGATTTGTGGTCACAAGTGACACGGAGGGGTGAGCCAGGGACTGGGACGCAGAGGGGATCCTAAGCCAGAGGGAAACCTTATTGCAGTTTGATAGCCAGCAGCTGCCAGGCTCCAAGCGCCTTCCCACACCACATCTTTATCCCATATGCTTCCAAAGAGGGGACATGGAGGAAATTAGCCACTGCCAAGGCATTTTGCTGGAGGTGCATTTGCCCGCTGAATCAGCCCACATCTGCGCCTTCAGCATCACTGTGCACACGGGTGTCACGGTCTGCTCCCCTCCCACCTTCCCAACCAGCAAACGACTTATCCGAACGCCTTATCCAAAATCCACTTCTTAGATTTCTTGTTTAAGCGCTTGGAGCGAGCGTGGGTTTGGTAAAAGCATCTAAAATTAGTGCAGCCTCGGGAGGGAGTTAACAGAGGCTATTGCTGCTTCCCATGCCACGGGGAACCTCGGGGTAGCTGCAGGCCACGGAGGGGTTCCTGGCACTCCACGCGCCTCGAGACCGCAACAGCTGGGGATTATCCAGCACGGCTTATAAAAGGGCTCCTTGTGAAAGGGAACAGGCGCCCTCACGCCCGCCTCCGGCCTTAATCACTGGATATCCCTGCTGACAAAGCGGGAGCTACGGCACCGAACGCGGTTCCGCAGCTGGATGGTAGGACCGGGCAGCTGCGGCTTGGATCATCAGGGGGTTCTGCATCGCGTGAAGCAGGGCTGGAAAGATCACCCTGCTGTGGAGTTGAGACCCTGGGCATCCTCCATCCACCCCTATGCTCTGGTCTGTCCTCTATGCTCACCATTCCCTGTGTCCTTCATGCTCACGCAGGGAAGCGAGCAGCACATCTGGATATCGCAGACCTTTGGATCCTCCACCATGCATCTGCCATCACAACCGCCAAGGGTCTTAGGCTGTTACTGCTCGTTCTGCAAAGGATAACACAGTTTTAGTGCAGCATTAAGGCTCTGTGCAAAAAAAAAAGGTCTCCCCACATCCAAGTTGACAAAGACATCCAGTAAAAATACCGTTCAGCCTGCACACAAAACTACAGACATCCAGGTCCTCGTGCACCGGCCTTTGGGAGCCCAGGAAACACAGGTGGTGTGTTATGACCTCCAGTAAGTCTAGGAGATTTACCCGTCCCAAGAAAAGCCAAGGACGGGCTCTGTGCATGACTCACCTGGTAGCACCTCACAAGAAGCACCCTATGGCACCAGAAACTCAGGAGATGCACCAAACAAACCAGGTAGAGAAGCCAACACAGCTATGGGAAAATGGGAAGGGAAGAAGCCTGGAGTTTGTGTCACCCTACTTGTCATATGGCTAGGAAGTGACAGGGCTGCAGCTTTAGGGCCTGTGAATACAGTTCGACTGTGTGAAAAAACCCTCTCCTCTTAGTGTTCTTATAACTGTCCTCATAGCCATGGAATCCGAGTGTCTTCCAGAAACATATTCATCAACATGGATTTCATTTGTCATATGGAGGTTATTCACCCTCCCACAGGGTCTCATTTGGCCCGGAGAACTCAGTTTATCTGCTGATATAGGGAGAAAAGTATTAATAAAAGTTTGACTTTCAAACCTTACTTGTGTGGAGGAATCATGTCCTTTTTATTTGCAGTGTTTCAGCTTGGTTTGTTGGTCAAGCCTGCAATAAACATGTCTTATGGCTACGTTACAACTTAAGCCTTATGGAAGTACAGCTCCCCAGCTGGTGAACTAATAAATGCAACGCAAAGTAGCATTATAATATAAGAAATACACTAAAATCTTCTTTACAGGACTAAAGTTTCATCTGAACTAAGGAGCAGGCAGCCAGGAAGTCCCATTCTTCTTCATTACACCCTCATTTCAGAGAGGAAGTGAATTTTAAAAATAAGATGCTTTTACAGATGGGCAAAAGCGATCAGCTTACCTAGTTGAGCATTGGGCAAATCCTTCTCCAGTTTCCAGCGCTTCAAAGGCATTCGGCTGCATTCCCCTACAGGCCACCACACAACATCTAACACAAAATTAGCATAGGAGGAGGCAGAAAGCAGAAGCCTTTCTGGGAAGCAATCCTCCAAGGGAGAACCACTGGGAAACGGGCCGTATCTAGAAAGATCTGTAGTAAACGCTACTATATTCTGGGGGGAACAAAGTTCTTTTCCCAAAGAAGTCAGACACTCCAACTTTCCTTTTACATCATTCCTACAATTGGTTTCCATAGCGATCTTTCTGGGTAACAGCAACGAGAGATGAGAACGTGTCCCAGACAGGAACAGCTCGAGCTCCTCAGTCATTCTCCCATCATCGCCTGATCAGGCAAACCTCTACCTTCATATTCGTTCTCCATAGTCAGGACTCCAAAAACATCCATTAATAACTGAGGATTCATCATATTTTATATATGTGTGTGTGTATATACATATATATATAAGGTCCTTCAAGATGGTACTTAGAGCACAAAAGGTAAAACTAATGGAGAACATCACAACCAAGTTACCGAGAAGCATATCTGAACAGTGAATGAGCTTTTATTAAAACACTTTTAAAGCATGAAGTGTCTTTTTACCCCCTTTCTCCACCATTTTCCTGCCTTGTCAACCTGACCACAATCCAGGCTCCTACCTGTATATCAACAGGTAGCCCAAAGCCTCAAACCAGTCATTATATTTACTCAGCAATGAACAAGGTGCAAGGGAATAATGACAGAACTCTATCAAAGCTGCTTTCAGGTCCTTGCAAAAATTCAAAAAAAAAAAAAAAAAAAAAAAAAAAATCCAAAGAGAAAAGTCAGGCCACTTGGCTGCTGTTTACTGAGAGCAACTATGATAGTGAGGATCACAGTGAGATCCACCAGCATTCAGCATCTGCACAATAAAATTGGAGGGGATGTGGCAAATGCAGACCAAAGAGCACTGCTAACTATATTAGAATATAAAGTCTGCTCCTCTAGGGTCCCAGAGAAATAATTCTGTCCTCTTTAAACATCCAAGCATTGGCAGGAGTTACCCTCAAACTCTTTGCACAGCAGTGGATTAAAAGATGACTCCGTTCTGGAATCAACACAAGACAAGCATAATTTCCTGCGACTTTGGAACGAAGTTTTGCGTGTTGGAACCAATGACTTCAAATTTCAACAGTCTCTTTCCAGAGAATTATAAACACTGGATGCTCTGCACCCAGCGGGAGCTTGAACTGACCTGATGACAACCCGTAATTCTAAAGTGGAGGGAGTGTGAGTCATCTTCACTAGCACCCTTCATGGAGAAACCAAGCGAGGGATACATGGAAATGCTGGTACAGGACTGAGGAGACCACCTGCCTCTTCCTTTATAACCTGGCCATAAAGGATCTCATACTTAGAAGGCTCTGAAAAGCTGCATTCCTCCCGATTTCATCTGTAATTCCACGTGTTCACTCCTCTGGGGAGAAAAATAAAACAACCTTGTGAAGTTCTATGAGACCCATCTCCCCCCTCTCCATCTTGTGGGAAACAAGCTCAAGACCAGTGTAAAACATCCAAACCAATCTTCAGATCACACAGACGAACATACTAAGTTCAAGGATACTTGAACTGAAATCACTTCTCCCCTTGGAAAAGGAAAAAAGCTACTTACTGTTGCCAACTGAGGAACTGGGCCTACTATTTGCTAAAGCTCTCAAACTGAATCTCTATCAGCTTACAGAACAGTGACTGCTACAGAACTTGGTTAATTTTTCCTTTTTTAATAAAAGAACTTTTTGCAGCAGCTCTTCATTTGTTTATGCAGGTTTTACAACCTGCAGTTATCTCTACTCACATGAGGATGGGAACTCAACTAGTTTAAAGGCAGAGTCTCTACCTTTCTTTATCTGCACTGCGTTTGATTATTGGCCTGTGCATCTGTTAGGGAACAACACACAGGCAGTGCGGACACTTAAATAAAAACAACTGTCACATATTATCTGAATGCAAGACGACTCCCATGGATACCCCGAGGCATCAGCAGGGCCCTTCAGTTTTATTAGGAGTGTGTTTTTCATCACTTGAAAGCCTAAATGTATTTTTTAAGCAGCTAACTGGCTTTAAATGAGCACTCGGTAAGACAAGATCTTGTCACACTGACTCCAACACAGCTGAATTTCTTATCACCTGCAAAAAGAAAGTCTTTTCATATGCATATGAGAGGAACTGGCACGACAAACCTCAATATCAGTGAGCTTCAGCATCCTCTGATTCAGCAACGTGTAAAAGCAGGTTTCTAGCCCCAAAGGAGCAATCTAAAGGCACAGCAGCAACTTCCATCCAAACCAGTCCCAAAGAAAATAGTTACTTCAAGGAGCAAAGAAGTAAAAACAGATTTTGAAAGGTGGAAAGCTCTAAAGTTCTAAGCAAATATGAAAGCTCATCCATTCCAGGCATGCACTATTGTAATGTTTTAACCCATTCCTTTAACCTAAAATTTCTGAGGCCAGACCAGATTAGGCCCTCCAACATATCAGATCATGTTTCTGTATTTTAAACAATACTTTTTATGCTACTCTGAAGTCACATTTTCTGATTGTCTCTGGGGTACTTTAGCAGCTACTGTAACAGCATGTGCTACCACTAGGACAGTTACAAGGGGATTATATCTCAGGTAATTTAGTGGAGTCCCATTGACTTCCAAGGGAATCACATTGCTTCCCATGAATTGGGCATTTGATTCACTACATCCCAATGGAAATGCGTAGGGTAATCAGCACAGCTGGGACACAGCCACCACCAAACAGCTCTGCCAATGGGCTCAAATGAGAAGATCCATGAAATTCTTAACGGATCTAAGTGTCAGCACATCTGTCTTGCCCAATGTGATGTACCAGAGTTGTTCTTTGAATTAAAACGTTATGGACACCTTAACTGCAGAAAACTTGGTAGGAGGAACACACGAAAACACCATTTGCATACATGAAGCTTTCCTTTAAGTATTTTCCTGTTATACGCTATGTGTGTCACTCCTTTGTGAAAAGCAATGATAGAAATGATGGTTTCATCTAAGAACCACAATCTGTATCTCTGCGTTTCATCTTTTGCCACTGTGAAGCTAGCTGAGTGTCTAATCAAGTATCATGCAGCTATGCAACACCTAATGCGGTTAAGGGGCACAGCTTACCAAAACCTTGTGGCCTCATTTCCATTATCAGCCCTTCACTCTCTGGTGAGAGGGGCTAGGAACATTTTATAGGTACGTCTGGTTTACTTCTATTTTGACTCATGAACTCGGCATCTTTTCTGGTATTTGTGAGCATCGACAAAAGTCCTTTTGCATATGGTACAGGAGGGGAAATCTAATTTCCCAACACAGTAAAAACAAGTATGTCCTGATTAGGCTATTCCGGTTAGCACAGGAGGGCAGCAAACCACGCAGATAGCAATTGGAAGTCACGGAAGCCACAACCCATTTAATCTTTCAGGTCCTAATAGTGTGCAACTTTACAGCTCTTACTAGTTACCTTATGAGTTCTTATGTTTTCCAACAGAGAATTTAAGTCCAGTTTCCTCAGATGCAGTCCACATGAACAATGAACATGGTTCCTGCAACAGTTGCTATAAGCTGATTCAATATTTATTTTTTTTTGCAATACAAAACAGTACAAATCAGTTTTCTACATTGAAATTGGAAATAAAAAACATAGGAATTGTTAAAAACAATTTATAATAAATATAAAACAGTTACGCTAATCAGGCAATCATAAATATATTATGAACCAAATACTTCCAACCTGTGTTTACTTAGAAGTGCACAACACTACAAACAGCAGCCATTTACTTAAAAGACTTTCATTCACATTAAAACCCTGATCTTTAAAGTACTTATAAGTATGGCTGATTGCATTAGTACAAAAATGACACTATGAGATATCACAGAGTATATGTTGTACAAGTGTTTACTGCATTATCTGCTTCACAATCTCCTTCAGAGGAAGGCACTAAATTTACTGAGCGCAAAACACCTTTGCTTGAACACCGGATCCTTATCAGTTCCATGGCACCTTCCTCCCCAAGACACGGTTGGTGATTTTCTGTAACATAAAAACAAAAGTGAAAGACGTCAGTAGCAATCCTCTAAGAATAAAATCATTAAGCATTAAGATATCATTGACAAATTTTCTGAAGAGAAGTGAAAAAAAGAGATGCAGAGAAAGGTAACAAGAATGACAGACAATATCAGAAGTGTTTGATACAATAACTGAATGAATAAATTAGGACTCTCTGCCATGGAGGGGATGAAGGGGGAGGTATGACCAAAGGGGAAGTGATGAAGGGCTACGCAATCATAAATATCCTGAAAAGGGGGAAAAAGGAGTGTGATTCACCAACTTTTTTTTTTTTAAAAGAAGAAAAAGTTAAAAAAGAGGAAGGAAGCACTTTAACTGGTGAGAGCTTCCAAGAAAAAAAAAATAAAAGTGTTTGTATGAAGAGTTGCAGTCTTTTGTAGTTAAACTGGGCAAAATGCATGATCTGCTCAACGATGTTGGAACAGCAGGAGTTAACACTCCACAGAGCAAATGGACAAATCCATGGAAGGTGGAAGAAAAAAAATATATATATATGTGTGTATATATATATATATAAATATAACATATCTCAAACTGTCTCAGTCCCTTGGTCGTGAATCACACGAGGTCCTGGGGCGCTTTAGGAAAGCGCTGTTACCTAGGGGCTCCTTTAGCACATTTCTCCCTAGCACCTGCGTTCCTGTCACGATAGGCATTCCAGGTTGGGATATATCCCAGTATCCTGCTGCTCAGCCAGCAGCCCACAGAAGATTTGAAGCACAGCATACATATTCCTTGGCTTTTAAAGAGCGTCGTATAAAGTGACGGCATCACCCAACTCATCTGTTATTAATAGCAGAGGGAATGATACCGCCTCTTGCATCACGCAGGAGCAGCAGATGAAGACATCTTGCAGCTCACGTATAGATAAATAACCGAGCACGCACATGAGTGCTGCATACTCCGAGTATATCTGCTATATATATATATAAATATATAAATATGGATATATATGCATATAAATGCAATCGAGTTTTCTTCCTCCAGAAACACGTGCCTCTTCCTTTGGGGTACTGACACCTAGTGGCCCATCTTGCACGTGTTCTCCCAAGGAGATGTCTCGGCAATAACAGGAATAATGTTAATATTAAAAGTGTTTACTGCTCCTGAATGCTATCACTTTGTTCTTCTCTTTCTAGGGTAGGGGAAAATACATAATTGCCCGCTTTATGGAGGTTTCTCCCATGCTGCCTATTTACAAAACTGGCAAAGTAATCATATCCAAAAGGAAAAGCCCCAGTGAGGGACTGGGGATACAGGACCCCCTCACTGCTGTGATGGGAGTGCACTCCCTCTCCCTGATCATCCTTTATCTAGACAGATGCCCAACAATTTTGGAGAGCATTGTGCCCTGTTAGGTTTGTGGAAGGTAAAAAGAAGCCCTCAAGAGAGCTCTGCTCTAGACTATGGAGCTGCTGTTCTAGACTAGGAGCTCACAAGGTTGTCCCTGCCAAGTGTGACCATCCCCAACAGCAAGATCCATCTCTGCAAGGACAGTGCATTCCTGTCTGAACCAGCTTGAAAACTATCTGTGATACCAAAGTGACAGCTTGGGAACAACCCTAAAATCACCTGTGTTACTAATCTAGCTTTTGCCAAGGCAACAACATATAAACAAAACCATTTTTTTTCTCCTAATACTCTGAGATCTCTGGAGCTATTCCACAAAAATCTAAGCTTTTTTTGTACAATCTTCCGCTCAGAAACCGATGCCCTCAAGAACACATTAACAAAATTCTACACAAAACATTCCCTATATCCATAGCTATTCACTACAGCTGCTCTCTATCACCAAGGAAGATGACAGAAGATGATAATATTCCCTTTGATGAATCATCACCCCTCTCGGGATCCAAACCACGCTAGTATAAAAATCTTCCTATCGGATTCCTTCTCTTCATCCAGCCAACTGCTTATTTCTAGCAATAAGCACCAGCAGTCAGACTGGGCAGACACTCTGGATAATACTTTGTGCTACAAACCCTCAGCTTTAAGATCTCATTACTGCTGTTCCCAATAAATAACTTTGGTGGGAATATCTCAGCCAGGAAAGAGCTATTTTTTTCATAATTCCATGTGACCACGAGGTGAAAATATTCCAGAGAAAGGCGCTTGCCAGAACACTTGCCGTTTTGTAAAGCTGTGCTTTTAGCCGGTATGACTTGTATTCTGATTTTCTCTTCTCTTCCTCTCGCTTCTTCTGCACTTCTGGCAGCTGCTCATAGATCCTTAGGGTAAATACAAAAAGTCAAAGAGAGTGACTTGGAAGAAAGGAATTTATTAATATAAAAACATTCTCTGTTTTGTCTTCACAGTCTGTTAGAGGATACTAGCCAACCACACCGGAGAAAAATTTAGCTAGGGGCTCACAACTGTCACAGAGAGTGTGGAATACACAACAGTTGTGATGCTGGAAATTCTCATATCCCATAATGCCTTTTCCTTACTGCAGCACTCTTCTAAAAAGCAACATGTAAGCATTAAAATGACCTTAAGCCTGCTTTAATTACCTGTCTACAAAGGTAAAGATTCAGTATCAGTAGAACAGAATAATCCTGCTGTTCAGAGGGTGTGTTGATTCTGAACAACATATTTATTCATGAATAGTAACACATTTGGCAGAGGAATAAACTAATTTAAGCATCTTTTATGCCTAAACACCTCTCTTCTTAGGTCAATATTTTGCCTTCTCCACGGCTGAAGTGTTCCCATGCCAGAGCCAAACAAAAGGTGCTTTGAATTCAGCAGAAGGCGAGCAGTGCTCAGCTCCATCTGAAGGAGGAGGTAGCTAGCAAGGCTGGCAACATCATTCTCACATTCTCTTCCCCATATCTCCTAGTTCTTCCTTTAATATCAAAAAGCTTTTTAGTTTCATCGCAGTCATTACCACGAGCCACACAGCTTCAAAAAGACTGTGGGTTACGGAAAGCAAAAGCGAATCATGCTGAAAAATTCCAGTTGCAGAACACTCGAGAGATCATACTCCTTTCTTAACCTATAGATTTGATATTCAGCAAATGGAGCAAAAACTATTGCAGAGTGTATCTTTGTAGTGCTGTATCTTTTAAGGGACTATTTTATTCTTCTGTCAATACGACATCATCCATTGCACAGTTATTGTTGGCACTTTAAATAGTATAAATACATCTATGCCATCAAGTGGTATTACATGAAAGTGCTGCAACACATTCCACTTTCAAAATTGCAAAGCAATACAGCCCACCAGCCAGGAGCAAGGAGGGCAGCTCTGACAGTCGTCTTGATGCTAATTCCAGCAGGAAAGTGAGTGGAAGTGGCAGGATCAGTGAGGGAGGCCACCGTGTGCCAGTCTGCCCTGATTTACTGTTCAGTCAGTAGCCGGGTTGGGTGTCACACACGTGTTTCAATGGAGAGAAAGACTAGAAATTAGATGGAAAAGAAAGCAACAGGAAGGAAAAGGTTGCACATAACTAAGCAAGGAATCGAGTCCCAGTCTCAACCAATTTCACCTCCAATCTATTTTTCCAGCATCAGCTGGGAAATCTATTTTCCCCACATACACCTGTTTACCAGTCCAGACTTTCCTGTGGAATCCCTGAGTTTTTGTTCTCCAAGAGCAAGCGTTTATACCAGGAAACACTACAGAAAGCCACTTAATACTGTATCTATACTTACAATTGTTATTATATCCTAAAATACAGCATCTGAACTCTTTTCAGCGACCTACCTTCCTGCGCATCCCTGCTTTCCTACTCTGTCTGCAGCTGCTTTTAGGAGGTCACCTTTTCTAAAAATGTTACTGTCCGCGTTACCTCTACAGAAAAGAGGAAATAAATCACATTTTGAATGTTATTTTATTTCTCTTTCCAATTTGTCGGAATGGCAGCAGAGGGTGTTAGGTCTTCAAAAGTGCTACTGGATGTGAGGTGAGGGCGAGAGATACCTAAAGATTTCAGGATTTGCTTTAGTGCCACCCCACCGTTCTCTAAATGCTTCCACCACTCTGGGACGCCCCTCAGTTAAATATCAACTCACTGATTCATCCTATTTTTATTAGTGCTAGCAAATTTGCCATGTGAATCTCCATTTATACACTTGGAGGAAAAAGAAAAGGTTTCTGCATTCATCATACGTGCGGATGTCAAAAGGGTGGTGCAGAATAGATCACTTCTCAGCTCCAACTGCGAGCTGGAGTATGACAGCAGCATAAAAAAAGCCACAGAGTGTGACTGCCTGAATCAGTCTCCATAGAAATCCTGCTGATTTTGGTATTCTGAAATCAGAGGTCCTGAAAACACAGGAGCTCAGATAACATAAATCCTATGATACAAATGACCTGAATTAAAAATCTTTCCCTTTCAATTAAAATGTGTGGACGTGCACTCTTCACAGATTTTGCATACATCCCTCTTTTGTCAGCCACTAATATCCTAAGAAACTGTAAATACCAAATACTGCTGAAATCAAACATCCTGTTCAGACTCTTCTACCACATAAAATATATTAAAGGGTTTATTTTATATATTACCTATTCCAACATATATTTTTCTAGATTCACAGAGTAATTTTGGTGAGAAGGGACCTCTGGAGATCAGCTAGTCCAAACTCCTGCTCAAAGCAGGACCAACTTCAAAATGAAATCAGGTTGCTCAGGCCTCATCCAGTCAATTTCTATCCCCCAGGACAGATTTCACCACCTCTACCAGCCTCTTCTCAGCCCTTAACCCTCCTCTTTGTGAGGAACCAATTTCAGAATTTTCCCTTCCTGTAAGGTGTGACTATTGCTACTCGTCTCCTCATGGTGCAGTTCCCACAAAGGTTGACCTGCCCTGGGAAAAGGCTCTACATTTGTCACACTCAAACTTCACGGCAGAAACTTCTTGATAGAAATTTCTACCAGCCACAGTATTGCCCCTTTCATATTGCACAAATCCTTTCCCTCCCGTGTCCTATCAGTT
>JAWLRI010000787.1:1889804-1904266 GCA_034781795.1 Crypturellus tataupa
TGATAGAAATTTCTACCAGCCACAGTATTGCCCCTTTCATATTGCACAAATCCTTTCCCTCCCGTGTCCTATCAGTTCAGCAAAGTCCCAAAGCTTACGCTGCAATCCAAACTTTACACATTCGTTGCCTCAGGGCATGTTCTTGGCCTTCGCTGCTGCTTTGTCTCTAACTCACATTACAAGCCATCAGAGACAACTTCAGAAGCTTCTGACTTTTTTTATTTTAGTATTTATGCTGCTTCCTAACTAGAAAGCCTCCAAACCTCTTCCTTTTGCCTCCTCTATCATTTCATAATCCAGTTGCAATAAATTCCATTTTTTTTTATTTTACTTTCACATATTATCTCTGCAGAGACAGTGCTTATGATGGCAGGCAAGCACTGTGTTTTACACACAATTGCTTCAACCGAACGTAAGATGCAGGTTAGCACAAGGCAGCTTTCTTCAGAATTAAAAGCCTCCAAATTCCTTCATGGGTGACTGTTTTTAACAAAGCTACTTTCGTTTGCAGAAACAGTACCTCATTTGCAGCACCAGTTACCTAGTGTGTTAAATATAGTGTGTTATGCTTGGCCATACACGCGCTCTAGTGCCTGCATCCTATCTGTCTTCTCTCTTTGGGATCCACAATTTGGACGTTCGGCTGTAGTGTCTGGATTGCAAATACTGCAGCAAAATATGCAGGTATAGTTAAACTTTTTTTTAATAGTCTTTTTTCTATGATTTTCTTAGCACGTGCTTTCTTCCTCCGATAAAACACCCACATTGTGCCCTGAAGAAGCTGAGTTATCCCTAGTGCACTGTTTTTCACTTGCAAATAATGATGCCCCTATCTTTTCTGCCCATTTATCCAGGTCACTTACTACCCAAAACAAGACTTTAACGTTACCTTTTGGATCTTTGAACCATTTCACTCTTTGGAATCGTTCTTCTCTTTTGGCTGGTCAGACAGCCTACAAGTTTTGAGATAAGAGACCAGTAAATGAGTCTGCTTCTCATCAAGAATACTACTGCAACAAACTTACTCCTTTTTAAGGTATGGATTTTTACAGACAGTAAATAACTCTAATTTTATTAGAAAAACACACATCTTTAAGCACACATAGGAAGTGCATTAATTCCTATGGAATATAAAACAGCATAACCATGAAGTACCTCTTTCAGAGAGCAGGCGACTTGCATTCCTGTGGCCCGTTCTCTTCTCGGGAGGATTAAAAAGCTGTTCTCGTTCGCACTGCAACACACTCTGCATCTTCCTCTCCTCCATGACCAGCTTCAGGTGCTTCACACGCTCCCCAGAGCGGGAGATGAAGTCGGGGCGCCGCAGTGCAAGAGCCTCCTAAGACCAGATGACACACAACAAACTAGATTGGCCAGCACCTCCCTTTCAGGCTGGAAGAGGTTAATCAAAATATCAAAGCACTGGGGAAGAGGGGGAAACACTTCAAAGGAGCATTTGGGGTTAAAATACAAAATTTTGCATCTTTAAGGCCGGCTCAGGGATCTTAACACCAAAGTTTGTCAATAACCTGGAAACTAACTAGATGGGAAGAAGAGAAAAAAAGAAAAAAAAAGAAAAGCAGCTAAAATAATTAGCCATGGGGCTAATTTTCCTCAGAAAAGCCCAGTGAAGTTCAGATAGGGCTGACAGAACAATAGTGCAGTGATATGTTACAGCCTCTGTCATGGTTTGCAGAAACCATGTCAGTGCACATACTCTTTGCACTGTATGAATTAAACCCCATTTTAATCACACACTATTTACATCACACAGGAATATTCCTGCAGGGAAGCAAATATAACTTGAAACTACCTCAGCTGCATTCTCTCTAGTTCCTGAGGCCGCTTGATTTAAGCCCTAAAGTACCAGATCAAATCATCTATGTTATCACACCGTGTACAATCAGGGTCCCATAAGCAAACAAGACTGACAACTTCATTTTCTTTTACATTTGAACGCGAGTGGGCTCTAATTTGATGACTTCAAATGATAACAAAGGTGAAAATAAAATAAAAATAAGGTCCAAAACGTCTTTCCAGAAGGTTCAGCTTTGTTTCTAGAACTGCAGCGTGACCCCAGCAGCCTGTACCTGCAGCGTCAGCTTCACGAAGGGCCGTGGGGCCCTGTTCTCAGCATCTCGTTCTGGACGAGCTGCCTGGTTCGTGCTGCTCTGCTGCTGCTCCTGCCCGTTCTGCTCCCGGAGAGGCTCCCGCCAGGGCCTCGTGCTGGTCAGTGGTTCAAACCAAGAGGGACCTGGCCCAGAGGAGGGATTGGAACAGTTTTCTTTCTTGGATTCGGGTTGCAAATCCTCTGCTTGGGCAAGCCAGGAAACTCCTATTAAAGACAAAACAGAAGGAAATGAAGATTTGTAGGCAACAGATTTCCTATTTTCCCTTCCCATCTCGGTCCCTTCGTTCTCAAGATCTCAGCTATATGTGATCAGTAGTTTAACACTGAAGAGGAGACTCCCTCCAGCAGGGCTCCATTGGGCCCCTGTATCCAATGTCCTCATCATGTTAAAGAAGGTCCCTTTGCCAAATGTCAGAAACCCCCCAGGTCTTCACCAAACACCACTTGGAAAGGCACAAAATGCCTTAGCTTGCAAACTGCTCTCTCTACAGAGAACAGCAGCTATCAGCAGTAATACATATTTAAGGAATCTCAGTGACGTCCTAAACTGTCACTCTCTATAGATATTTTTGAAGGGCAAACGCTTTACATTTTCTGAGTGTTAAATATGTATACGAGAATCAGATTACTCACAGTTTACATACATAATGGGCTTTGAATATATCACCCTGTACTCTGAAGAGATATTCTAAGTTTTCTAAATTAAACTGATTATGAGAGAGAATGATTCGTCCCTAACAACAATGATGATTAAGGGTAAATATTTTACAATATTTAATTAGTAACTTTGGGCAGTGGGGGAGGAAATGGGAAAAAAAATAAAAATAAAAATAAATAAATAAAAATACAACAAAACAGGTGGCAATATTTCATCATTGCAAAAAAAGCAACCCTAGCTAAAAGGGGAAAACAAGTCTCGTTCCTCCAGTACCATTATCTTTTTCTTACTCCAGTACTGCTTAAAAAATGCTTGTTCTGTGAAGCCTCAGTGCGTGAAACAGCAAGTCAAGCTACAAGATCTACTTGATGGCCATTTTATTTGTCTTTCTTCATTTTATTTATTGCCTCCTATTTACCACCTTCACTGGTTAGGTCACACATAAAAACTAGATTGAAGATGCCATCGTAAGGGAGAACTAACAGGACCTTGACAAAAGTGTTTCTGTTTAAAATTAATTGCTGAAAATAAACAAAGACTGTGACTACACTAGTTAACGGAGACCGGTTTGTGCCCTGGCTAACCTTGACCTTGTACTTTGCTGGTTGTTGTTGAGATATGTGTCTTTTCCAGTCTACAGAGAAACGCACTTTGGACTGACCTTGTGGCAAATGCAGCCTGCTCCTTTTCATCTTTTTCTCCATGAGAAGATTGCCCGTCTGTCCCTTCTGTTTACTCCTGCCTCCTGGTACCTGCTGATCTGTGACCGCACCAGCTGACTCTCCGAAAATGCCAGGGACACAAAGGCAGGGTTCCCGTGGCCGTGGACTCGGCTGGCTGGATCTCGGAGTTGGAAAAGTCACACCGACATCCCGAGTGTTCTTTTTAGTGGCACTGTTCACAATCTCCAAGTCTCCTGCAGTTCAAAATGAAGAAGTAATATTCTGGAGCAGCCGTGACAATACATCCACTTCTTCCTCCCTCAAAAAAAAAATTCTTCCTCATTTTTAATCAAAATGGAAATGTCCACCGCAATAGTCCTTTATCTCCAACCTTAATCATCGCTTTCTACCTTAGGAGACCTGACAAAAATAAAGCATTCCTTGGAAGTACTTTAACATCAGCATGTGTGACATGAATAATGTAGATGACAATTTTAAAGACAGAAGTGAAGGATATATTTCAAGGATGTGACACAAAGACAAAATTTCTTATATTCCCACTTCAAATGCAAACAAATTTACAGTGACCCAAGAGTGCTACTATCTGATAATCTGAGTAAAACTGGATGGATGTCAGCTTGGCTCCCTCCAAACAAGCACATGGGGTGGAGAGGAAGATATCAAACTTGAAACAAGTTTGTCCTTTGCTAGGAAAATAAGCAGAGGTCTGAAAATGCAACTTCGGAAAGACAACAATTATTACACAACTGTCAGGATAGAGCTGTATGGCTACAGGCTTTTCTGGGCAGACTGACAGGTCCAGAAATGCTCATCCAAAACACAGGGCTCCTCCATGACATCAGAAACATTCGAAAGAAACATAAATCAAAGGTGTTAACTAATATTTAGAAGAATCATAATGTGACTTTGAAAGCATGTAATGAAAACATTTTTCTGATGCAGCTCACTTGCCCGTGTCAATAATTCATTACTGCACTTTTTTTTCAAATATCTGATGATAAAATGAAAACATTACTCAACTCTACAATGAGAACTTGAAGTGTAAAAGAAAGAAATTGAGAAATTGAAAACTGCCACCAGAAGAAAAAGATTGAATGCAGGACTAGATAGGGCTTCAGCAGACTAGTAACATTTGTTATAATACGTACTCATCACCAGGAATACACAGACTTTGGAGAAAGATTTCCAAAAAGACAAAAGGCAGAAGAAAATACACACAAAGCTAGTCTGGAATCCAAACCTTCACCTGCTTGGATGCCTTTGTTTAACATCCGGATCCGTCTCTTGTTACTAAGAGCAGAGCTTGGTCCCCAAGAGCTACTGCTGGTGGAAGCTGAATCAGGTGAAAAAGCAGCTGCATTCTAGGAAAAACAAAGCAAAACACACATGTAAAAGACCAAAAAGTCCTAAAAATGCAACTGAAATGAGCCAAAAGTAAGTTTCAAATAGCAGGAAAACCCAAGAACAGGTATTTAGCACAGGCTGAGCAGTAATTCTTACCCAACAGCCAGCCTTGACGTTGTATCCGCACACGCTAATCCACTTCCAGCAGCCCTAGTAGGAAGGCTGCCTGTTGGCTGCAGGCAAGAGCTACCCTGCGTGGTCAGATTTTGGGAGCTGCTGAGCATCCTCCACAGGTCATGGCACAACATGGACCATCTACTGCATTTAAAAGGCTGCTGGGTTATGGTGGGGAGAGCCTGGAAGGATTCGTATGGCTCTGTTGGCTCCCCGTGAACTTGAGTTCTGTACCATGAGCATGAAAAAACAAGGTCCATTGAAAACACCACCAGTTCTGCCACTCTGGGTGAGCCTCCCTGCGCAAAGTTCACCAGGCAGAGAAAATTAAACTCAATAAAAATGAGAAATAGCAGCCTTCTGCTAAGAGCGTGACTTCGGCAAGGCGCTGCCTTCGCAGCTTTGCCGTTACGCAAGTTCCAGTTGCGCAGAGCACACAGCACGACTCGACGCTGAATCTTATGAGATGTAATAACTTTATAGCCACTTCCAACGTAACATATTGTGTCTGCAGTGTAACGCACCTAGAGCCCGAGCTCTGCGTTTGGGCAGAGCCCGTCAGGGGCAACGGGGCACAGGCCAATTTCTGCAACGCTGCCCCATTTCCTTCTTAATTATGAAGCTGATCCTCCTTCTCCCATCACAGCAATTACTGCCCTATTAGGAACCCATAAAGCAAGCAATGATGGAAGGAACAGGGGCTTTTTTATTATCTTTTTACTGAACCTCTGCTATTGCTGCTTCCATGTGAAGCAATTTCATTTCGACATTAGAGAGGAGTAATTTCTACCCTCAAACATTCAGCCATTATCTGGTTTGCGGTTCTCTAAAACCACTGCAGCTTGGGTACAGCACAGTAGATCATTGCAGATACGTAACTTCGAGCTGAGAAAAGCAAATTTGAATAGATGCACTCAGGAAAAAGGAAGAGTGAAGATACCCCGCAAGGAAAAGCACAGACACAGCAGCAGCCTAACAGGAATAAATATCAGCAGCCATCGGGTCCCGAATACTGACAGCTATTTCCACTGGGACTAGAATATTCAGTGCGAGGCTTTCACAGCCCTTCAGTAGTTAAATAGCACAACCTTTAGCTTTGTACCTGCTACCAGATGGCAGCGCGAAGAGTGCTTTAGAAATAACATAAACTGGAATAGATTAAAAACGCTTCTGGGATGGGTCCAGCGCCTATAAATAAAAGCTGTAATCGAGTTTTCTGGGAGCAGAGCTCACAATAGGTTCTCATTCAAAACCGAGCTACCAAATGCAAAAGCCCAACTCCAGCAGTCTGAAGGGCTTGTGCAGGGCTCCTGCTGCACTTAAGTACCTCTTCGAACCACAGATATTTGCAATCACAAAAAAATGGATTTTACTCTCCTAGACAGCCCAGAAATTATCAATGTCTCGATTTTAAAAAGAAGTCTAGCGTGTTTGCCACTAAATTTTTCTTATCCTCATTTGAGGTGGATCACGTGTGTCTTAACGTGTTAAAAACAAACACAATCCCCCAGCAGGTAAGTGCTGCTTTCTGCAATGATCGGGCTCAAAGCAACCTCTATCATTAAGAACAATTAAGTTTTATTTTAGTGCAAGGTATCCGCCGACTCGTGGGAGATTTTAAAATGCAAAACAAGGAGTTGCTTCTCCAAGGCCTGGGAGACACTGTAAGGTTAATGGTAAGAAGTGGAAAAGGTGTAAAATCATCTCCTAAATAGTAAAATCATGAAAGAAATGCAGGATGCCAGTCATCCATCGACTGTCCTGATGCTGCAGACAGTATTATTTCAACATTTAAAAGGCCCGTTTTGTTCCCCTTAGGCAAGTTTTCAGTAACTTACTTGGCACGAATACTGCATTTTAGTTGTTTCTATTAAAAAATGATTTATTTCAGTGAAGAACATCCATGAGTAATGATGATAGCACCATTTCTGGTAAAGAACACCACAACTTTGTAACTTATAAGCCTCAAATCCATACTAAGATCCTCTTTCAGGGAATTCAGTTATCATTTACCACCACTGTCAGGGTTGCTAAAAAGCAGAGTCTTCAAGTAACCAGCAATCAGACACAGCAGGATCTTGCTTTCCAAGAGAACCTCGCAGACAAATAAGGAGGAAAAAAAAAGACAAATATAAACAAGGGGAAAGAAAAGAATATAAACAAAGGAAAAGAAAGCCGGGTTGATGATGTAAGAGATTTCGATCTCCTCCTTATACCTGGAAAAAGCAAAGAGTCTGGTTTGCTTTTGAGCTACACGGATCAAAGACATGTCTATCATATAAACAACACTCGCTGGGAAATATTAATCATTTTCTGACTAAAATCTCTACTGTACACAAGCTGTGTGTGCAAAAGAAGAGCAGAAGTTGCCTTTTGGTCTAACATACCTGCATCTCTTTCCTTTTCCCCTGTCTCTCAGAAGTCTCTCTGGGATATCCTACATCCATTGCTGTGTTGCTCCACTTGTCCCACTTTTCCGAGCGATTTTTCTGCTCATCGATGGCGCAATAAAGCTGGGACAGTCGTGGTGACACACGCACCCTCTCGTGCCCAAAAGCCCTGAGCAGCCTGGCCGTGTCGATGGTGGAAACGGAGCTGCTCCCCTCGGTCTGGGTGGCAGTTTCCATCTCCGTTTGGGTCATCGTCTCCCACTCGGACGTGCTGGAAGTGACCACAGTGCCGTGGTCTTTACTAAGCCTCGTCTCTGAGGAAACATCACTAGGAGTTTCCGAGTACTGCTGCTGCTCCAAAATTTTATCCATGTGACGGATAGTTTTCTCTCCTGTCCTATTTTTCCTGAACTCGGCACGGCTATTTTTACTGTGGTTGATACATGGTCTTTCTTCGCCGTGTGCTGCATTAGGCTCTAAGATACCTTCACACGTGTTCTTTTCCCGAAGTCTTGTTTTCTGCCTCTCTCCTCCCTTACTTTTCTTTTCAGGAACATTCTTGCCAGGCTCTGCAGGTATCAGCGTGTGCTTAACGGGGTTCTGAAGGACTCTAGCCAAGCGATCGAGGCGTTCAATGAGGGACAGCTCCCCGGCCCTCCTCCAGTTGTGGTGCTGGTGTCTCCTCTGGCACTGGAGAAATTTAGTCCAGAGCTCATCTAAGCTACTACTGGAATGGGTTCTCTGTTTCACCGGCAAGTCTCCCTCCAGATTCCTGTTCACGTCACTCATTCCAGTCTTCTTTTGTTGTGCTTCTCCTCTGGCATGCTGAAACAGCTCGTTCCCTGAAGTTCCTTTCCCCATGGATGTATTAACTCTTATATCCTCATTCCTGCTGTAATCTGCTTCCGCAGTCAGGGGAAGGAATTCATTTTCACCCTCCTTCCTACGATGAGCAGAGGAAACTCGCTGATCGGGATCTGTCTTTTTCCAGGTCTGGAAGAAAGCGATCGAGGAAGGTGCAGCATGTCCCGTGCCAGAACATTCCTCACTGCCGGACAGCGAGGAGCTGTCGTCCATGGGCATGGGAGGATGAAGGTAGAACTGTGCTGACCCGAAGGTGGAATGACTGGTTTTTACAGGTTTCAAATGATTCAGGCACTCTAGAAAAGAAAAAAATATATAGGTATATGTATTGTTCTGTTCCCTTACATATAAGTAAGCAAGAAAAGGGGAAATATTTGTCCTAAGACTCCCCAACCACTTAAACAGGCTAAAACCAGGAATCACTTTGCCCATTTGCCTCTTCACTGCAGTATCCAGGGAGAACCAGGGCCCCCTAGGGCTACACCAAGACATAACGGGACACCAGGACATAACGTCCAATCCTGCTTTGCTTTTAAGATCATATAAAAAAAAAAAAAAAATCAGTCAAAATAGCAATAAAATCCTTCCAGAAAATACAACTATCTAAAGCTACCAAGGACCATACACAGAAACTTAAATACAAACTTATTTGTGACAGGCATGAGGTACATGCAAATGTAGCATGTGCAAGCAGGAGCATACTCTAAAATTACTCTATAAAATTGTTTGTTGTAGGTCATGTATGTTTCATATCATGTTCCTTGTATAATGAGCTTAATTGTGTAAAGATCTGTAAATGCTGAAGGCAGAATTAGAGTTGTTAGTGCCAGAAGGACACGAGGTCTTATGGTTATTTTAAGCTATCCTTCTCCTATGCCATTCCACCCAAAAGGTAGTTTAAAGGATACATTAGAAAATATTAATGGCCTTAATCTGAATAAAAGAATGAATGCAAAATAGTGCAGTCCATTTACTAATGGTGACAGCAACTAGGTAATGGGGAGCTATCAGCAAATGCATATTGCTCAAGTGCCATTAATGGCATGGATCACATTTAAATCATTTTTTTCTCCTGGCTTTGCAACATTCCCCTCTTCTCTCGCCTTCAAGGAGCCTTCTCTTGTTTTGCTCTGGGATTGCAACCTACTGATAAAGACCAATCTCGAAACTTGATTTTTTTTTCCTCTTTTTGAGCTAGTTTTTGAGGTTGATTCAACACAAGGGCAGCGAGCAGGTCCCACAATCACATTTCTGCTTTCCCAGGAAGGAAACACCCCTCTCCTCCTCCAGAATCACAGGTTGAGGCATTATTTATAAAACCTCAAGGTCCCAACGGGAAAACAGGACGCAAGATAAATACAAGAGGGTATGATAAAATGGTGTCAATTTGGTTAACACTGCTGCATAAAGCTTGCTTCCAATTTGCCACTGGTTTTCCTTTTATTTTAAGCACCTCTTTCCTTCCCTTTCTCAATAAAGACAATGTTAGTGACATGGCAAGACTACAAATAGCCCCTCCAGGCTCAGACTGGGTCTGCAGGGCTTCGTCCTTACCTACAAGGTCAATATTTACACACTCATGCAAGAAGATTCCTCCACATCCTGCTGACTAGGGAGACTGGACTTGGGAACAGTAGGCAGAATTTTGCTATTTCCATATTTTAATAAAATTACCAATAAAATGGAAGAGATGCAAGCACAGGAAAAAGAAAACAAAATAAGCTTCTATAAAGAAACATTAAAAAAATACATAACTTGCATAATTTTAAGCTCTAGACAAGCTCTGTGGGTAGAAGCAGTCTATTAAAAGACCAGCTAAAAATATAGTTGGAGAAGTCAGAGGAGATTTTGGATATGCAAGCCTGGGTTTAGATATGCAAGCCTGGGCTTTCTTCAGAGCACTTGTTTAACCTTCCTGCTATGTTGGCTGCTCTGGCAAAAGATTCTCTCTGCTTACAGGACAAATTAGATAGCTTTATCATCAACACTTGTGTTCCCATGGCATTTATATCAGGAGATTCAGACAGGTATCTATCAATCTGCTCCAACATGGTATTTTATTCCTATACCCAGATTCTTAAGAGCTCATTCCTACACCCCCACTTTTTTCACCTCTATCCCCATGGCACAAACACCATGTTCTGGTTACGCTGAGCAAATTAAGAAAAATGTTTTTCTATCCTTCTCTTTCCGTATCCTCACATTTTATAAATGTTCACAGAGAATTATTTCTTCTATAAGAAAAGCCATGTTAAGACAATATTGTCTTTACTGTTGCACAAACTCAACCATTGATCCCACAAACATGTATGGAAAAGTAAACCAAACTAACGTAAAGTTTTTTCTGTCTTAGGTCATCAAATGTTTTAAATTATCTTCTGGGAATGTCAGAAATATATAGCCATTCTGAAGTGAAAAGCTTCAAAGAAAATCCCTTCTGAAGGGCAAAATTAAAGTCACGAAAAGGTTTTGCTCTAGATACATCAGCGCAGCTCCAAAAAGTGACCTTAATGCAGGCACATTGGGCTGGCTGCTTAAAAAGGACACAGAAATTCATCCCACAAGGTATCTGCACAGGGCAAGTTTATGTGATGTTCAGAAAAATAAACAGGCTCCAGAGAAAGTGCATATGTGACTGCCCATAGCAGAATGGGAGCTCTCCAGTTCAGGATCTATTAGGCTGTTCGGATCTTTCTGGTGCCATTTCTCCCATAATAATGCCCATAATATTATTTCCTTGCAGCTCCTTGTTTAATAAGGCACATATTTCACATCCCTGCACTGGGCAATAAACATCTCTCACCTGGTCTCCTACTCGCAGTTACTTCTGCCCAGGGACCAGACAACACAGTTTCCATCAAATCCAACAAAATCCTAATTTCTGCTCACATTAAAGGATATTTATCCATAGTCCAAAATGAGGTTTAAGCATGTCCATCAGGAGCAAATTGAGCTACACTATGATATACATTGTCAAAAATACCAATTATCTCAGTATAACTTTATTTTACAGCAAAAGGCAGCACTGTCCTAAAGTAGGTTACTGCAGTAAAAAAAACCTGACCTTCACCCCTCAGCAATAGCATCCAACAGGGCTTTTGGAGGGAAGAGATACCTTGGTCAATCAAATCAAGACTTGGGTAGAACATCAGAGACACCTGACATGGCATCATAAGGTAACAACATAAGCCCTATCTGCTTTCATTCATCATGAGATTTCTGTTGTTGTCTATATTTGCATCATTTTTTACACTTAAAAATAACTTTGCACTTCACAAACTTAATATTGGGTGCCTTAAAACATCTTAGAGAGGCCTTGTTAAGTATCAGAGTCACCAGAATGCTAGCGAGTACTAACACCTAAGTATTTTAGGGTTGAGCAACAGAAAGGAGGAGAAGAGAGAAGAGAGTCAAATTTAGCATCCTCAGACAGTATCAGCAAATCATGAGCCTGAAAATGACACTTCCCAAAATCTAGCTCTTCTGTTCTATTTTTTTCCTGCTTGTGGACAGCAAAGCTGAACACACACTTTAATTACCTGGGGCAACCTCCAGTGGCATCATTTTCTTCTCGGTCCAGGCTAGCTTGGGCTTGGCCTTTTTACTATAGATTCCTTCTTTATGCTTAATAGCTATATTGCCTGGAGGATTCTCGTCCCTTAAACCAAGCACATCTGCTGGGAAGCTTGGAGGAAAAGCATCATTTGATCCTGCAAAAAATGAAAGCAACAGTTGCAGGTAAAAGGAGGAAGCAAGAAAGACAGATACAGACACACATTTCGTAAGGACTGTCTGAAAGGCAGCTCTGTATTCAGCTGTTAGTGGCAGTGTATTCACCAGCCATCACGGTCACTAGTGAGCAAATTCTAGAGACTAACAGCAGGAGAATATCAATTTTACCTTTTCTACTAACAAGCAGAGAAGACAACAATAAAATTAGCATTAGAAAAAACAACTAGGGAGCCAGACACAGGACCTAAATTCCAGACTTCCCTCCATTAAAATTCCAGACATTTCCACCAACTGAT
The DNA here is from genome assembly GCA_034781795.1 of Crypturellus tataupa. Taxonomy (NCBI): domain Eukaryota; kingdom Metazoa; phylum Chordata; class Aves; order Tinamiformes; family Tinamidae; genus Crypturellus; species Crypturellus tataupa. The sequence continues at coordinate 1,902,077 of JAWLRI010000787.1, forward strand.
GTAAATAGTTATTTTCTGGACTCAGACAAGCGATGGAGAAAGCTGGAAGATTAGAGCAGTCTGTTTAACCCTTGAAGAGAATCCTAGATGATAATGGCAGAGTTCCCTCAGCATCATAACTGTCTCCTAACAGTTAGGAACCTAAACTGGCACCTAACAAATTTATCTCCCTTGTCAACACCACCTAGTTGTATTCAGCAGACCTGACAATTTCCTTCAGCTACTGCTCATGAAATCCTAGCTGCAGCAGGGAGTTTAAAAACTAAATTTTTTAGTTCTGCTGTACATCTTCTAGAAGCTTGAGCTGCCTCATCTATATATTGCACCTTCACATTTATCACCATCGTTCCTGCAAAATGTCACAGACTCATCACATTCACGTCTCATTTTACCCCTATTACAACAGACAGACTGGAAAAGGTAATGAGTGCAGACATATAAATAATTACAAGTACAATTTATGGCAATAACGACTAACCTGTGCACTTCCTGTCACTTACATCAGCCTACATCCCTGGGGCAGATTTGTCAGGAACTGGCCGTGTCTAACATGAGTTTTGCCTACAGATAACTGTGGATGTCAAAAAGTCCTGATTGACAACAACCTGAAAATAAGAGCTGTAACGCTAAAGTGACATTATGTTCCTTGCATACTGAAAAAGAACTAAATATAAGAGGCAGAGGGAAAGAATCAGAGATGATCCCTTCCTCTACTTCATGAGAAAAGCTTTTTATTGAGGGTGAAGGGAAGTTAATGTGTATTTCAAACCACAGTTACAAATGATATTGTTTAAAGAAAGCAACTTCCAGTACTAAGAAAGCTATTATCCGAAATTCACATTACATTATGCAAATGTTTCCAAATACACACTTACCAAGCAAAGATGTGGTAGAAAGTCATAGCGAGCAGGGAACTATCAAGAATTATCATGCTGTAAGACACTGAGATGTGCTTTTTTTCCCCTCATTGCCAATGAAATGAGATACTAAACTCACCCTCAACACAGAAAGATTCATAGATCTTCACTGTTAAAGTGGTGTGAACATCAATGCACTTAATCTAAACTGATGGGACAGAACAGCTCTGAGCTCAGCTGACAATTGTGGATATGAACTGTATGTATTTAAACATCGCTCTGTATTCAAAGATATGTAAGTACCTGAGTGAGAGCTCTCAACAGTCTCTTCTGATGGAACTGGAGACACCTGGGATGCTGCCTTTGGATAAGGAACATAATACAGGCCGGTGCTTCCCGAAGGTTTATACGGCAGCAGTAGCGGCTGGCCTGCAGGAGGGGAAGGCAAAGCAGTGAACAGAAATAAGGTTTTAATCTTTTAATGCAACAAAAGATAGAAGGTAACAGATCAGGACCCTGGGAGATTGCAGATGTTATCTGCCACAAAGCTAGCAAAGTATAATTTAATTTTCCTATAGAATATGATTAATAATTACTTAATGAGCACTCCTCCATTCATTAAAAGGTTGACCACCAGTCAGCTAGATGGAAATCATACCTCATCTATAATACAGATCATCGAAAATTAAGATTTTTAACTACTTTTATATTAATCATTTTATATTAAGTTAATAGATAGTAAAAAGTCCTGTATTTTTAAAATTTTATTCTAGTGATAATACTGGTGTGTATATTTTCTCCTTAAGACCTGTATAAGCAAATTATCCTGACAACAGAGCCAATGAATAATCAGATAAGCCCCTCGGTAGCCTCTAAGCAATTAACTGCATCCAGTTATCTAGCAACTAGGTCTGATTTTTTTTAAACTAGATCTGTACATAAATTCAATCCTGTGTGAACCTGAACCACAACCTTTTGATAAAGCTCTTTACCCAACAAGACTGTAAAGCCCAAAGCTTCTATGAGTAAACTTAAAAATCAATGAGAAAATTCAAGAATTTACATTTGAAGAGAAAAAAAAAGGTCAAAAAAATGGTTTTGTCTATTACATGTTTCTTAAAATTGAATAAATGAAAGACTATATGTAAATAAAAGATGCTTTAATTTTCTCACCACACTGCCTTGGGAAAGAAGAAATCCTGTTATGGCTCGAAGCTGCATGACTGGAGACTTCAGGGGCTTTCTGAAGACCCAACTGCTGGCTGGTATTTTCACTGTCTTTAGAATTAACATAAATTTCTGCTGAAAAGGTTATCTTTTCAGGACTTTCTGT
>JAWLRI010000787.1:1904366-1919970 GCA_034781795.1 Crypturellus tataupa
TGCTGGCTGGTATTTTCACTGTCTTTAGAATTAACATAAATTTCTGCTGAAAAGGTTATCTTTTCAGGACTTTCTGTTGTTATCTGAGTGGTAGCATCAGAAGTAGTTTTCCCACTTTTTTCCAAAACTACCGACCTGAGGTTATTTTTCAGATGAGACCGCTCTGAGCCCAGGACAGAGGCCTGTGATGTCTCACAGCTTGGCTGAGGAAAAGGTTTTAGTTCTGGCCCTGCTGCGCTTGCAACAGAGGAAAGCACAAGGCAGGAATCTGCTGAAGATACTGGGACAGGAAAAGGAGGAGATCTTTGATTCACCGGGATGGGGTCAGTAGTTGATAATTTAGAAACAGCATCTGAGAAAATTTCTGGAGTTTCTGAAGATACTGGTTGAGTATCAACTTCAAGCTTATTCCCCAGTCTCTTCTCATTTTCAGTGTTCAAGTCTGCACACAGCTCTGAGTTATTACACTTTGGGGAAAGAGTTATATGGACACCAGACAGTACTTTCTTAGTCGGGGACGATGGATATGCAGACATAGTAGAGAAAACCTGATTTGGAGCTGAATGGCAAGACATGTCAATTTGTTCTCTAGCAGTCTCTTTTTGAATGAGAGAGGCTGTGTCAGAAGGACTTTTCTCTTTTTCTAACAAATTAACACGGTCCTTCAGCAAATCAGCTGGGACAGTTGGACCAGGACCTTCTGCGTCCTCATAATGTTGGATGCGTCTGGGCGAGCTGCTCTTTAGAGAAGGAGGTTCGTGAAGTCCACTCGTGTCTTGACTAAATCTTACATCACAGTCAACCCGTAGGACTCTGGCACTGCTTCTGTCTGATGTGCTTGCATCTCGAAGCAGAACCTCCTCAATTTTTGTTGCAATACAGGTCATTTCTTCATCACCATGGATGCTTAAAGAATCCTGATCTGATACCAAATCTTTTCGATCCACTCCAGTTCTGCTCTTGTCAGCAGAAACACAATGAGACCTGTCTTTGCCAGCAGTAAATGCAATCTCATTAGACAGTGAGCCAGCAAACAGTGGACTCGAAGGAGGACAGATCTTAGACCTTTCCCAGCGTTGTTTACCATGGTCCTGCTCCACAGTACCAGCAGAGCCAACCTCCAAGGGCATTACCCCACCGAGCCCATCTCCAGTAAGGCTCCTGCCAAGTACCATGGAATTCAGTGGTGAATGAGAACGTTTTCGGGATGAAAAAGTGATAGAAGTAATTTGCTTGGTCATTTCTTCAGAAGACTTTTCCATAGACAGGTTCCGAGCTGGAAGACCTACTTGCTCCACCTGTGTATCAGAAGCAGCTGGAAATCTCATTACCTGGCTGTCCCGTTCCTTCTGCACGGGTGCATGAAGTTCAGTGCTGCCATCAGAATCACTAGTTGCAGCTGCCTGATAACGGGGCGTTCGAACAGTACTCGAGGATTTCAACTGTGTATTCCGCAGGAGGTAACGATCAGAGGGATGAGCCCCATGCACTGGGGTGACCTGCTGTGAACTTGACTCACAAACATCCTCCGTCCTGAACGCTCGTGTGCAGCTGCCAGCACGAACATTTTTGTTGCTTGAGGCTCTGGAGTGCTCTCTCTCCTGTTCCCAATTATGGCTATACTCGGAAGCAGCTTCCAAAGCTGGATCCTTAAAAAAAAAAAAAAAAAATACACAATTCTCAAAAGTTATGAGGACAATTTTATACCTCTATCAAAATGAGGTTTTAAGAATTCAGAGGCCAACACTGTTAATTATCAGGAGTCTGCCATTATGAATGAGAATGCATTTTCTCTGAAACTCATCTGTTAATGTAACTAATTAAAAACTTACCGTCTTAAGTGCCAGCAAATCAGCTAATATGGTTCTGATACTATAACAAACAGCAGTGGCAGCTATAATAGAAACTTTTATTAATGCTTTGGGAGCTAAAAGCTTAGTAACTCTCCATCAGGTAGGTGGATTAAGATGTAAATACTTGAAAATATTCCTCTACTCACAGGCAAACAAGCCTGGAACTTTCCACCTTTCCCTCAGTTTGCTTCATCCACAGCTGGACCTCCTTGTAAACCCAGTTCATGATGTATCAGAAATAAGGGCTAGCTTCTGAATGCACATACATCCCCACTAGCTAAGTTCCCTCCCTTCCCCTACATCTTCAGAGATTTTTTTTTTAATTAAGCAGTCAATTATCCACACAGTCACAGAAACATTTAGGTTGAAAGAGGCTTCTGGAAGCCATATATATATAAAAATATATGTGTGTATATAAATAAATATAAAAATATATAAGAAAAGCAGGCAAGTAGTTCTTAAAAAAATAAATAAAAAGAGAAAAAATTAACTTAAAAAAGCTTTAATTCTCCATAATTAATATTAAAGCAGGCATGCCAATATCCCTCTGGCATGAGCTGGAACAAGTCTTCTTATGGTCATTGCCTACTGCTGACAATTAAAATATGACTGAAAATAATCCAATCTTTGATTTACTCTTTAAGGCAAGTAACTTGAGAAAATTTCCAATTTTCACACGCACTTTATTTTCATTAGCTTAATGAGAGAGGTAATATCTTTTCCATAGGAGTTTTTGTTTGTTTTGGAAAGCTGCTGAAACTGTTGAATAAGGAAAAAAGACAGAATTACTGGAAACAGGTAAGACAATAATCCAAGCAAAACGAAAGTCCAGAAATACCCTGGTGATTGTCTTTGCTCAAGAATTCTTAGGCCAAATTACAGCTTCATCTAATCATGAAAACTGCTCCATAATTATAACACATCCCCAATATCAATTGTATTTAGGAGCAACTGTACTTGCCAGTATTTAAGAATCTCTGCCATATATTTTACAATCACAAAATTGTTAAAAAAAAAAAAAAGAAAAAAAGAAATAAAAAGATGGGTTCTAAATTACCTGTCTATGCAAAACTCACAGTTTATTTTGGTACTAACGTCTACCCTCAGGTCTTTGTTTGATGCTGTCGCTGTTCTCCTAGCACTTCTCTAGTCGTCACTGCTTAGTCTTCTCTCCTTACCTAAAAGCCCCATCGCCAAAGACCAATCCCATCAGCAACCAACAACTTGTCTTAGCAGGTAAACAAAACCCAAGTGACACGTGACAGCCCCGCAGCAGAATCAGGAGGGTGACACTGAAGTTAATGGCAAAATTCCCTCCAGGATCCGCTCCTCAGTTACAGCCCCAGCTCTTAAGGACCTGCTCCTTCTTTTGTGGCCTCTGAGTGAAACCCAATTTCTCTATGCCCCTTTGGTGGACAAAGCACTTGCTAAAGTGCTTTGAGTTAAGAGGCTTGAAGGCTTCACAAACAGCTCTGGTTACTTGCCAAGGTAAAAATAAACACATCTACATTAGGAAAGCTTTAATATTCCATATGCTCCTTTCATTTCTTGCTATAAGCAGCAAAGACTAACGAGAAACATTCATCAAGGACTGGGGATAAACACGTGCAGAGATTTCCTGAGACAGACAACCAAAGTGTGATCCTCCCTGCATCACCTGCAGGCCCTAAGGGTGGCTTCGACCTTGGCTTCCAGTATTTTTACAGATATTTTGCAACAGCAGCCCCAAATAAGAGTTAATTTTTGCAGCATCTTACCTGACTGGTGTAAGAGAAGACAGTCGTGAAGGAAAGAAATGCAAAGCACCTCTAGATTAAATACCACACTGCAAACAACTGAACAAAATGTCATGCTCGCAGAAGCATGCAGAAAACCTATTAGTGTACGAGCACAAAGAGATAAAATCTTGCAAGTGCGACCAGAAAAGCTTCAGTTACCATCCCCAGTAATTTGTCACCCGCAGCACTGATCAAAAGAACAACATGATGGAATCTGCCCTGGAGTAAATTAGGGCAAGGACTTACTTACCTGATCTGCTACCACGAATCAGTTGTGGATGGCAACCGAGCAGCTGGGGCTGCAACAGCTGAAAGTAGCTGAGACAATGCTAAAAAGCCAATATTTATGCACTCACTTAGATAAGCACCAAGTAAAATAGGTATCAGACACTCAGTCCCCCTGCTGACAGCAAGTACCAAGTCACTTGTCACACAACATGCTGCTCGCTCTTACATCATTTCACCCCATCGTTTTTACACCGGTCGGGTGAGGCCAGAGGCAGAAGCACTGCTAGAGCTGCTGCAAACAGACAAGACAGAGGCAGTTTCATCAGCATCCCAGGTTTATACCAAAATCAGAGTTCTTGCTAATGTATATGAAGCTGTAAGGCCACTAGGCTTCTCCAGAGAGAGTTTCATAAGCTTGGATATCAGCGTCAACTTATCAGCATCTGCATCTCTTTGCTTTGATTTAGCCTTGTTAAAAATTGGGTTTTCTTTGATGTGCAGAAAAACAAATCTGAAATAAATGCACTGCCAGGAAGATGGTCCAGATGAACTTGTAGCAATAATAAAATATGTGGTGGTTTTGATATAAACCACCTATTTAAAAGCAAATATTCTGCAAATTAAATACTTCATAAATCAAAAAAAATCCGTAAAAGGTTTTCCCTCTGTTCTGCATCCATTGTGTCACTAGCAGCAAATTATTCCAGCGAGGTCTATCCAAGAGAAGTCCTTTACAGCACATGATCCCCAAGAGACTGCAGGGTAACTTCACGACCTTCCCCCCAAAAAATCCTAAGAATGAGCAGTGGAAAAACAGAGTTCTCTGCATGCAAAGGGAGAATGATCTTCAGGAGGAGTAAAGACACCCAATGGACCTTCCTACAGATGCCAAGTAGCTAAATGAGGCCATAGCACAATAGGGTCTCCAATTTAGATGGAAACTTGAAGTGCTTGAGAAACGTGTTGAAGTTCCACTTACATTCAGTAACAGCCAGAAATCCCTCAGCCTTAACTGGGAGACCAAAATATACTCATAGATAACAGCACAGGAAGGCAGCTGGTTTTGGAAGACTGATCTCCTGAGCAGGATGCTGCCTAAGCATCTCCTGGCTTTCCCTTGTTTCTTACTCCAGAAATTCTTTTACCTGGAAAGACCCTAAGAGTTTAGGCAGAAGGCTGAAAAGCATCACCCACCTTCTCAAATCCACAAGAGAATAAATACTGTCAACTTACCTGCTTAGGCTAAAACCAAACCTCTACAGCCACAGATGAGGAATATCATCCCAAAAATGCAGTGTATTTACAGGCATGTCTTAGCAATCACCTACTGCCCCTTTGCCACAACACTATTCTAATAGTGAGTTTATAGGAAAGTACAACTAGCTAATCCTGAATTTCACGAGATTTGTCTCTTGGCAATCTATAATATGACACTTCTTAGGCCACTTTTTGTAAGATTTGCAGTTAATAAATCCATACTGAGTCCTGCTCCTTTGAAATGTAACTCAGTTGTACAAGCACTGGCCACATACGATGGCAGTGAATGTGCAATAAGGAATTCAGCCCGATGCAGAACCAAGCCTGTCCTCCCTGCAGCCCGGACACCCCAAGTGCTGTAAATTTAATCTGATCAGTCATTTTTGCCAAGAGCAAAATGACACCACTCCAAGGTCCATCTATATAGAGAGGCAAAGAAGAAGAATTCCAAGCAATGCTCCTCGGGGGGCCCTGTTCCCTCCCCTACCAGAAAGCTGGATATGAAGGGCTGATATGAAATGGAGGCAATTTAGAAGGTCAAAAGTTATATATTCCCTATTTATTCCCAAGCATCTCTGTCACATTTTAGTCTTTATTGCTTACACGGTTGTGCTTTCATAGGATATTTCTCACCTTGTGTAATGGAAGAAGTATAAGAATCAGAAGAACCCTCTCCCACCACCACCACATTATCTTTTTAAAAAATAAACTCACTGTGCAAGACTGGACAGCTATTACAGAAGAGAAAGCAAAGAAAATGGAATGCTGATTTTGAGTTGTAGCCATAAGCATTACTTGCTCTTTGGGCTACATCTTCAAAATGGGATGCCAAATTTCATACTGAATTTTACTTTTTGCAGAGTCACAACTGAGCCAAAGCACTTCAAGAAATGCTTGAAGGATGATATATATACATATATATATATATACACACACATATATGTGTGTGTGTGTGTGTGAATGTGTGTGAAACATTCTTAAGCATTCTGATCAGTTGGAGCTTGGAAAATAATACTTTCTGAAAATATTTTTATTAACTGTTTATTAACTAATGGATACCAAAGAACACTCTGTTATCCCAGAAGCGGAATGGAGCAGTGTTCAGAAGTGAGATTCCTGAGAAGAACTCCCCCAAGCTGTCCTGCTCCCTCATAGCATTCTCTGTTTTACAGAAAACCCTCACCCGTTTCCTGCTGGAAAAAGTAACATCTTGAGCTTTCACCCATAAAAAAGGGAGGCAAAGCCTAAATTTCCTAAAAAGGGCATTCATAATAAGACTGCGGTAGAAGCAGTAAACAAAGATGTTCTGACAAAAGAATTGTTTGCATGAACACTAAGAACAGCTTGTTTTTTTTTCTTTTTTCCTTTTTTTTTTTTTTTGTCTTCCTCCTCAAAAATCAATGTATATTGTAAAACTGTTTGGTCCTGGTCCATAACAAATCAGTACTGAACACCAAGCTAGTCTATAAAATCTAAGTTGAAAAAAAATTATATAAAAAGCCTGTAGTTTGATAAGCAGATTGCAGCAAAGATGTATTCCAGTTTTCCTTTGTTTGTTAAGTGGCAAACTTAACTTCAGAAGCCTGAACCTCAAATAAATGCAGAAAAAATGGGTATTTAAAGTAATATATTCCACCTTACACAAACTCCCATCAGGATAAATTAATAATATGAACTACAGCTGCTTCAAATAATTTTCACAATGCATGACTCAGATAATGGCAAATTTTCATAAAATAGGGTTGTAAGAAAAAGCTCATGCAGGCCTCCACCCCTGCCCCAACTCAGTATTGATTGTGCTTACATTTACAGATACCTACCTTACCTGTTCTTAAAAGCATACTATCATTAACACATTGTAATCTTCCTAGCCTGTCTGCTCTCCTCACCCTAATTGCTGAAGCATTTATTTTCTAATAGCATCATTTTTTTGCACTTTGGGCCCACTACTTTTGACACCATCAACACAAAGCAGGAGCAATTTACTGCCGTTCTCCCCAAAGTATCCTTTTGCATACAAACATCACATTATTTCTTAAACACTTAAGAACGCATGGGAAGTAATACAAAGGCTGCTATCACTTAAACAATTGCATTACCTCGTATAATATCCTCCTCCATAGGATGAGGGGTTTACAAAACAACCACCACCTGCACAAGTGTGTCTGAAAGTGTGTTCAGAAAGTCTACTGCAACTGCGACCTGTGTGCACCTTCCTGTCACAGTAACATCAGCTTCCCCCGCACCATTGACCACATCTCTCTCTCATTCCCTTCAGAATATCTGTAGTTCTCTTCTCTGACCATATTTCTCTCTTCTACTATATCCAGCTGCTGTCTGGGAGCAGGGAAAAGCTGCCTTTTAAAAGAAATGTCCCCAAACAGGCTGCTCAGTGACGTCTGTACCTTGGCTGCTCCAGCTTTCTTGGCACTCAGCAGCAGCTCTGCCTTGATCTCCTCTATCCTTCGCCGATCCTCTTCATTCAGCTCTGCCACAGACTCCAGAGAGCGGCTGGCCAGTTTTAGCTTCACGCCGGCTGCACAAAGAGAAAACGAAACACAAAGCAGTTCTCTTCATTTTCTTGCATCATATGTAGCAGTTTTATTACTCAAAATCAACATTATGCAATACTTTTCTAACTACCATCACTGAGGACAAACTCCACTGTCAAATACCAGAGCTGGGTGACCAAAATATGATTCAAATTTGGTCTTTTGAACATTTGTTTTTAAAGATAAATCCAGAACCCATTGCCTGGTTCTGACAGTCATCTTTATGGTCTATGATTCATGTCAATACTCTTTCACACAATCCCCTCCCCAACTTCTTAACCTAGCATGTTTTTAACAACTGTGTGGACAGTTGTGTGGACTATGCTTTACGCATTGTTTTTTCATATCAACATTTTGCTATATTAGGCAAAAAGGTACCCAAACTGGAAAACTGTAACAGTTGCATCTATTCTAATATGCTACTTAAGACATTCAAAAGACATTGATCACTTTTGCCTTACAAAGACTAAGATACAACTGGTTCTTTTAAAAGATATGAATAGAGAGTACCAGCACAAAGATGACAAGAGATATTTCCCAAAGCACAGTGTTAACAAAGGGACAAACAGGTGCAAAATCACTCTGAGACTGAAAACTAGAAGGGGTTTCTAAGCATCACGGATCTAGAATAGACTCCCCCTGAGAAGACTGGTGTTCCAGTTATTTTTACTGGGCTCCATTAAAGCTTACCAATATTATTATACAAATATCTTTAAAATCAGGGGGGAGCAGAATCAAATGACCTATAATTTCCATTTACACCCATACCTTTTTACTTCAAAAAGGTCTTAAAGCTATCTCTAAAATGTACACACAAATCAAGACTCAGCATTTTTAAAACAACCTGAGACATATTACCTCGTGCTTTCCTCTCCTCTTCCTCCACACTTCTCAAAATTGGCTTTGCACGTGCCACAGGCGATCCATTTCGGAGCAGGTTTTTGACACGGGCAGCCAGTGAATCTCCACTGCTGCTGTTGTCATTCTCTTGAATTCCTCCCTCCTTGCTGCCAGCTACACTAGCTTTAGCCAAGGCACTCGGGAAGCTTCCCAGGGCATCTGTGATGCAGCCTAGAGACTCTGGTGGAGAAGGAATCACGAGCTCCGATGTTTTTCCACTGCTCCGTTCACTACTTGCATTACTTTGGGCAACAGGCACAAAAGCAGGTGCGTTTCTGTCTGTAGTTGCACTACTGCAGCCTTCTGGCTCAGACCTTCCCACAGATTTTCTGGTCTTAAACTCCTTGGTCATCTCTTTCACCACCTCTTTACTGCTGCGTAAACTGACATCAAGAGAACTTCCCCATCTCATATTGCCTTGGTAGGAATTCAGGCACTTTACAACTGACCCCTCCTCTTGCAAATCTCTTTGGGTCAGAGCTTCATCCCATGACGATATCCTCCGAAACTCAGGCGTGTTGTCTTTCACTATCCTGGAACCTTTGAGGCCATCCTCCTTTTTCATTAGCGCTGCAGAAGAGTCAACAGTTTCTCTGGAAGAGGCATTGGAAACGACACGGTCACACCAGCTGCCAGCTATATCCTCTGCCTCTGCTAAAAGCTTACGGATTTCTTTTAAGGTATCAGATCCAATCAAGGAATCGCTTTCTTGATCCTTGTTCCTCTCGTTACCAGAAGTACCTACACTTGAAGGCTGTGATCCTCTCTCAACTTGCATTTCTTTTCTAACTCCAAACAAAGAACCTGCAAGCCACTTCTGCAGGCTGCTAGCTGCATCTTTTGCCTCATTTTTAGCTACCAGATCTTGAAGATGTTTTGCAGTCTCTGCATGAGAACAGCACTCAGGCGAGAACGTCTGCAGCTGCTGATTTGGATCAGCCAGTTTGGAGACAGCCAAATACTCTGCTCTGCTTACAGCACGCTGGGAGGCAGTTAGCTCCTGTCGGTGGCATGAAACGCTGCACTGACTCACTGGTCTGTCTCCAGAAGATCTCGAGAAGCAAGGAGAGAGCTCACTGGGTAACAGAACATCAGAGGCAACTTCTGAATCCATTGGCACTGACGTACTGAGAGGGGAAGTGCCAGAGTTAAAGCCTGCTTGTGTAGCTTCAACCGCAGCCAGCAATTCATCTACAAAAAAAAAAAAAACGGGAGATTCATTAGGTTTGGGGATTTGAAAAATATCCGCTTCAATAAAGACCACAGAGCTTGTAAAGGAGGGGGAGAAATTGCTTTACAAAAACTTACTTAAGTACCAGTGTTGTTCTTAAATACCTACTGGCAGGTACGAAAAACAGTCAAGAGAACTCCCGAGTATGTCTGACAATAGTTATTCTGTTTCAAACAACTTTGTTTCATGGTCTGACCACCTATACCTTAAATACACCACAAAGACCAGCTAAATAGTATCTCTATTGAGATAAACTGTCCCTGCACTGGGTGCCAGGTTGTCTCCATGAAAAAGTATTCCATGATGTATTCCATGATGCAGCAGAAAGAAAAAGACAGAAGTAAAAATATATAGAAAAAGACACATGCACACAAGCAAGAAAGCCTGATGGGCATGAGAAAGGTGCATTTAATCACTGCCGGTCAGAAAGAGAGGTCAGCACAGTTTTCCTGACGAGTCACAGTAGTTCAGGAGTGAGACAGGTATTCGCTGTGAAAACCCTTCAGATCAGCTCTCCTGCACGGGATACAAGATGCAAATGTCAAAACAAAAGAGGACAACATCTACTAAGGCACACGGCAAATTTTCAGCATATTACAATGCACATTTTAATATGTTAAGGACATACTATATAGGCATACCACTGACGCATATCTTAACCCTACGGGAGCACGTACAGTTCTTTGCATAAAATAACTCAGTATTGAGATTAACTGACTAATGAACTGATTTGGTCAGTTATGACATGTGTCATGACTTACTGCTCTCACTAGAGGACAGAATCTGGTAGCATTTCCTTAACCTTTAGATTAAAAAAGGAAAAATAAAATAAAAAATAAAAGTTAAATTTAAAAATTAAAATTTAAAAATCAAATTAAAAAAAGTAAAAGTAAATAAAAAATAAAAATAACTGCCACTGCACGGACTACAATCATCATATAACCATGATTCCTAAATAAGGAGGCCTCTTCTCAAATGTTTTGATCCTTACTTATCCAAAGGATATGCCAAATATCTCAGACATAGGAGATCTCATATCACAGAATGGACAAGGTTGAACCACACGAATGGAAGAGCACCACAGGAAGAGTACCCTGGACACTGCAGGCCAGGAGCAACCTCACGGTTGTGTCTCTGGATCTGTATCCTCTAAGGCTGCACAGCCCAAGGCCTTCCCTCCCAATACCTTGTAGCCGCTGAGCTGTCCTCCTAAGCGAGTCAGAGGAGTCCTTCAGTGTCCGAAGCTCTGAGGGGGAAAATTCCACTTCCCTGATCGGTCCTTGGGGCACAAACGGAGTCAGTATAGATCCAGGAGACTGATCGATGCCAAGGTTGCGAAGATATACCTGACAAGAGAGGAAAAGTAGCAGGAAAAGTGTGAGGAAACACATATCAAGAAACAGAAAGTCAGTAGGCTTGGAAGTTATAGACACTCTCCCCATCAGCATAACACACACACAACTTGTTCTAAAGCAGCATCTTGAGCCTAAATCACGTTCAACTTGCACCAACACTTAACACAAAACACTAACCATGAGTCACACGACACCTCCACACGGTAAGTGGTCACACAAATTTACCTTTACTAGATCAACTCCAGGGATAAGTTAGTTTTAACTTGTTTGTACTAAACCCAATAAATAAAATATCTTATAGAACTTAGCCAACTTAATTTCTGACAAATCTATTATAAAACTACATATTAACAACCATATATGTGATATAGTCTCGTCAGTGATTTATGAGAACAAATTTCCTCAGAACTAGGGCTGCAGCACACGTCTACGCGTACTCATGTAATGAAAGCGGAGGTAACAGCAAACTGATGTATCTAATATGTTTCATTTAGGACATCCGCCCTAAAATATTGATATTTGTTTTAATACATATTTTCATAGACATCTTTGCTGAAGAATGTTTCTAAAGCCTAGTTCCAGAGACCTAATGATTGTAAGAGTCATTCTGCAAGAGGAAGAGCTATTTATTCCGAATATAATTGCATGTTTATCAACATAAATCTGTATTTAATTTTCTCTAGCACTCAACAGTTATTATTAGACTTCACAGCTGCTGCAATCTGCCCTCTATTCTCACTAACTACCCTAAAATGGGGAAGGGACGAATGAAATCTGCATTAGTCAAATAAGATGTAATGGAAAAGGTATGCAGAGGATTCTAACATTCCTTATGAGCAACATGTAATGAACCAGGGATTTATGCCTTAGATACTGGAACAAAGTGAACAAGCAAAAAGGAATATTTATAGAAAAAAAAAAGGGTGATTTCATTTGCCAGGAAGTTCTGTGTTGGTTTTGCTATTATTGAAGGGCCGTGGGCGTGTGAAGTTCAGCGCTCTCTTCTGCAGTCTAACATTTCCTTAGTCAGCATTTGAGTCTCTACCACGTGTTTGGGAAATTATAACCTGATCCTTTGCAAGAGCCTAGAAGGTCAGAAATGACTTATCAATACACTAACAGAACGATATGCATCTGATTTACTAGTCTTTGTATAAAGGTTACCCTTTCATCACGCTGTCCTATTCTTTTCTTTTGCCCTTTACGTTCTGCCATCATCAGTCACCACTCTTCACATTTCTCTTCACACCTCGCTATTGGGCAAGGGCAGAAATCTCCAGATCCAACCCTTGCTTTGCCTGTGTTAAGTATTATTATAAAGGGCTCTTTAAGATTTCTTAGTCTCCATTACATAAAGCATCTACGTTAACTGATGTCTCTAACTGAGCACATATTGCATGACAGGTTCCTTGCATGACTGGATATCAGAAACTAGCTAAACGCAGGCTAATCTTCCAGCCTGGAGAACCATTCCTGCTATAATTCCGCACCTCTGTCCTACTCACTATTGCACACACAAGTATACTCCAATCTTTTCATAACCGAAGTTAAATAATCATCATAAAAAATAACTTACTGGGATCCTTTCTTCAATATTTAGCTCTTCTTTTTCTGGAGTTTTCAAAGGGGTTAGTTGAAAGGGGATGAAGTTATTCTCTTCTGCACCGAAGTGCCGAGAAACTGGAGACGGGCCCAAGTCCACCTGGCTGCTTCCCCCAGAACTAACAAGAAGATTCAAACTGTCTGGGGAAATATCACTGAAATGGTCCATAGTGACATGGCCAGGAGTAACATCCAGCTTAGGAGACTGTCGTTGGTTTTCAGGGCTCCCATAACTCTCTTTGCCATCAGCTGGAGAGTTTCCAACCTTTCTAAAGGGTTGATCAATTTTTTCTCCAGAAACGATGAGATGTGGGTCTGAATTTTGTTCTGTGTTGTTACTCTCAGCATCTTCATCACTAGATCCAGTGACAACAAGCTTGGCCATAAACTTCTGTACCACGGAGTCCACGGAACTATTACTGCTTTCACACACTCCTAAAGCAGCACTTTTTTCTTCCAACGGTTGCATTGGCAGGGTCGAGTTTGCTGGTTGAACAACTTGGGTCAGAGAGGGGTCCCCACTGGCAACACTTACTGAGGCATCAGATTGAGATCCAGTAGGAGAACGGATGGGCACTACGTTTTCATTATGAAAAGGCAAGTTTGCCAATGACACCACCTCTCTAGTGGAAGCAGCAACGTAATCCTTGGGATCTCTATTGCTATTTCGCATTGATAAAATATGGTTTGAAGAACTGGCAATCACGCTGTAGGCTTTCCTTTGAGGAGAACTTCCACTTGAGCCACATAAATCCAGTGAACTGGACATCTTCCCCAGGTGGCTCACATTCCAAGCCCCTACCTTCTCCATGAAGCTAAGACATGGGAGAGATTGGATTCTTCCAGTATAGGGATATTTCAATTTTAATGGCTCAGACTGGTCATTGTTTTCTACCCAGTCCTGCTGGAGTGAATGGTGCTGCTCAACAGAAGCAGGTGAACTAGTAGATGAGCTCCCTACAAGTTCTTCATTTAAACATGCAAGTGAGGCCTGAATATTTGATTTATTTGGAAGGGTTTTACTCAGTTCATCTGCCTTAAGATTTTTACTTGCAAGTAACCCTGGTGTAGACTGATATTTTGGATGAGCCAAGTGTGCAGAGAATGAGCCATCACCTACAAGGAGATTAAATGTAGGAGAAATACCTGTAACTTTATGTCCCCTTTCTATGGAAAAATCTGCTATGGTTAATTCAGTCCTGCTTCCTCCAGGTTCTACTTCCACTCGTGCACTTTCCTCCTCACTGCGTGGAGATGGAGCTTTCACGGTGGAAGTATCTAGTCCTTTAGAGACACAGCTGCTGGCAGTTGACACAGTGGGGATAAATTCCTCCTTCTCAAACTGCATTGCAGAACATGGTTGTTTCTGGTGAGGTACGAGAGCTCCCTGGAGTTCCTTTAACTTCAGGCTTCCAGATTCATTCAAATCGACACCAGGTTCCTTTGACAGCCTGGATATTTCAGAATTCTTTGCCAAAAATGTATCTTGTGTTTCCAAAGTTTTGTGATCGTCTTTTCCTAAATCGGCAGGTAATGTATTAGAGGAGCCAAGCTCAGGAATTTCCTTTTCCAGCTTCTCTCTCTGTCTTACCCACCCTTCTGACTCGTTCTCTGTCATTTTTACCTTTTCCGTTTGCATCTCTATTTCGCATTTTCCTGAGGTCCGCAGCAATGCAGTTTTACAAGAGTTTTCTGAAGATGAGGAGAACTCCTCATGCCTCGATAACCTTTCTTCTTTCTCCGAAAGCTCCAGGACAGGAGCTGGTACATTACTGACCAGAGAGAAACCTTCATCTTTCACAGAAGAATTATAGGGCAGCTTTGCAGGAGAAACTTCGGTTTGCTTCAGTTCATGTGCCCTGGTTAGCCTTTTACTTGAGGTTGAATGTGCTAAACTGTCACCTGTTTGAGGGATCGAATGATTGTCACCAATATCACTTTTACAGTCTTCATTTGTCTCCTTGTCCACAGGGAGCTGTCCAGAAGAAGAAATCTGCTGAGACAAATCACCACCAAGACTGACATCACCAGGATCTGCACTTCTGTATGGAAGAGGATAGTGAGACAAAGTAAGGCAGTCGCTGGGTGCATCAGAACGTATTTCTGGGTCTGTCAGCCACAGAGCTTCATGGGTCTGCAAAGGCTTCGACTGTACCTCAGAAGCACTGGAAACATCAGGAATTCCTCTAGAAAAGGCAAAAAAAAAAAAGTGAATTTCAAAAGACATTTTAATTTTAACCATCATGTTTACTGCCTAAATAGAAAATGCAAAAAAAAAAAAAAAAAACCTTTACCCAAACAACTAGGGGATATATTTATGCATATGTTATACCTTAAGTAGGCCAAAATCTATTTAAAATCTTTAAATAAAGGCCAAACAACATCAAAAAGTACTACTATTCTATAAAATAAAGGTCTGAAAAGAATACTTGTTTATACTTAATATGTTAATTTTTTTAAACAATGCAATTCAAGATTGAAGTATCTTTAATTCACAGATATTTATTATTCAAATCAATACAAAAGAGGCAATATGCAAATAAAACACAGAAGTTGCTTACACACACATATAAAAGTGGGTGTGTTTGGTTTTTCTTCAGTCACCCATGCCATAGTATACTGCTATTTGTTTAAAGTATACAGAACAAATCAGGTCTCAGCTGAAGACAAAAGTTCAACAGAAATGTATTTCTACACGCTTCCATTTTTTTGTTGTGAATTTTTGAATTCTAATCTGATTTTATTTTGATGATCATTTCCATATAATATTACTTGACAGTAAGGGGCAGAAAATTTCTTGCCTCCCTTGCACAGGTAAGGAAGATTTGGACAACTATTTTTAGTGTCG